>OZ008371.1:9080793-9472452 GCA_963931995.1 Phaonia tiefii | reverse complement strand
CATAGCATATAGCATACAGTTATAAGGCTGTGCCCACTTTTTCGGATTTTCCCCCTAAGAACAATCGCCACTTCATTTTCTTATCAGACTGGCTTAAATCTCTTATTTGTCAAAAGCAAGAGTAGACTGTTTATGGTAGGGATAGCGACAAGAAGTGATAGAAGGCCCTCTTCTGGTGTTCCGCGGCGAACTTTGTCCCTGCCCCAGTGCCTAAGCATATGACTAAATCCAGCCTATTTTTGTCCACTTGACTACAAAAATTGTCCGGGTGTTAATTTTCCCACTAAATGATATTCCCACATTGTGGACTACCTCGTGTATGGCGGTTTCCACTGATCTACACTTGGCGTAATCATTTCTGAACATCAGCAAAAGGTCTGGTTTCAGCGATTTCACCATGTCGGCGCCAATGCACGGTCGATTCGCATTTGGATTCGTCAAAATTTGGACAAAAGTTCTCAATACTTGTGCCAGTCGATGGTGTCTGTCGGTGATGTAATGGGTAGTGAGCGCGCCTCTTGTACTTGAGATCCTGGGTTCGATCCCTGCTCTGACCACCTTAAAATTTCTTTCGACGGCGGCCACCTCGCATGCTTCTCAAAAATACCGTCCGGAACCGGTGTAAAATTGTAGGTCCCAATCAGTGAGTATAAAACTAGAAAGCCCACATCTCACTGGTTGTGAGAAGCTCTCCCCGATTCCTTCATGGGATGTAATGGGAAACCATTTATTTATTTTATTTATGCATGCAGTGACGCGAATCTGATAACAATGAGGAAAACAAAGAATACAATGAACATCTTCACTGTATGTGACCAGTGTTAATTATCAGACGGATATCTATTATGGACTCCTGGTTCGTTAAGCGTCTAGGAGAATTGCCCCATTTTTGTGTTGACACAATTTTGAGCTTCTTTGACCACGATGTGGGCCAGTAATTAATCTAGTCAGCCGGCGTTATTTGGTGAAGTTACCCTGTTTAAAAATCATTCTGCTTTAGTTGTTTGAATATGAGAGATTAGTATGAAAGATTTTGTTCCCAATAAGCTTAAAGATTATCGGGAGGGGGTGTATTCTGCGCTAGTAAATTAGAGAGCCTATCTGCATAGTTTGTGTTCACTTCCAGTAAATCCACGTTGGCTATAGGTGGTGCAGTACATGAGATCCTGCTTCGATACCTGCTCTGACCACCTGAAATTCGTTTTGGCAGCTGTAACGTCGCATTGTGACAGCGACACTATCGAGCCGTGAAAAAGCTTCTTAAATTACCGTTCGGAATCGGTGTAAAAACTGTATATTCCAATCAGTGAGTATATAACTAGAAAGCCCACATCTCACTGGTTGTGAGAAGCTCTCGCCAATTCCTTCATGGGATGTAATGGGAATTTTTTTTGTAATCCAGTTTTTTAATGTTGGCTTTCATCAATTGCCAATACATTAATGTCATTCTCTACATTTTAATCAGGAGCTATCCAATTAGACTGATGTATGCATTTTTGTTGATATCATGTTATTCAAGCGGTTCCACTGACCCTGAAGAAACATGGCATTTTACAAGGAGGCAACAAGGAGGCAAACATGAGATAGCTAACTCCACAAGATTGAATAGCGATAACGACTTCCTTCTCAGCTCTATACTCGTCTGTAGTAGAATTTGGGCAGCTTAAAAATTTGGTCAGCTTAAAGAAAACATTTAAAACAGTGTCCAATATCAATCTTATCTTCTTTTTGTTCTATTGAAACTGCTGAGGCAATCGAATGAAAACGAACGAATATAAAAGAACATTTTGTTCTGATATTTAACTTAATCAATAGCATTTTCGGCGAAGTCTACGTGACTTTCAGATGCAATCTACGCACTTCTTGTGTGGCAGAAACAGAAATGATTTTGTTTTTGTTCTTCCATTCCATCGCTATTGGATATTGAAAATCTGTGTAATGGAGTTAAGGGAGAGGGAAATATATCGTGATTTAATTAAATGACACAGGAAGAACAAGTTTATATTTAAAGATGTGTAGGGAAGTTTTTTTGGAACATGCGAGAAACTAGTTCCAGATTGACTTGTAACGAGGAAAGGGTCTTTAATCGATTTGGAAATATTTGGAACATGAGGAATGGCGTTGAATTTCATTAAATTCATCTGTTAGGGAATAAAGTCAAATTTTTGTGTCAATTTATATTTTTCATTATAAATGCAAACACTTATTAACACAGCGAGCAGATTTAACGTTCATTATAACAAGTGGCTGTGGCATTGTGGCAGTCTACTCTCAATTGCCATTCAGCGTAAAACCATTTAAAGGTCCTTAAATCTCTTGAAAGCCACTCAACGACAAAAATGGCGTTAAATAATTGGAATTGTGTTATAATAACCATGGCAGAAGTGTTGAAGTCAAATACTACAACACATATTTAAAAGAATATGGACAAAAACCAAAACTTTAAAAAACCGTATTTTTCGGAATAACTCATGGTATTATTGCTAAAATGTACAATCTAACATCCACCTCTTTCCCAATAAAGTCGGATAATTGGAAAAAAGAATGGTTTCCCATTACATCCCATGAAAGAATTGGGGGGTTTTATACCACCTGATTGGGACCTACATTTTTTGCACCGATTCCGATTCCCATGTACAAGAGCCGCGTTCACAATTAATTGCACTGAAGACGGCCACCGTACATTGAATAGTACAGAATAATTAACAGCGATAAATGGGATAACTTTGTAGACCAGGTACTCGTAATTCACTAATTTCGTCTTCCTACGACACTCGTTGGTGCATTGTTCGTACACACAGTTATCATCCCTGCCTGCAAAGAGTACATATATACTACGCAATACCATAACATACCGATTCCCAACAAAATGCGAGTTTCGATGTGGACCGTCCAATGTATCACCTTCGAAATTCTCACTTAAATTATAGTAGATACCGCTGGGATTCCACCACCATTTACAGTGGCAATGAGAACGGATAAATGAAACAGAAACAAAACCGCAGAAAATTTTACAAAAGACCATTATGCAGATCCGATACCACTATCCAACTGATGGATAGTCTGGAAGACTACTAGGCTGACAATATTGCTATCCAGGAAATGCGATGGATAGTACAGTAAAAAGTAGCGTTCAAGCCAAATGATATCCCATCCCCGTGTTCCAATATGGGAGGTATATTAGTCTCTATCAAACCAATTTGAGGTCCGCCACAATAATCTTGGGTCATTCAGCTTAACTACCTGAACATAGAGATCTACTTTAATGGTGTCTCACATTTATTTCCCAAAATAAATAATATCAGAATCTAAATTTTTTTTAAATTCTGGCCCTATACACATATACTTCAACCTCCTATCACACACACCCTATTACAAAATTCAATAATTCCATAATACTATGTGTGTGAATAATTGTGTGTGTGTGTGTGTGTTGGAGGCATTTTTGAGTGTATTTGTCGAAATTGTTTGTAATTGCGTCTGTTTGAGCGTGATTGCCTTAAAATATGTGTATCTAAGTGGCTTTTGACACATTTAACTATTACAACACTATATTTTTGAGGCCGGATACAAAACAGTAAAATAATAATCATGGCCGTCTTCACAAATAAATTTAAATTTCGATACCAAAAAAGAGATCCTAGAGACCAGCAGATTTCGAGATCTGGCATGTTAAAGCATTCGTTTGCAAAAGAATTCTACGCAAAAATCAAAAATGCTTATGGTATCTATAGATCCAGGGATCAGGTGCAATAATTCACAGACTCCACTGAAAAATCCATTGGTTTGACTAAAAATCCCTTGACCAAATATATGAAATAGGAAATACTCATTGTATTAAGAAGGACA
The DNA here is from genome assembly GCA_963931995.1 of Phaonia tiefii. NCBI lineage: Eukaryota > Metazoa > Arthropoda > Insecta > Diptera > Muscidae > Phaonia > Phaonia tiefii. The sequence goes on along the minus strand of OZ008371.1, from coordinate 9,468,603 downwards.
ATAAAATTAGCATTTTGGCAATTTCCTGCAAAACGTACGTCGAAGCGAAATATTATTCATTGGGATTTTCAATACTACTAGTCCCTCAGACTAAGACTTAGTCAAGTTACAAACAATTTCTCATCTACAACTCTATAATCAAGCCGAAAATTGTCTGAAAATGTTTATAAAATAGAGCTCCTCACATATCTAAGGTCCCAAAAATAAATAAATTAATATTTTCCGATCAGCTTCCGAGAAGTGACTGCGTAGAACTTCTCTCAATCACCGATCTGTTTACTTTCTTGTTTTGCATTCACTGATTGGTACTTAGAGTTTTACTCCGGTTCCGAAGTGTGTTTGGAGATACTTGTTTATACTCCGCAAGATGACCATCACCCAATGATGTAAAAACTCAACTCTATTGAGATTTTATATTTAAATGGATTTTATAAAAATTTTCTATGTGTACATTTGCCTGCAGTCGTATACTTGATATTATATGCTAGATATATAATTAATATTGAGTATACGTTAAACAACACAAAGGTATGAAATCAACTACATTATTGTAATAACGAAATTGTGATATGTAGCCCTTGAATATATACCAGTTGTATAACAAATATACGTAGTCGAGAAATATATGTTACCTGTTATATCATTTACAGTTCATAATAAGTATACGTTCACAGGAACACAAATGCGAAACCCTCTCAATTATTTTAATAATAAATTTGTATTTGAATTAAATTACAAAACCCTTTGAGCATTATAATACTGTGGCATGGAAAGGAGACGTTTAGAATTTATATTTTAATTAATTTTCGGAAATCGAGAATACGTTCAAGTGTTTGAAAAATGTTTGCAATTAATTGTGTGCTTGATACCGATATATATATATACAGGGTAATACAAATGCAGGTATACTTTAAAAAATATAAACATATTTAAAAAATATAAATATAGTTTTTTAAAAAGATGATTTTAAGGGCGAAGTAGAAAAAATACATCTCTATTTATAAGATATAGATGATCTTGAGCTTGAACAATAAAATGAAAAAGTACCAATAAAAATGCCGAATAGATGGGGAAAGTCATCCCATATTTAAAAAATCTAAATTTAGTTTTATTCGAAAAAATCTTCACTTTATTACAAGAACACCATTAACGTTATAGGATGGCTTCGCAGTAGAGCAATTTCATTTTGAAGGGCCTTGTCGACGGTTTCTAGCTCTACATTATGAATATCTAGAATACCTTATGGGCGTGAATCTTTTCTGGATTATGTATATCACATAGATTTTTAGTAGCACCCCACAATCCAAGTTAAATAAATTCGCTACTACATCGAATATACATATAACGGTTTAATATGTTTACATGTTTGTTTTTAACTTATTTTTTTTGCTGCATTTAATGAACCCCACGTTCGTCAGTTCCTTTTGGATTTTCGAAATCACCGCAATATATTCTCATAATTTTAGCCCAACGGAATATATCATCAGCAGTACCGAGCAATGTGAATTTTGTTAAGATTTAGTGAATGTCGCTTTTTAGAGGTCTTGCCTGGGGTTAATCGTCTGGAATGATTTGTTGTTAGTCTGTGTCATTTTGCAAATGCGTATTTGCTATGCAGGGATACTAATCTCAGACATAGCTACGCAGAGTGTATTCCACATAGAGTAATTTCATATAGAGCTGTCAGTCTTCTCATCTGGCATTTTATTTCACACTATTCGTGGTGCATGAAAAGTATGAAAATTGTTGACTTAAATGTTTCATGTCGTTTTAACGAAAAACTGTATTTAAACGTATTTTGGAATTCTTTGCAATCTTTTATTTTCAGTGTACATTTGTTATGTATTTACACCAAAAATTTAACGCACATAAGAAAAAGCTGGTTTATTGTTGGTTCGTTTGAGCCATTTCCTCTATCTGGTATTATTAAAGCAATACTTTCCTATATCCAACCTTCCATCTGCAAAACACCAAATGTCATCAGTTTACTGAGAGAGTTTGCTAATCTATACGTCATTACCCTATGGTTTTCTATATTCATATTATATGTGTAATTTTTTTTAACAGTAACAGCACATACACATGGATAAACTTTATAAATACAACATATAATACGCAGGGACTCCAATACCTGGGAATGCTTTCGCTTTACCAAAGTAGGCTTTAGCACCTCTGCCGGCACATCAACCACACCTGCATATTTCTTCTTTTTACAACCGGAAGTGTCAATCCAAATCCTTCGTTAAGATCAGTGACGTTGTTATAGGCCTACAGACCTAATGGCCAGTTATAGGCCATTTATGTATGTGAGGGGATCAATAGAATTCCCAGAACGAGAATTTTGGTCGGGCGAAGGAAACTTAAAGTAGTTGAAATCGTCAATACCCATATAAGCCCGATATGGCAATTTCTGACCTATGAGGAGCCTGGTCACATGCAGCCGTCTTCTTGTTCAGCAACCTGCCACGTAAATGGGTTTCCATAAGGAGGTTGAGTGAATCACCACTGCAGATTGTCCACCGCCCTGTAGAGAATGCAAGAATATTTTCTTTGTATTCCTTAGCATCGACGGAGACTCGAGTGCATCTTCTACTGATTTATAAAAGAGCTTCAACGAGTTTCTGTTGGAAGTCTAAGAGGATACTTATAGCGCCTTCGCTTAACTTTATCATTAACCCAGTTCTCCTTGTCTCTTGAAGACTTTGTATTATTAAATAGTCATCACATGACTTTGGAGTATCTATAAACTCTCCATATCACGAGGCTGTCTATTCTTCACTTTTTGGTTCGTTTTGGATAAAAGATTTTTAGCGACTGGTTGAGAGCACTGGCTACCCTCCCACTACATTTTATATGTTATCTAGCCAACTTATCTCCGCAGATGCGTCTGACACAAAATGAGTCCTGCACGTAGTACCATAGAGGGAATAGTCGGTTCTCTTCCCATTACTACGACCTACTTTAAACGGGTTCATGTTTTAATTCAAAGGGAATGCCATGTATTTATAATCATACAATGAAGTGCCGCCAAGAATATTACATGCCTTGATTATTCCTCACAGACCCTCGGTTACAATAGTGGGGTTAGTACATATTGCCTGCAGCTGGCAATGAAAGCCGGCCTATTACCTTGGTTCCATATAGAACGGCTAGTAACCAGTAGGTAATCAATAACTGCTTCACTCCTCGCATTGGTGCCACTGATACCCCATAATATATAAGTGTAATATGCGTTTGTGAATTGGCCTACTATTATTGGTGTACCTGCCTTTTTTAAACGCCTCTATTCGTGCTCCCTTTTCCTTACGGGGCATGTATGAAGCGACCCCCAAATATTGGATCCATTCAGTTCCAGGCAGACCGAAACGTTGACCCTGTAGCTATTCGCTATTTAGGGATCTGGGAGAATTATCTTAGATAGACGCAGACTAAGCTTATTGCAGCAAAGTACTCAGTTGTGCAATGGGACTAGCGGGTAATCTCGTTAGCCCGAGGTATCACAATAAACGAGTTAGTTGAAGTGATTTGTTGGTTGACTGCCACCAACAACTATCCTAATCACAGGTGAATTCTTTTTGCAGATCTGTTAAGGCCTTTAAGAAGTCCCGGCAAATTGATTGATTTCCGTTCAGCTTCGACATATTGACAACAGCCTCGTGTTCCACAGTGTTTCTTTCTTTATAATCATTTCCAATCAATGTCATGTCATGTTCCAATCAAATCATTTGATAGTGGCACTAGATCTTTATGCTCATATTCCAGGTACTTGTTCTTAAATCGTGTTCCTTGTGTCTGATAGTGTTCTTTCATTGGCATAAAAAAGGCAAATGTCAACAGACACTACTCCCTCTTTCCACCCTACACTACCTCAATTTTCCTTCGCCAATGCACAATGTACTGCATTTATAGGGGGCATCCCCTGAGTGTTGGTTTGATAGAAGAAAAAAAAGTATCTAGCTGTGGCGGTTGGCAAGAACAGCCCACTGAACTTCTGTGTTTTACTTACTGACAGGATTAAAGTCAGCCGCTAAGTGAGGATCAGATTCTGACCAGATTCAAGCCAGTATTTTTTGGCATTTGTCAGCGATTGACCAGTAATCCACCATCTAAGTACAATATAATGACCTTTTAGCTGAATAAGTTTCAGTGTTGATTGTCACCTTATCACCTGAGATGCACCGATGTTAGCATTATATGCAGGTTGAACTCAAAGACATCTTCTGAGAGTCTGTGACATAGTGTGGTAAAACAGGCGATTTGTGTATATCCCCAAATACATAATAGCCGGTAAACTGTGAACACTACGAGAAGGACTTCATGACCTATTATATCCAGTTCAAAGATTATTGGTAGTATCTCATAATTAAGGCTGTTAGACATAGGTCCTGGACATTTTATACACGAGTCTTGGATTTGTGGTTTATTGCTTAATTATTCTATATTTTCGACGTCACAAGGCGAGGTGATCGTCTCCGAAATAATAAAATATTGGTCAGAACAACGCTTTCATATAGCGCCTTATGCATAAAATGTTGCGAGGGATTTAAGAGACGATTTATCATAAAAAATCTCTCATATCTTTCTATCATTAAAGCCGTAAATTTATACTTCGCAAAAGGTTTGACCAACTGCAAAAACAAATAAGTTGTCTTGGGTTGCTACAGGTTATTTCTTACCAAAAGTTGTAATGGAATTTGATTTTGTTATCCAAAATAATGACCAAAACAACAATAAACTTAAGGACTATATTATACTCTTGAATAGTTTTGATACATTCTGTGTTACGACTACTAAAATTCGGAAGAATAGCAAAGGCATTTGAGTTTAAGTTAATATTTAAGCTGATGTCCTTGCACATCTTTGATAGTTTTATTTCCAGCTTAAAAATTTTTTTAATATACTCAACAACTTTTGTTGTTCTATAGCATGTGCTTAAAAGGGCTGATGTTTTAAGGAAGTTTATTCTTCCCTAACTTTTAGTCATATGTTAAAGGATTTACGACTTGTGGGTTGATTACTCGGGGTATAATAATAAAGACCTCCCAAACTGCTCATAAAGTATACACAGTAATCACAAAATAATGTAAAATGGTTTTAAAACGAACAACCCAAAAAATAACGAAAAATCCTTAAAACATTAAAAAGCCAGACAAAAGTGAGTAACATTGATTCAAAAAATGCATAAAACATAAGGAAGTCATACAACAAAAATAACGTGGAAGTTGATTCAACACAAATGTATATTGAGATATTAAAAATAAACAATAAAACTGAAAAACAGTAAAACTTGTAAGGATTTCTTATGAAATTAATTTCTTGCGATATTTATTTCTGCTGCAAGGGCCTTTTTAACTGCCACAGAGACAAGAAAGATCTACGATTCAAGCCTGGTTAACATTATAACACTTAAGTGCAGTTTACAACAATATTTCTGCTTCCCTTCCTTTGTACTTGTACGCAGGAAAACGTGTTCCTTCGCGTACTATTTCTGCTACTGTAGTGAATTTTTATTAGTATCTCTACGATTTTTATGGCAGAACTGAAAAATAAACGTCAACTCTCAACAGTTTCATTCATTTTTGTCTCTGATGCTAAAGGAAATGCAAGCAGTGCATCTTATTTACAATTCGCTCATCGTCCGTCTGTACAATAACCCCCACTTCTTGCAAAAAAAAAAAATGGCCAACTGCAAAGCAACAATTTTGCACCAGAAAAAAATGGAATAAAGGGCTTAAATTAAACAAGGATAAGGACAAAAATGGCAACTGAAACTGTATTGTATAAAGCAAACAGGAAATGCACGTACTCTTGCACAAACACAAACGCAGACTTCCTTCCACACACGGAGTGAACTAAAAACAATCGCACACAAATTGACATTAACGCAATCACACACGCTTACATTTCAACTCCGTCTGTGTCTGTATGTGTGTAGGCATGTGTATGTGTGGGTCTGTATGTCGAAAGTGTAGCACACCAGACAAAGTTAATCCTTATTCTATAAATATAAAATATTTTGCGAAAGAGATGTTAAAAAGAAAGAGACATTGTGGAGGTGTGTGACTTCTGGACGAATGTGTGTATAAATTACTAAGAACTTTGGTACAGCAGGTGTTGTTGCATGTCTGTGGGTTGTCACTGTGTGCGTATGTGTTTGAGTTGGGGTGTCGTTTTTAGCCATGGAAATTGAAATGATGATGGCGGCAAGGTTGATGAAAATTTTAATTTAGTTTTTAAAAGCAACACTGCTGCATTCTCTATTATACGAGATCTTTGCAACTTTATTAATATGTTTTCCAATTACCTTCAGGTTTTTGTTGGTACTTTATTTAATCGCTAAATGTTCATGTAGTTGCATACAAGATCAAGAGAATCCCTCGAACCCTTGATTGGCTACTCCCCACCGAGTTTGTAAATGGACTCGTGGAATTCGAAGAAACTGGGTCGGAGAAAAACGCGACACCACCCGTGCTTCTTCATACAGGTCGTTCGGCGGAAAATATTGCTGCTGTTGGACAAAGTGTGGACCCAACCGCGACAACCGCAATTCGACGTCGTGCACAGCAACTGAACCTCTCCTTCAGCATCGTTCGGCAAATTTCACAATTGACAATTGACACATCGGACTGCACTTCTTCGAAGTAATGCCGGTAACGCAGTTACGGTGAATGTTATTGTGCCACGATAACAAACTCGTCATGGCGTTAAATAGATGATACGGATGACGTTTCAATACGATGGTGGCACTAGTCATTCAGCGCATGAAACAATGACCTTATAGCTAGCGAAGTGCCCGGGAAGCATTATCTCACAAGTAATAAGGCCAAATAGCCGCCGAAATCTTGCGTTTAGAAACCCTTCGACTTCTTTCTCTGCGCCTACGTGAACAGGTTGTATATGCCAATAAGCCCAACATGATTTTAGAGCTGAAGAACGAAACCAAAAGCGTTATAAATCATATAGAGCCAATGTTATATCAAAAAGTCAACGAAAATGTTGATAGGCTTACCCTCTGTTATCAGAGGAGTCCCCAGAGGGCATTTAAAGAATATTGTGTTTGATACATAACCGTCGAAAACTAAAAAACAAAGTAATATAAATAATATTGTTTTAAACAATTTGAGTGTGTTTTATTTATGAAAGAAAATCTGAGTTCTTCGTGAATCACCCAGTACAACTTTTTTCGATTCTAACTAATTACTTGGAAACCTAATAATTTTATCTTAACTGCAGGGTATCGAAATGTCCTCTATTATCCCTTTTGTTAGTTGTCCCTTATTGCTAGTTCCACAGTGTTGCTCGTTCGTTTTGGCTGCGCATTTCATCGAGCTTTTCTCGTATTGGAGTCTAAGTTAAATGTTTCCTTGCATGAAAAGTTGATACGTTCATTTGTATGCAAGATATTTTCTAGCCAAAGTTTTCATAGAAAGATTTGTGAAAACAGACATACTATATCCTTTGGACATTAAATAAATGAACAAATCTATTTCGACAAACTGCTGCTAGTATAATGAAGTTTACAGCTTTCAATGAAGACAACTGGTATAACGTTAACTTTTCATAACACGAAAACGGAAATATATATATACGTATTTGTTGTGAAGTTTTAAAATATCGTAAAATATTCAATCGACTTTGTTGCTAAGGTGTATGAGGATTAGGGTGTCTCAGAAAAGTTTGAATATATAAAAGAACATTCATATTGTTAGGCTAAAAGTTCTATATAAATATTCGGCTTAAATAATATTTACAGTTGCTGTATGCCAATACATTATCAGAATGTCAACAAATAGTTTGTGGTGTACATCGCAACTTGCTTGTCAAACAGTTTGAGTCCTAATGTTAACTGCGCCTATAAGTATGTCGTCGCTGCAGGTTGAAATGCTAGCACAAACCATGAATATTTTATGACATCGCCATGAACAGTTTGGGCAAATTGGACAGAGATGGCGCTTCTACGAGAAGGGGATGATTCCAAGCACCTAAAAGTATGCATCGTCCAGTAATTGTGTTGTTATTGACTAAATACTAGGGTACACATTTAATCGGGATTTTTGATTTCAATCTAAATTAATCGATTATTCGAATAAAAAAAAAACAAAAAAGTACTAGGCACATTTATTAAAACAAACTAAAATGTGACAAAAGCAACTTCATTATAAAGTATAAATTATATGTAGGTACAATTCACAAATCGTAGTTGCAGCAACATGAAAATTAGTGACTTTTGGTACCAAGCCAAAATTAAAAAAAATCTTAAAGTTTGGACCCAAAAGTGCCACGCTTTCCGGTACCTCCCATACAAAGGGCTGGGTCGCTCTGAAACTATATCACACTATGACACCCTATTGGATTGATTAGTTTTTACAAAAATTTTGCAAAACCAAATTTTCTGACTATTATCCTTATTGTATATAGTTTGAGCAGAATCGGACCAGGTATTTTGATACCGCCCATACAAAGTGACCAGTGGGTCTTGAAATTTCATCAGACTATTACAGTGGCCGTCGGTGGTGCAATGGTTAGTGTGCGCGGCTCTTGTACATGAGATCCTGGGTTCGAACCCGGCTCTGACCACCTTAAAAAAAATTTCTTTCGGCGGCGGTCACCTCGCATAGTGACGGCGACACTATCGAGTATCTAGCCATGAAAAAGCTTCTCAAATCACCGTTCGGAATCGGTGTAAAACTGTAGGTCCTAATCAGTGAGTGAAAACTAGAAAGCGCACAGCTCAGTGATTGTGAGAAGTTCTCCCCAGTCCCTTCATGGGATGTAATGGGAAACCATTTATTTTTATTTTTTATTACACCCAATTTAATGAACTAATTTTGAGACAATTTTTTTTATGTATGTCTATGAGCCAAAGCTCTGTGCGACGTTTTCTCTCAGCAAACTATCAAATCTGTTCGAAATGTGTGTAAAGTTATGAACTTTGTTCCCAAATTGTTGTTATATGAGTTGCCACATTGTAGGAGTGTTTTAAGACGGTCGTACTTATATTTTATTATATTTTATTTGTTCGAGTTAATCGTTAATCGAAAAATGTAATTATTAAAATGTTCAGTTAATTTCATAGCATGATTAATCGATTAACCGAATAATCATTAATTGAATGGTTACCCTAGTAAATACTTATTTTGGAGGTGTTAAATTTTCCGGATCTTTTTCGCAGTAGCGCCATCTCTTTCTCGATTTGTTCAGACTCTTCATGGCGATATCATCAAATATTCGTAGTAGGTTTCAACCTGCAGCTAAATGTAAATGTAAACCTTACGAAAAATTTAAAGTATACGTTTTTATTGTAACAATACATATCGTTTTAAATTCTCAATATTTTCCGAGGCTATTCTTATATCCCCTTAGCTCTATTTTGTAATTATCACAACCCTACGTATCTTCCGAAGACTTGGCATTGTTAAATAGTCAATAGTCACCGACATGACTTACTTATATCAGCAAGTTCCCGATTTCCGAAGCGAGCCTTCTTCTTTCTCTTTGGCTTCGTTCTTGGGCGAGAGAATTGTAGGGACTTTTTGACCGCGCTGGTAATCCTGTCCACTACATATATCGTTTACGCATCTGCACAGATGTGTCTGATTCGAAACAGTTTATACAGGTCCATTCATTACGGGACCATTCAGTCCTCATCATTTTCCGACGAACTACTACAGCCTGTTCCAGACAAACTGGAGCCCGATATATTTACTATCACTGAATGAATTTTCAACAAGGCCTTTTTGCTTGCAGATTATTTCAAACAGGTCCTATATTGCAAAGGGTACACCGAGAAACTCCTCTCTGGACCTGCTAAAGAAAACCGTCTTATTTTGTTTATTACACACAGAAATTCGACGTGTATTTCACCCCTCTCATTGTGTGAATCCTACCCATAATAGAAGCGACACAACCACTGGAGCACCTACCATCTGGTGCCCCTTGTCACTGGGACAGATGTTCGTGGTTTCTTTCCGCATGTGGCATGTTCGATGCGATCAACCAACCATTTCTGTTCCTGTCTGGTCGCAACGTTGACTCTGCCGTTACATTCCTCTCACAGGAATATATTCTGATAGTTTCTGGTTACAATGCAACCTCTATTGTCTTATACCTCTTCGTCCTTACCCCACAACTACTACCGGTAGTAATCCAGGGCACCTGGATTAGGACCACATCCACCTTGCCTTTTGCTAGATGAAGGCTTAAAGATGTAGGTGGATGTGAATAAACTGCGAATGTTGTTGATCTCTCCAACACCGTTGAAGCCTGTTCTTCGTCATACACCAAAAAATTGTTTTCCTTTGATTCACAATCAGCAGTGTGTTGGCTTTGGGCTTAGCCAGATTGGTGACGCAAATATTTTCATTATCCAGGAATTTGTACATTCTCGGTCCCAGCCTTTATGTTATCCACAGCCTCGTGATCAATTTCAAGGTTTCGTGAGCCTTCGTCACCAGTTTGTTCACGGTCCACGCTGTTCCTCGTTCACGGTCAAAAAAACTGTCAACAGCCTTGTATTCCTGATGCTGTTTATTAATCTTTTTACAGGTGTCTGTGACTCAATGTCTAAAGTGTACATCGCGTGTCTACGGACGCCATCTACCTCTTCCAGTCGTCCGAGTTTCCAACTGTGCGTTGCAATCGTGAATGGGAAGTGCCACTGTCTATCGGGTCACTGTCTCATTCTGTCTGTCTCTGTCTCGACACGCAAAGAGAATGAAAGTCTTGAGAAACAACTTTTGCAGAAGATGGGGTGACAAAGAGGAGGTAAAGTCAATGTAATACCTTCTGTGTCTATGCCCGGTTTTTCCACAAGGCGGTATGCTCACATTTCTTTGTGAAGTTAGCAAATTTGGCTGATGTTAGCATCCGCCAACTCTTCAGCGTTTTGACGTAGTCAAGCTAGATCATCGGAAGTGACTAGGAAAATCTAATGAGTTTCCTCTTGCCCACATGGATAATGAACCGCAAAGTCTAAGTAAGCCTGACATGCCGGCTGCCTCTCCAACGTAACCTAACCTAACGTGAACCGGGTCAGCAAGTACTTTATATACAAATAGAATATTGGCTCATGGTGATGCTATTCAGCTTATTGAGAATCACACATTTGCCACGGATTTGATTGCCTTGCAGAACTGCTTCTATGGAAGCAGTTAGACTGCATATTAATTGGCTTTGGAAGGGCTAAAAAGCTACTTGCACTAGAGACGCTCCCATTTGTTTTTTGGTGGGTATATTCCATCTTCTTAACATTTTTCGTGTCATTAAATTAAAACATTGTAACCTTGTCATATTTAAAAATACCTTGATTATAATCGTCAAAATGAAGGGTCAATCATGAATTACGTTTGCCCTCGCACTTCTATTGCAATTTTCGCACTTTTTTGTTTTGTGGAGTTAGATTAATTGGCCTCGGAGTAGCTGTTTTATTAGGATTAGTCTATGTTTTATGGTTCTGTATATTACAAACATCAGCATAAACTCATAATACTCTGGCACCACAGTGTGGTTTTAGAGTATAAGTACATTTGCAATTCCTCGATAATACTTTGAATTTTCTCTGGCTTAACTTGTTACAATCTCTGCATTTGAATTATTTATGTTCTCACCATCTGTTGTTATATGATTTGACCCTATAGAAAATTGTGCATGTTGGTTATACCCTCTGACAGCCATTGGAATACGGCAGGATTGTGCAAATACATTCCATAAATGTATTTTTTTCTATTTGATATTTAGGAACATCATAAATATTTCAACAATTCACCCATTATTGTTTTAATACCAATCATAATACTATTACAAGCGAAAAGGAAAATAACCAAACTAAAACTAACCGCAACATCCTACTGCCAAACAATGAACCACACTAACAACCATGAGGCAAAGTTGCAACCACAGAAGAACAGCAGGCAAATATTCCTTCAAATGCACTAACATTTCCGAAAGACTTCATGAATTTGGGAATGATACCTTTTCGCAGCAATATACCAGCAATCCTTCTCGAACCCCGTTCCAACAATGTCTGATGGGAAACTTATCATTTTTGTATGCAACTTCTAAAATTCATGAAAATTCCTTTGAAAATTCTTGCTACACGCCCCCAAAAGTAATGAAATCACAACAACACAAAAAGCACAAGTCACTGCAGAACCATAGACACACTGGTAGCTACACCAAAATATGCATCTATAACTTATTCAGTTGCATTTGAATTTTATGCAAATGTTTTTGGGAAATTTTTTAAAATATTTCTCTCTTTAAACTGCTATTTTTTCTATGCAGCTTAACATGACCACAGCGCACAGTGGTTTGTAAATGTGTCTTTTTTTCTTGTAAGGAAAAAATTATATAAACCAGGAAGAGTAGAATGTCATCACAGAAGAAATTTAAATTTAGTTTAGATGATCGTTTAGTTTAGAACCAGATCTCATATATCTGGCCCTTCAGGGATATTGCACGGAGTTGAAATAGATTTCTTCCAGTCTGTCTCCGATTCCGAGCAATTTCCGTGCAAACAACAAAAATAAAGAGATGGATGAACATCGCAACACCAAGAAGACGTTAATAGTTGGACATTTTTAGTGACAGTACTGTCATAGTGTTTGATCATCGTGGAACTCTCAATTCTTCTTAATACTTTTTTTGGGGTCACCGGTTGATAAATCAATTATGTTGGTCTATAAACTTGAAAATGCTTCTCTCTTTGTTGACTTTAGTTTTGGAGTCGTCACTGTTCGGAAAAATTTTTTTCATTAAGACTACTATAGTGATAACATATAAGTCATTATTTATATTATACGGGGTTAAAAAAAAAGTAAATAAATGGTTTCCCATTATATCCCATGAAGGGACTGGGGAGAACTATACGGGGTTACTGTTCATATTTCTGGCCTAATACGAAGAAACAAATATTGATGGCCGAAATTAGTTTTATTGTTTTTCAAATATATCTCCATGAACATCAATAAACTGTTAACCAATTTTCGAAGCACTTCTGCCAGTCCGAAAGAGGAGTTTCGGCAACAAGCATTTGAAGTTCATCAGCCTTTTCTTCCGGAGTCGAAGAAACGTTGATCACACCTACTTGTTTTTTTATGTGCGGGAATAAAAAGAAATCATGAGGTGACGAATCGAGACTGTAGAGCGGATGATCGACTAAATGAATGTTGTGTCTGCACTTGTTTGAGTCGATTTTTGAGAGCTGAGCTAAATGTCAATGAATCTTAATGGGGATTCGTTTTCTGTAGTTCACCAAAATTTTCTGGCAATCGGGTCCTTGTGTAGTATTTAAAATTGACGGGTCAATATTGCCCTAAGGGAGCTGTTGCGTTATAACTAGCTACGCCGTAGAAGTCGTCCCCATTTATTTTAAAGTGTTTCCAGCGCGAAAATCTTTTGTTGGGTTTGGCTCGTCGACCAGTCGACGCGAGATTTTTTGAGCAATTGGCAAATTATGCGGTACACACCTCCAACAATTTTTTAAGGCCAAATGCTCATGCAGTATTTAGTGTCTGGGAGTGGAAGTAATGCCCAAGATTTGCCTCTATCACATGATGATCTTGCTATACCAGTTAACTTACAGCATCGATGTTTTCTGGTACAAAAATCGAACTTGGACGACCCCAATTAAATTCCTTACAAGATTTTTAAAGTAAAGGGTGCCCCAATAATAGTGTACGATTGGGTTTAGGAATAAAACGCATAGTTTTTGACCGAGTGGTGATATTTTTTTGGTATTTTCAAAGTAGACATTTTTTGACTGACTATGGAATAAAATATCCCGCAAATGGCCCCCATGTCTCGGCTCTCAAATCCCTTGCTTCACGAAATTTAAAATTGTTGTGAACGATGGTGAATTGAAATTCCCGGAATTTCGACGACACTATTGCCTGCAGAAGCTATATTTTTGGGAGACTAGCAGGTACGCCGATGTATAGGATACAATCTGCCCTCAATGGACCCAGTTTATTCAAATTTGGTGGCCACTCTTAGAATTGTGGACACACTTCCACGACCCAAAATTCCCCGAAGTTTGTAAGTTATCTCAACTTAGGTTCTCCTATTTTTGTAATGGGTCTTTACACTGATAGTGTGTTCCTCCTAAGTGTACCGCTTCGTGGTCAACAATCGAAACAATAGTAGACGACAGCTGTCAAATTTTAGAACTGCCACTGGTACATGATAAAACACAAATCGGTAAATTTTATTGAAACATCCTATATAGGGATCCTTGACCACGTAAAATGTTTTGTCACCATCTTTCTAACGTAGAATATTGACTTTCAATTATCCAGAAATTTTAACTTCTTATAGTTATAGGAGTACCCTCGTATAACAAAAAGTTTGACGTTCCCGTAATAAGATCTGCAATACGAATATTATACAAAATATATATAATCACGTCATAGAAGGGACGGGAAAGAAGCGGAAGTATGAGTAACATCGTCTGAAGGTTATATAATCTATATACTAAGTAAACTCCAACTAAGACACTTTCTCATACTTTCCGTTTTGATATACTATTGTGATGTTGATATACTTATATTTATAGACGTATACGCAATGAAATATAATTGATTTTCATTAAATATAACACATGGCGTATGATTATTATTAAATCTTTAATTTTTAATATTCTTAAGATTTATTAATATTTATTTATACCTATAGCCAAATCAGTTAATAAAATCTTTGAAATAGAAGACGAGGCATATTTAATTAGCAATGCGATTGTTTTTAGATTCACCGAGTAATAATAATACAGTTTGTCCACCTTTGAACCATAGTAGATTTATCGTATATAGATTAAGATCTTTGGAATTCCGTATATGTACCCACTTTGGTCTTTCGCATAAAAAAGTATCCTAAATCACTGTACAACAATACTAATGATGTTTTTGAGGTGATGGCTACAAATGTGGCTGATTGTGACGACGTAGATTTTGATGCTGCTGCTGATTCTGATTCTGATTCTCATTGCTGATAACTGTGTTCATTTGTAGTATTTGTTGTACCTTGTGGTTATAAGCATTTGTCTGAACATCTAGATACTCCCTCTTCTCCGTCAAACTTTAGCAACAATCCCAACGATGTTGTGCAATTGCCGCACACGCACTCTGAAAGTCCGGGCGAATGGTGCTTGAAGTATATTTTTGTGTTTTGAAGCAGGTTGGATTCTAAGGCTGTTTGCATTATATCAGTCAATAATCCTATGCAAATAATAGCTGTTGGATTTGCCAATGCAATCAGATAAAAGTCTTACAGCTCAAACAAGTATCTGTCGTTAGCGAATGTATGGAAGAAATGTAGAAAAAAAAAGATGAAAACAAAGGCAAAACCTTAAAACCGACAGCAATGGAGTTGCACAAAATGATAAAGATGAAGATGAAGCAATTGCACCCGCTACAAGGAGTATAATGGAAAGGATGACGATGATTATAAGTGTGAGTAGGAGTGAGAGCTTGAAGTAACTGCCTGAATGAAGTGTTTCCTAATACAACGAAGACCGGTGATGATAATGATGCATAGTAAATATTGCAGTTGCATCATTGTTTGCAAAAACAATGAGTTTTTTTTATGTGTAACAAGGCTAAATGTGGATTTCTGCTAACTAGCTGGGCAAAATATGATAATTTGAGAGCAGGACAAGGGCAATTAAATTCAAAAAAAAAAAAAAAATTGTTTGTGCACTGCTCTTTTTCGTTGATCTTAAATTTTAAATATTTCTCAATTTTCTCAATTTCTTCACTATTTAAACACACCTTGTCACTAGAACAGCTCAGCATTGATGAACTCTCTATGTAGAATCACGTCATTTCAATGTAACAATGTAGCACAACAGGGAACCCAATAGCGAGGAATAAAACGAGGAATAAAGGTTGAAATTTCTAGTTGAATTTTTTCATCTCGTGATAGCTGCATGTTGTCCTTGTAAGGGATTAAACAGAAAGTATTGAAGTCTACAGACAACAAACAATGTCTACAAAATGTAAAATAACTAATAGCCCATACGATTAACAAATCCATTTTCTTCTATATCCCTATGCTAACCTTTTAGCCAAAGCATCACATAACGTATGATTAATATGAATACATACATTTTAATAAATCTTGTGTGCAAGCTTCGTCCTTATCACAAAAATCTCATAAAATGCAGATTTACATAACTGTCTTAAGTGCATACTAATTAACTTCTTAGTACCAATAACTAACTAATGGTTGCTGTTTATATTTATGGTAGAATACTGAAAAAATAAACACTGACGATGATGTTTTATTGTTTTTCAAAATATTCTTCATGAAGATGAATACACTTTTGAATGCGTTTCCCTCATTTACCGAAGCAGTAAAACCAGCTGCCTCGCAATTTGTTTTAAGGTGCGGGGGAGAAAAAGAAATCATTCGGTGCCGAATCAGGGCTATAACGCGCATGATCCATCATATCGATGTTTTTACTGGTCAAATACGCGTTTTTTTTGAGCCCATGTATTAGCACTATCGTGATGTAAAATGAATATTTTTTGTGGGTTCGTTTTCCTTAGTTCACCAACAAATTCTGGTAAGCAAATGGTTGTGTACCATTCAGAATTGGTCATTCTATTGTTGCCACATGACCACAACTGGAAGCAGGTCACGTTTTGCATTACAGTGCTCATCTTGTAAAGCCCATACCCCATCGATTGCTGTTTAGAGTCAGGTTCACATGCATAGATCCTTGATTAGTCGCCTGTTGTAATGGTATCGGCGTGTTTTGAAGAATCGCCAATAAATTTTATCAACTTGGACCAATTGGCAGCATCCACTTTTTAGAGCGATTCCCAAATTATTCGGTATTCAATGGGATCAAATTTCTTTACGTCCAAATGTTCATGCAGTATTGGGTATATGGCTGTGGAAGTAATACCCAATCCTGCTTCTATCTCACTGTATGTCGCATGATAGATTTAGCAATACCAGTTCAAGCACAGCTTCGATATTTTCTGGCACAACGACAAATCCTAGATGGTCTACACGAAATGTGTTCAGAAGCGAACTTCGGCTTCATTCACTATACCTGTTTTTAAGCGCAGTATAGGATAGTCCACCATCGTTGTATAAAGACTTAAGTTCGCTAATGCACTCCACGTCCACACCTGTGAAAAATAAACGAATAAAAATGTTCACGAGTTTATTTCTATTTCGACCGAGATCAATTTATCGTGTCAATGAAGGAAACATCAATAATGACCCCACGTCAACTGTTTCTAAGAAACTTTAAGCTAAAAACTATACAACTTTTCAATATTGTGGCCAAATTTCACCTGGCAACCCTTAAAAATGCATAGGGCAGATCTTATACCGCATCCTCGTTTAATAGTTACCTACAGTTTAGCAAATGTATCTCATAGCGTATGATTAATATTAATAATAATAATTATATTTATAATAATAAGTGTTGTCCTTATCATAAAAATCTAGTGAAATTCAGATCAGCATAACCTTAATCCTTGTCAAAATTTTTTAAATTTACTTCTTTAATTTATTGTTATAAATCCCCAGGAGATTAGGTGACCTACAAAATAAAGATAACCTATTCCTCCTGCCGGCTAGATATTTTAAATGTTCCTCCAGTCGATTATACCAGAGGAGTCTTGGTTGCCTTTCCAGAGGAGTTTTGGGTGCCTTTTTTTCCAATTTCTTTCACGTACGTCTTCACACACCCTTCGCGCCGGTTAATCCTTATCCATTCAACTGCTTGACCTAGGCAGCTCAAACAAGTGACTTTCATGCGCTTAATTTTGTCGATTTCGTGAAGCAGTTCATACTGCTCGTGGTTCATATGATGTTGTTACTTGCCGATATTTATTTCACATCCATACATTTTCCGGGAAATTATTCTCTCGAAGATTCCTAGTTGTTGTTCGTTTGCTGGCGATATGACGTAGGATTCTGCGCAATAATGCAAAATACATTGGCCATCTGCGTGGACAGAATCCAATGGGTGATGGGGGCAAGCAATCCAAATTCTTATTTCACCAGTCTAATTGCCTGTTTTCCGTAAACCGAAAAACCAGTGAGTGAAACAACAACGAAATGGAACCGGTTAATTAGACAGAAGAATAAATCATTCATTATCCTGTGTTTAATCGAGCGTATCAGTTTTGGGTTACAAGTTGTATTAAACAAATTTAATTGGGCAGGACCTGTCGAAGAAACTTGATTCATCACACTTATATCCGCAGAAGATTCGTTTTGGATGCAAAATATTCCCTGCTGCCATAATATCTTCGATGTATCATTAACCCTCAGCCTAACGCAGAGGTCTGGCCAGACCTTTATCGATTTTAATTTAAATATTAATATTACTAATTGAATTATATTACTAATTTTCCTAGAACCTGGAAGCATCAGGTGCCTTTCTAATGGTTTATTATCTCACAATGTATGAAATCAACAGGACAAAAAAGCTAATGTAAAGACGTAATAAGGATATTGTACACATCACATTTGTAACACATCTGGTCTGGCCAGACCCACATATATATTGTATAAGAATATTGATGTAATTTCTCTGTCTCTAGCGGTGCTCATACATTTAAAAAGAAAATGCGTTGTAAGTTTAGGAAATCAAAAAGCTCGCAGAAACCTCACATTTTTCGATCAAAGTATTCAAATTCAGTATGTCAACAACATTCAAAAGTAGCCTATACTGGATTTTGCTACATAGCAGAATAAATGTTTCATCGAATTTCATTGAAATTTTATTTAAAAGCACAATTTGAACACAATTGAACAAACAAAATTCGATTTTCCTCCTTTATATCACATTTCACTTAATTTTCAATAATAAGGGAAAATGTAAATACATATTGGGCCTAACCAGATCACATTTGTGACGAATGTGACTGTCGGGCGACGTTTTCTAATTGTACACTCACTGATTGGGTTTATTTTTTTTAAATTGCGAATGATTAATATCAAATGAACGTACGTATGATTTATATAAAATTATACTCTTTGGCAAAAAAACACCTAAACACACGAGGCTGATGGATTTTTTTTTCTCGCGTTACACAAAATATGCTGCAATATACGATACCATATCCTGTGTGTTAACAAATTAAATATCCCCTGATCATTATGTTAGAGATTACAAAATTTAGTACAAATACAAAAATTATTCAAGAATTCCTGTGATGGTATTTTAATCATTGTGGAATACCACCTTTAACCCATCATATCGAATTGTGTTTCAAAACTCTTACACAGGAAGAAGAAAACATCTTGCAGATGTAGACAATTTTAAATAAAATTGTCCTTGCAACACTTGTGAATAAAAGACTGAAAGCAATTAAATTGTAATTACCAGTACCCACTCCAAAGCTTTAAACATTTGCTGCTTAAGACAACACAATAAGGAACAAAACACAATGTCAAAGAATGTTGTACGACAAGAACCGAAACAGTCAACAATTTGCATAAACTATAACATGTTTCTAATAAAAAAAACAGCAAGTGACATGCCAAACGACAATGGCCACCAAAATAAAATACATAAGAATGCATAGAAAAATGAAGAACAAAAGAAATTGCAAACAGCCAAGTAACATCTCTCTAGGGTGTAGGTAGTCCTTCAAATCTCTTGAATTTCCTATATGAGACTTTAAGCTTCCGAGTTCATGTTTAGCATTAACAAGGATATCCTCAGTGATATTGAAAAACGTAGTTTTCTTCTGGCTCACAAAATCTCTTGGAAGGCTAAATAATAGAGTAGAGTAGAGGAGTCAAATATTGAAATTTGTTTTCGGGTTTTCAATGGCAGTTGTTTCTCTTTTCTCAGTTTCTTTAGGCACATTTATGTTAAACAAAAAGTTTAAACAACAAAGTTATTTTAGCCGAGGCAGAACAGATGTCCTTGACAATTTGCATTTCCCCAGGAAAAAAACTATTTCTGATAGGAAAATTTATTATGAGTGTTTTATTAAAATGTATTTTGTAAGCCCCATTACATGTAGTACAGATATTTATATACTTGCAACATTTTTGAATATTTTTGCAAAAACTTGTATGAAAAATATATAATATTCTTCTTACTTGGCCAAATAATAAGAAAATGTGAACGAGGGTGGAATGACAATTTGATAAAATATATCTTAAAGTAATTGGGCTGATAGCAACATTATTATTAGGACAAATGAGTGCGGAATAAATTAAATAACAAACAAACACACATGATACTTGAGGAAAATATAAAATTCTCATTACACCCTATGCAGAGATAAGGATGAGATTCACTTTGGTCAAATGCGTTTCGCCATATATGTTAGTAGGGTCCCGGTACGTTTCTTGTCGGTTGAAAAGAGCTCTCAGATATACTTAATGCAGTGCTCTTTCCGATTCCGACAGTTCTTCTGAACGGTGGCATATTCATGTTTCCTCCTGATACGGTTATTTACTGTTTCTTGTTTACTTATTGACCGGGGTCTACAATAGCAAACTGGTCTGACTATTGTTTAGTATTTCACTGGGCAAAAATAACCCAAACATCATCTTCCTTGTAACAATCAAGCACATTTACCACATTTGATCATACTTACTGATCGTGGACTTAAATTCAATTACATTTCATTAAAAACTTTCATTGGGAACTATACAATATTAATCAAACTCATTAATCAATCAATCGCATAATCTTGAATTGTGGGGGCAAAGGTTTTTATTCCGGAAACCTGCAAATTTCTCACCATACTACCGAGGTAAATTTATGTTTCATCTTAAAGTCCATAGACTCATTGGAAGGATGTGCATAACTAATGGCAAAGTATTGTCTGCCTGTATCCGCAATTTGAAAGCTAGACCTTGCCCTTCAGTACAGCAATTTTTTAAATTTTTACCCACGGAAATTAGCAGTTAATACGTACGGGCATGTAGTTACTTTATATTGTGAGTCTTGGCAACTCTAACTCTAGTTAGGTGGCAGCTTATATGCCCAATGGCAAGTTTAACATTTTGGACCGCCACCTTATTCCGAACGGTTTGTCATTTTGTGTGGATTATCGCTACTTAAAAGTTCTGTGTCAGAAATATGTGATGATCTATTACGATTTTGGCAGTAGATTATCAAGAGAAGAGTGCATAGATAAACTTTCTTTCACTTCTGGCAATGAAGCCCCATCGTTAGTCACTCTAAAACGTTGTTATATCGAGTTTCGTCGCTGTCGGACTTCCTCTCAAGGACAAATTACGTGAAGATCGTTCAAAATCATTTGCCGTGACCGAGAACATTACTACTGTTGAAAACCTGATAATATGTTATCGTCATGTAATATACCGTAAGATTAAGGTAATCTTCGGTATTAATACCACCGGTATATATCAAATTTTGAATCATCATTTAGCCGTGAAAATCATTTGCCCTCGTAGTATCCAACAAAATTTGGCAAAAACTCAAATGTGGTGCTTATGTAGCACCAATGGCGGTGCTACAAACGACGTGTATATAAGTGTATACTCGTATAACTGACGTGCATATAATTTATGCGAATGGGTTTGAAACTGAGCAGCACTCAACTTTATGGGTGTTATATGATGGACCAAATCCAACAAAAGTTGTTTACAGTTGAAGAACTCCGAAACAAATAGTCCCCAATTTTTCGACATAACTGGTTAAGTGGCAACATTGCCATTAATGTACCATAGAACGGTCAATTCTGAATGGTATATCCCCATTTGTTGGCAGAAGTGTTACGAGACATTAGGGAAACCAACTGCCAAATGTGGATAAATGTCCACCACCACAATGTGAACTCTCACATCTCGGTTCGAACAAGTTACTTTTTGGGGAATCCAAACATCGAAATATGCGTCATCTGCCATACAGTCCTGATTTGCCACCCAATACCCTTTTTCATGCTCTCGCACTTAAACTGCAAATAAACTGCATGGACAACGATTTTTGTCTGCGGGAGAAGCTGTGCATTCGCTCAAAACCCACGATTTGGGAGTGTCTCAACCGGAATGGTTAAAATGCTATGACAAATGGTGCGAACGCATGGAGAAGTTTATAGATTAGAGAATTTTAGAAGAAGAATATCCTGAAAAACAATTTTGCCATTTTTGATAACACAGTACAGTTTTTTTACTCTGCCCCAGTATAAATAGTTTACATTTTCCAATTGATTCCTGTCAATAAAGAGGTACAAAATTGAGGTACAGTTTGGCATAATTACGATTTCTAAAACAATGCATATTACACTGTGAGACAAAATTAGATTTTTTTCCAAACGATGGGGTTCCGTCAACGGATTCTGGTAGAAAGGTTTAAAAAAATATACGTGTGTCGGCGTTTTGCCAGATCTAATAAGAATTTTTTTAGGGCGGGTCAAAGTTTCCGCCCCTCAGAACTTTCCTGCAACATATCGGCATGCAAAATTTTGTGTTCCTTACTTCTGAGGTACAAAATATGTTCAGAAGTTTTATAGAAAAGATTCAGATAAACATTTTTGTGGTACAAATTAACCCTCTAACTGTCACGTATAACCATAATTTTTACTTTTTTTTGAAAATTCGCAAAAAACTGCTCCAAAATGACGGGTGGCGTGGTCAGAATGTTCTACAAAAATTATCACCATAAAATTTTACTATAAATGTCCGAACACTCCAAAACACAAATCTTACCTCAAGTGCCAGATAAAAGATGAAATATTACAAAATTCATTATATTATGTGGACTATTTTTAATGGCTTTTGCTTATTTTCTAGCACTTGGGCTAAGATTTGTGTTTTGGAGTGTTCGGACATTTATAGTGAAATTTTATGGCAAGAATTTTTGTAGAACATTTTGACCACGCCCCCCATAATTTTGGAGCAGTTTTTTGCGCGTTTTAAAAAAAAAAAGTAAAAATTATGGTTATACGTGGTAATAATTTCACGAAAATGTTTATCTGAATCTTTTCTATAAAACTTCTGAAAACATTTTGTACTTCAGAAGTAAGGAACACACAATTGTTATGTTGGCAAAACGCCGATACACGTATATTTTTTTTTGACCTTTCTACCAGAATCCGTTGACAGAACCCCATATTTTTTTTGGTGTCGCACAGTGTTATTTGTCGTATTGTGAATATTTTGTCGATAGTTGACTTTACAGACCTAAAGCCACAATGATAAGGTCCGATCAGGTCTGCTACAAACGGCTTTAGTCTGTTACACATTAGGCTCGAGCGAACCTTATAAGCGATAGATAAAAGGATTGTGCCTGAAATCAATATCTACCCTAAACTGCCGTAGATCTCTTAATAAGATGTTCTAACAGAACGTTATTCTCCACATATATATGCCAGAGCACAGAGACATGAACTGGAACTGCAGAAATTACGAGCTAGCCAGGCTGCGGACAAGATTACAGGTCCATCAGGAATAGCAAAGTATCCTTGCGATATGTAAGCAAACCATGCAAGAAAGCTGCTAAATGCCTATGTGGGACAGTTTATGCAGGCAGGTAAAATCTGACCAATAGTGGATAGCAGAAGATCCATGAAGCTTTTGTCTGTAGTCTGGCACAGATTGTGTACAGGCAGCTAAAATTTGGTCAATAATGGATAGCAGGAGATCCATGAATCTTCTGTCTCTAGTTTGGTCTAAAGCATCAATGCTTAGATGCCGGCTGAGTGGCAGACATGCAGTGAGACTAAAAGGTGGGGCAACTGGCTTCTGTAAAAGCTATAAAGATGAGGAAGACGAAGAATTCACTGAACATCTTCTTTGCGTATGCCCACCACTAGTCGACAGGAGGTTGACCTTTATGGCATCCTAACTATATAGGGACCCGAGAAAAATGTTTTAGCTTCTTGGACCAGACAAAATGGTACTTCAGTGGGGCTGTTATCGTTAGCCCATGGTATTCAATTGTACTCGTAGCTTTAATTTAGTTGTACATCGACTAAAACCAACACCTAATCTTAACGAAAGTTTCGACTTGGTCACTTGGTTTTGTTTCTTGCTAATGGGAATGTGTCGGCTTCTTTTTTTTGTTAAATTAAAAAACAAATCGACTTGTGAATTTGAACTCTCAAAATTTTTTAAAAGTCTGCAACGTCAACAGAAATAAGTTTCAAGAATATTTGTTTCATCGGGGATAATATTTCTGTAATGATGATATTTTATTTCAAGCATTTTGAAATTTTATTTATGTTTGTTTTTTAATTTAGACGAAGGACCACTTGTTGTTTTAAGTATTTTCAGAATGTTTCTGGAAAACTTTCTTAAAACTCAAATGCTAGATTAAATTTTACCACTCAAAATTTGAGTAAACACTGTATATCTCTGTCCTAGCAATTCAAAGGATAACACAGTGGTATACACTTACTGCCTTATTCATAAAAAGTTATAACAGGTTTGAGAGATGGTTTGTCATACAAAAATCGTCTCTCAAAACTCTCATAACTTTTTATGAATATGGCCATTAGCATGTTATGTGGGCCATTATTAACCCCGGTTATTATACCATCCTCGAAAATAAAACCATAGACAATGTCAACATTTCCGGTAACATTTCTGTTGAATGCTCTCCCTGAAAAAATAATAAATACACAAATAAGTTGCGGACACACTTGTTGGGTAGCACGTGTTTTTGACACAAAAGGAACTCCTTTTTAGTATAACAGTTTCCCATGAGAAAGGAAATGAAAAACTGTTTAGAAAGGAGAGACCAAATTCATTACACTCCAAAGAAGTAGTTTCATTCCATTACGTTCCACGCGAGCGTGGCTGCAGGGACAGTATAATGCTTTGCCACTCGGCCTGGTGTTACACGCTAAGCAAATGTGAACGTTTGGCCCAGACTAAAGCACATTTTCCAGTACCAAAGGAATCCAACAAATTGACAACAATTCAGTTACATTTTAGCCTTTCAACGATGCGGTAGCCACACAACACAACTTGGAATATAAGATAACCCGATTCGTCTGTGCGAGCGAAGAAGAATACAAAGTGAAGGCAGAGAGTTGTGATAGAATAAAGAAAAAGTAGCAAGGAAAATGGATAACAGAAACGGGACTTGTTTCTTTTAGAAAAAGAAGGGCAGACAAGGAAACATGTACATTGAAAAAAAAATTAAATAACAATTTAAACGAAGTTTTAAAGAATCTCTTAAAACCGCAAGTGAAACATAATTGAAACTTAAAAAATAATAGATGTATATGCAAATTTTAATAAAGAAAAATGTTGGAATTTTAAATAACTGTCTCAGAAAAATGCGCCTAAAATAACTAATCCGGTGCACACTGTTTCATGCCACCAACCATAAATGTGTCGAAATTTTATTTAATCTCGTCCTTACCCTAACATTTACCTTGTTAGCCAAAACAAAAAACAAAAATACCACAAGCAACTGTCTAGGGAAACGCATGCGGGAACGAGCAAAATTTCCTAACATCCTCAACCGGAAAACGTAACATCACCATCTACGTGCGTCTCTTGTTAACGTTAACGCGTGTGAGTAAGTTGTCGATGTGCAGTAGCATGTGAGTGTATTCGAGTTTGTGAGTAACTGTGTTTCGTACTTCTTTAAAAGTCACGTCCCCCAGGATATATATGTATGCGAGTGTATATTTGTATGCATGTAGGAGAGTTTCACCATATGCTCCCCGGATACAACTGAAACTTCAATTATGCGTTTAAAAGCCATCAGCTATACAGACCGTGAAACATCAACTCTAGCTGAATTGCGAAATAACAAAAAAACATCGCCAACGTATCTACTCCCGCCGCTTGTTGTGATCCATTAATCAGACAGGAAGAAGCTGCTGCTGGTGTTCTCTAGATCCTGTCGTGCCGTTTTCATTCAAGCGTAAATATCGCCACATCAAGTACTGCTTTAAATGGTAATTATTTATTTAAACAATTTCGGTTCCTACGCCAAATTGTTCTTTATTCTTTATTAGACATTTTAAATTTTTTCATGTCAGATTGTGTTTCTCATCACCAAGGCATCCTTTTCATGAGTTTCCGTTTTCGTGTGCTTGAGATTGATGAATTGAGATATTTTTCTTGCAAATTCTCAGAAATGTAAAACAAAATATCCTTAAATGTTAGAAAATTATATATTAACATGTTTTTGGTATTAACAGAGACTTAAGCTGAAATTGACTAAATGAATATTTAACGAAATTTACACATTAAATACTTTTAAAATTAATTTCGAAACAATTATGCATGATATTGAATTAACAGCCAGCATTTGTTTGAAGAAGTCGTTTAATTAATTGAATGTAACGGGAAATGTGATAAAATTTAGCCACTCGACATACAATTTTGGAATTTATAAAGAGTTAATCTTAATTTGACTGCTTAAAACTTGCGCACAAAGAAATGTCGCTACGTGGGTAGAATGTTTGAGTGGCAATTTGTAAACGAAAACTGAATTTATTGAATTTGAAAACAGTTATTTATCTCAGGGGCCAAAAATGAGTTTAAATACACTTTCAACCACATAGAGGGAGGTATGGGAAATAATTATACCCAGTAAATAAGAACTGTAGCCGTCGGTGGTGCAATGGTAGTGAGCGCGCGCCTCTTGTAGATGAGATCCTGGGTTCGATCCCTGCTCAGACCACCTTAAAATTTCATTCGGCCACGGTCACCTCGCATGGTGAAGGCGACATTATCGACTATTAAATTATAACTATTATATAATATATATATATAACTATTAAAGCAATAGATTCAGTATTATCTAGAGTTATGCAAGAAAACAATTCCCTCAGAAAATATCACGGATTTTGTTAGAAAAATATTATCATGATTTAAATCCGCGCCATAAAAATCGCCAAAAATTATAAAAAAACGGCCCAAACTCAAAATCGTCCAAAATATATATAAAAAATTCCCCAAAGAGAATATAGAATTTTAGCACAAAATCTAATGAAAAATAGCCCACGTGAAATCTTACCGAAAATGTGGCCAATAGTTCATATGGAAAATCGCCCATTTCCAATAAAAGAAAAGGGTGCAAGAAAAATCGGTCAAAAAACATATTTTGGGGTAAATCAGAGAATTGCTTTCAAACTCAAGTTAATCCTATGTCTCTAAACGAGCTTAAAATTCGCGATTTTTGAAGTTTGTATGCTTTCTTTCTGAGTTATGGCCATATTTGCAATTTAGTAATTTCTTAATTTCGGTGATTTTTTTCAACTAATTTTGCCACGATGTTAAAGGCACCAGTTTATCCGTCCCCCTTTGAAAAACTATGACATTTGCGCAATGGAATGCATCGCTTCCAAGATATTTCGAAAATTGTTAGTTTATAAAACAGACCGACCCCCGCAAGGAAACATGTGATTTTTTAATTTTTTTAATTTTGATGATGGTTTTTTGACATGATAGAAAAGAGTTGTGCATGAAAGTGTTTCCAATGTTAGTGCTGGGTATTCTTCGAACGTATGTATAAAGGAATTCTCATTAATACGATAAGTGTTTCTATACATACAGTTTTGTTGATGAAGATCTTGGCAGGATCCGAAATAGCTATACAGACAGCCCTGGTATCATTGGAACACTTTTTGTGCTCGAATTTTTTGAAAATAATATCAAGCTAATAAATAAGCTTAATATTAAAAAGGTCTTGAATAAATTTAATAAATGGATATTTAAAAAACAGACCTGCTAAAAAGTCCCGCAAGGGAAATGATGATGATAAATAAATATTTTCCCATTACAACCCATGAAGGTACAGGGGGAGCAACGGTTAGTGTGCGCGGCTGTTGTACGTGGTTTCGATCTATGGTCTTCTTTCGACGACGACAACATCGCTCGGGACAACGACACTATCGAGATATTAGGCATGGAAGAGATTCTCAAAAAACCATTCTTAACCGGTGTAAAACTGTAGGTAACAATTAGTGAATGAAAACTGGAAAGCCCACAGCTCAGTGATTGTGAGAGGCTCTCCCCCTATCCCTTGATCATATCTGTCAATTTTCAAACATCTGGAAAGCCCACAGCTCAGTGATTGTGAGAGGCTCTCCCCCTATCCCTTGATCATATCTGTCAATTTTCAAACATCTGTAAAACAGGTATAAATGTCAAGATAAAATAATTGTTATCAATTTTACCTATTTTTTACAGTTTGGAGATTAAAATTTGTTCTATTAATTTGTTTTCAATATTTTTAGCTTGAACGGGCTCAAAGCCACACCTGAGCCAAAATCTAGCGGTTCTCAACTCCGACAAGTTAAATGTTGGGAGCCGGCTCGCGAGCCGGGAGCCGACATGTTAAACTTTGGGAAGCGAGCCTATGCGAACTCTAGTCGCTGGTGTTCGCATATTACGGCTCTATTCTCAAGGGACAGTAAGTAGCTCTGTACTATTAAATTTAGCTCTAAACCAGGATATGTAATTGCCAGTTTTAACAAGTATTAGATGCTACTGCTTCATTGTTTTATTCAATTGGAGGTCAACCAGACATTTTGTAATTAATCTGTATGTTATTTCCAATGCCCCTGTTTCTTACAACGGCTAAAAAAAAAGCCAGTTTCATGTCTCAAAGGCGATGTCTATCACCTCCTTCTCTACAAATAACGATCCATTTAATGTGAGCATCTTGTACTGTCATTCAGTCCCGGCCGCTTTCTTTCTCTATCTTTCTCTTTCTGTGTCAACTTATGGGATGCAAAAAGACCCCAATTAAACGCTAAAACTGAAAGGACTCTCTGATTTGGCAGTAGAAACACTAAACTAAAAACTGAGGTAAATATTAAAACAAATCAAATTTAATCCAAATAAAGTGATAAAATTAACTCCGAAATAGATGTGGCCATAAAGTGCGGACCTCAACAAACAAGCCACTAAGCAACTTTAGGTAAACTCACCAGCAGCAGAAGATAGAGAGAGAGAAAGGATGACAAAACAGAAACTATAAAAGCTACCAAGATTTTAAACGGATGGGTTATGTGGGTCATGCAAGGATATAGTGTATTCTACAAACAGGATAACAGAGAAAGCTGCCGGAGATTTACAACACCATTGAAAAAAAAAAACAAAAAAGAGGAAACGAAAAGAATTCACTTACCAATACTAATTGCATGACATTTTGATAGTTTTCTAGTTTTAAGTGAGGACAGTACGAAACGCGGTCAGCAATAAGCAACTTTCTACAAGTGTCTAAATGTCCTTTTATATTAAATGACGGACAAGGCGTTTAGCTAAATAGTGGAAAAGTTTTCATTTGCAAAGTCTTGATATCAGAAACCAGGAACTCATTGAGTTTTGTCGGCTGCCAGTATTTATCTAGTCTTCTGGGTCTTCATCTTTTTGTTTGCAAATTGTATTATTTGTATAAAGCCATTTTTATTTTAGGTTTGGAAGGATTATTTAGTATTTTCACACACACACACGCACACACACACATCCAAACACTCCCAATCATACAACCAACTACAGCTTATATGGTAGACTGAAATATTTTTTGGCAACTCTATCGGAACAACAAAACAAAACACACAGTACAATAGAGGGGTATATTTTTTTGTAGGATTTGCATTTGGAAAAGTCCGAAAGATTTATGAGTAGATTACACAATATAAACAAGTTATGGCAAATGGAATAAACCAAATCTAAACGAAATTAGAAATACATACATATAAATGGGAAACCCAATATTAATATACATTTTTCAATTTAATACGGATGATTAGAAAACTAAAACAAATGAAAACACTTATCTATAATATTAGATAAATTCAATGTCAAAGTTTTGTTAAAGAGGGGAAATTCTCTTGAATTTTGCCAAATCCTCTTTAAATTTCAGGATTTCCTCAAACAACGGCCGATCCATTGTGGTCGGTAATAAACATAGCGCTGATCTAATAAAAATACGCCAAGGTACGATCAAGGGTGGGTGACCTGCAGATATGTCAAGTTCGAAACAAAGGCAGGGTGAGTTAATACAATATGTATGAGAAACATTAGTAGCTTGATAATTACTGGTGCGTTTCAGGGGAGCATCGAAATGTTAGGCCATTTTTTGACTTTTGAAGGTGCGAGAGCCACCACTACTGGTCAAGTGCGCAATAACATAGCTTCATTAATAATCAAGATATTTTGAAAATTTCACACACAAACTTTCAGGCTCATCCAAAGTGATGGGTTCCTTGCCTTCGGGTACAATGAGCCAGCCCCTCCTTAGCCGGGGTTAGATGAGACAGAAGTGGATTCAACTATTGACACACATAGTTAATTAAAAACCATTGTGATTCCATGTGACATCTTATTCCATCCCCATTGTTGAACCTGTAAATTGACCGAGTGTGAGGAGTTTAAGATTTCTAAAAGATTTGGCTAAGGACCAGATATACATTAGCCTCTGACAAACCAGTTAGCGGTCCGCAAAAATATTCTAAGCAGCTTAACTCTCTGAATGTCTGTTGTATCCAATATGACGTTAGATCCTAGATATTGTTTTGATACACAAAATAGCGGGCAGATGAAATGATCAACGCTCTCGTCCACTTCTTCTCCACATCTTGTGCAATATTCATAAGGCGCGATTCCAAGTGCATACGCTTGTCCGCCTATTAAACAGCGTCGTGTGGTCTCAGCTAATAACATATAGATAACTTGTATAGGATTGAATATCAAGTTTAGCAAACCATTCAGGTCAAAACTTCGACACACTTGCCTGATGATCCCGCATATTGTGCCAGTACATGTAATATTCGCAAATCTCACAGCTTCGGTTATAAGTATGATGTGGAAAGCTCCATATCTATTGGAAGAAGTAGGGTAATGATTACTGCCGAACTGTGGGAATGAAGAGGGGGGCAAGATGGTCGAATATTGTATAAGTATATACTACTGCCCGGCCTTAAGGTAAGAGTGGGAGAAAATATCTATTATCGATCTCGTTCTCGATCTAACAGAGATTCAGGAAGGTAAGTTGAATAATATTAGGACCCTCCTGCAGTGTACTAACTGCTCCGCCAGGGACCTATGTACGTTTCTGCTTCAGCCACATCCTGGAATAAAGGTTTAAGGTATCATGTGGTTTGAACGCCCGATAACCAAACCAGGTAAATTTACAAGTTCAGCTATAGGGACCGGATATGACGTCCCGTGGTATCACGATGGTCGTTGTTGGACAAGGACAATAATATTGACAGCCGCTTCTACCTAACCTAACGTACAACACGTTCACGTTCAAAGTCTCTAAAGTACCTTAAATGTTATTTCTTAGGGTCCTGGGATACCTGTTTCTTACTGCTACTGCCACATAGCACAAGGTTCAACAAAAGTCAATTGTGATATTTGCGGAAATATGTATTTGATTTCTCTTATTCAAATACATTATATGCCTCAGGATTTTAGACAATGTCCAATGTTTTAAATAGCCGTGGTGTCCAAGGATATTTTCGGTTGAAAACTACCGAATCATAATGTGGACTAACAAAAGATAATTCAAATTCATTGACAATAGACTACAGATGATTTAACTGGAGTTTATCTACATAATTTAAACATAGACTGTGTCGCATGTGCTGTCACTAGTCCCTTAAATGACATTAATTTCTTTTATTGACGACATACGATGCAACAGGTGGCATTTAAGGACCTTAATCTTATACTCCAGTCGTTAAATTATGGTTATCATTCAATCGACAATATCAATTCCTATGAGATGAATATATCTTATCTAATCATTGTAATAAGACATTACAGGCATTTCATGGTAAACCAAGGATATATGAATAGACTATAACTTTATTGTTTATATCTCTCATTAGACCAAAGAATACATCAGCATACATCAACAATTGTCCTTTTGTTATATCAGACTTCAGTGTTAAGAAATTATGCCTTTCAAATTACTTAATTTTAGTTAATTTACTGTTTTGCGTTCTGTTGATTTTATGCAAATAAGGATATTATGTCGCTCGTTAACTTCCTTATTTCGGCATTGTAAATTATCGAAGGTAATCCCTTGAGATACAAGATTTGATTGTAATTTACATATTTCCTGGGTGGGGGTGAGCGTTTGGAAAAGATATAAATGATTTATAGATAAAGGCAACGTGTATCAGAACAAACCCGTATTCACCCAACAACAATCAGGACGTAGTTAAAAGAAAATGGAAGGACGACAACGGAAAAGGTTACTTATTGTCTTCTTGGTTATCTGAAAATGGTGATTCAGTTTATTTTTTGATTTAGAGAAAAAGAAAACGCAGAGAGCATTGATCCACACAGAACTGGAATTTACAGGGAATTGTTCGAAATTGGGTTGACACCATTTTTATTTTGATTTGAATTCCATTCTCCCCGCTTCGTTTTTGTTTAAGTTTATTTTCTTTTTTCCATAAATCCTTTAAGTATTTTTTGGTTACTACTGTCGTAACTTTTAGCTCTTGATTGATACTAGTTTTCTTTGCTCATTTCCATTTTTGTGTGATACAATTTATTCTGCGTTCACTCACATATTTCTTTTGCCAACTAAGTTGATAGATGGATGGCTAAGACCAGAATCTATTTGATTTTCCATCCTTATAAGTGAATTTGATTTTATCCTTGTATTAGCTTAAAGCAAGCGACACACTGCTCATAAAACGCAAAAGAGTTCTGTGTTCGTTCATGATAAATCCTTATCTTTCCCTAGACTTTTGGTTTTCTCTTTTCACGAATTTGTTAAGTTCTACTATAAAACTTGGGTCCCTGTTTGGGATTTTCTGCAACGCTGTATTTTTTTAATAAAAAAAATTTAATGCTACAGCGATTATCAACAAAGTTCTACAATGTTGCTCCATTGTCTAGTCACCTTTTTTTGTACAAATTTTATCTAAATGAACAGTCAAGGGCAAGAAAAGCGAGGATTTGTTTTCGTATATGACGGCGTTTGACTGTAAAGCGGAAGTGTGTGAATTAGAGTTCCGTTTCCGCCTCGAAAGGTTGAAATGGTTTGTATATTCTGTGTGTGTGTATGTGTGCTTATGGGTTTTATTTCTGATGGAGCTGAAGTTTCTATTTATTTATTTTCTAGTGTTTTGTTGGTGTTACTGTTGGTGTTTTGCGGTTGGCTATTTTAGTAACTTTTGAGCCAACTTAAATGTTTAACAAAGAGAAAGTCTGGAATGAGAAGGAAAATTAACTATATTTTGATTAAAAATTAAATTGAATATCAATAGAGGCTGGCGCTATGCAAATATACAACCAGTCTTGAAGACTTAGTTAGTATTTACATACAATCAATTTATTAATTTGCATTAAATTTCTTTTTTCCGAAAGCAAAATATGTTTAGAGTTCGGTAAAAATGAAATTTCAAGATTTTGAACTTACGAGTTTGGTTTGAAAAGTTTTTTTTTTTAAATAACCAGAGAAAACGCACATATTTCTGTAGATTCTTCTATTTCTTTATTCAAAAACAAACCGAGAATACTCAAACAACACAAGTTCATCGATTTTTGAAAA
This sequence comes from Phaonia tiefii, assembly GCA_963931995.1. NCBI lineage: Eukaryota > Metazoa > Arthropoda > Insecta > Diptera > Muscidae > Phaonia > Phaonia tiefii. The sequence goes on along the minus strand of OZ008371.1, from coordinate 9,435,167 downwards.
ATGTGTACTTGGATCTTTAGATTTTGTTCCATCACTTTTTGAAGACAATATTAGCAGCCATTGCTAATGACCATATATGATCCTTTTACCGAATTTCGAATCGCTCTTGGGAGTCGAGTGATCTTACATGACACTACAAATAGCCAAAACGTGACATTAGCCGACCCGGAAACGCATCCCTCAACCCACCAGTTCCAATTCTATAATTTGCGGCAATACAATCATGAATCATAGCTCTGGATCGTTCACCAGTCACAGTAACCCTTATTACTCTCGACGTCCTCAACAAAAATAAGCCTTGATGACAGCTCTGCCGCACAGTGGTTTACAACTGATGTGCAACAGCCAAAAATTCAATATCTTTTGATCTAGTAAACATTTTGAAGTTATGTAAAAATCCGATTGTAGATAAGGTGTCAAGAATTATTTGGAGATATTACGATTTAAATTCGGCTATTTGGGTATATTTTTAAAAATATCCCAAAATTAAGTATTTTTCTTATTTTCCTTATTTCTCGATTTTTAAGGTTGTTTTAACTTTTTTAAAGTAATTTTTAAGTAAGTCTCTGTCTGCGTTATCATGTAAAGTCCCAATCACAGTCACTATATGAATTATTGCCTCTGGATAGTTATCTCGTCTCCGCGAATCCCCATTATCATTCTGTGGTACTGTCGCGCTCAGACTTTATATAGTATCGGTAGCCTCGAGTTCCTGATTCCGTTTATAAATCTTTAGGGTTATCTGTCCAAACCCAAACGAAACAGTGACTCGTTTATCAAATGCACATCACGTGTACTTTATACGAGCACCTCAGACTCTTCCAATCTACCGAATTTCTATTTGAGTGTAGGCAGTTCATAATTGTTATCTTTGAGAAAGAAGTCAATAGTTTTAACATCGGGTGGAATGGTTGGGATTCCCCCAAGTGCCCTGAGCGTGGAGTGTTCCCACTGGCTATGGCTCATCTATTATTTCTCTCCAAACTCTAACAATTTAGCTAAGCCGTGAAGGCGAGCCGTGGGGCAAAATCATGGAGTAGGATCGCACATCTACTTTCGGGTTTGAACCTATATTGTTAGAAATGTGTGAACTACATACTACTTACTTGTTTATCCGGTCACAAACAACCCCGAGGGTTCAACACAAAGATAACATATTTCGCCAACCAGTTAAATCTTCTGTTTTATTTCAAGTGTACGCAGGGATTCGTCAACCTGATCCCTCCAGCGGAGTCTTGGTCTTCCTATTTTTCGTCTTCCTTCGAGTTCGGTTTCGAAAATCCTTCGTGCTGGTTCGTCTTCATCCATTCTACTGACATGGCCTAGCCAGCGCAATCGCGTTATCCTGATCCGCTTACCTATGTCAATGTCAGGATAAAGCTCATACAGCTCATGGTTCATGCGTCGCCGATACTCGCCGTTGTGCCCTATAGGGCCATAAATCTCCCGGAGTATTTTTCTATCGAAGACTCCCACAGATGTTTCATCTGGTTGCGATAAGACCCAGGATGCTGCGCCATAAAGCAAGACAGGTTGAATGAGAATCTGGTACAGCTGGACTTTTGTTACTCGGGAGGGGGCTTTATTTCTAAAGTGCTTGCTTAGCCCAAAATAACATCTATACGCAGGCACAATTCTCCGCTTGATTTCAAGGCTGACGTTGTTGTTTTTGTTTACGGCAGATCCGAGGTATATAAATTCGTCCACAACCTCGAAATTATAACGGTTATCAACGTTCACGCTTTGGTCTAATGGCGTGGAGGCCCTGCTCATTGAAACCATTAATTTATTCTTGTCCTCATTTACTGTCAGATCCACTTTTCCAGACTCCTTCTCAATTCTCGAAAACACCGCAGTAACTCCTCTAAATGATATCTATATCATCAGCAGACGCGAGCAGCATGTGACTTTTGCTGCTGATGGTTTTATTCATGTTGAGAGCAGCTTTTCTCAAAATAATCTCTATTAAGATGTTAAAGAGATCGCATGATAGGGTGTCACCTTGTCCGAGGCCTCGCTTAGTTTAATTCGGTAAGATCCTTACCAACTTTCACTGCGGATTTACATACTGTATAACATACTTCCATTTATCCATCAGGATTTTTTCGTCCTGGAATCGTTTTTTTGATCGTAGCTATTACTATGTTGTTCTAAACAAACTCTTTCACATATCTTTGACCATCTTTGAGTTATCAGGCTGTGGAGGCCCATCGGGCGAGCCATTTAATATCTTATCTATCAATAACATTAGGCGCTGAATTTAGAAAATTGCTCTGTCCAACAATGAGTGTCTCCTGGTCGATATCACAATTTCTCTTGTTTATCCTAAGAGTCTATTGGCGTTCGTATAATCTGTTTTTGGACAGGGAAAGGGCCACGCCTAGGGATTGTACAGAACCGAACAGGACAAGAATCTTCTCACAATCAGTGTGCTAAAATTGGCTCCTAATTAAATTGGTTCCTAATTTCTCTACACTGGCTCCTAATTTCTCTATAGTGAAACATGGTCAATTTAGATTGAAGCCCATATCGTCAGCAGATTCCTTGAGTGTAAAATGGTTTGTTTTCGTTGGAACAATAGATTAAGTAAATGAAGGTTTTTAACTGAGCGAATAAATAAATAACTGAATCGACTGCAGGATAACATTACAACTTAATCCTTACAGATCATTTTAGCTTGTAACACATTGATATCTCTGTGGTTCTCTCCAACAACTAACTACGTCACAAAATTATATTTTTTTAAGAAGTTGCGAAGATACTTTCTAAAATGTATTAGACTGTTACTAAAACCAGAAGCTTGAAATGTAGAATTCAATCATATAAAAATTCAAAATCATTATATGTACTTATTAAAGGAAACCAGAGATATTGAAGTACTCGATATATCTACTCCATCTCATACGTACTTCTGTACTTATGCTCTTTTCCTTAAATGAAATAAAATGAATTTATTACAATCCCTGAATCTTTTAGCCCTTTCTTCCTTCTCCATGGGTAATAAAATGCGCAGCGGGTTTTTTTATTATTACATTTTGCTCTTCTCACAATATAAGTAGAATTTACGAACACAGAACCAAAATCCCAATATGTTCAAGTTCCTTTAGTCTGAAAAAGATTACAAAGTTTTTTTTTGGAACGACGAATAAAAACCCACTATACGGCAAATGGAAAATAATCCTTATCAAACTAACCACACATAGACAAGGCGATGATATCCTTAGCATCGAACATCAACCACTCATGAGGATTAAATATGCCACATCAACACACATATGTATCCTAGAACAAATCGATAGAGAGAGAGAGAGAGCGAGATGGCGAGATGGAGCAAAACAGCGAGAGGGAGTATACAAAATATTATTGTTATGGTGTGATGTCGTATCAAAAGCGAATCTTATGAAAAAAACTATTGAGTGGGTGAGTGTTTTTTTGACTTTTTTGTTGACGTGTTTGTGGTGTAATAGGTTGATTTAAACCATAACCGTCTGATATATGACACCCACTCACACTTTCCACAAATATATACTTACGAAACCGGACAACGTATCACGTCTGATGAGGACGATAGTGTATTGGTACACAAGGATATTACACACACTACTCAACACTCATGCCTAGAGAACAGTGATTTTCTGTATAATGCAGGAGACCAACTATAAAGTGTTCCTTTATCGAGTATAACTTAAATGTTACCTTTCCAAAAAGACGACAAATCATACCACTGTGCACTGTGTATATATGCTCTTGTCATATTGGCGCCATAATTGTTGTATAAATTGAGTTTATATATCTGCTGTCCGAATATATGATGCGATAGTCCTTTGAGTAAACTCCAGCAAACATTTAAACACATACACGTAAACTCTTGTGTGGTGTCTGTATAAAAGCCTCTTTGTAGAAGTGAAAGTTCAACAAGGATAACGTTTTAACAAGCCAAGCAAAAAACACAAAACCCTAGACACAATAAAAACTTAAAAGAAAACTTTGATGTTAAGAGTGGTCACATAAGTGTTTTATGGCTTTCATCGATTCCTGTCTGACGGCCGCTTTGTAAAACAACTTAAGTAAAGTGCATGAATTTATAGTTGTATCTCTCCTGCCACGCAGTGATTTCAAAATCACTGAACGCAGTGAAATAACCAGTACAAAAGCTGCAGACGGATGAAAGGACTTAAATACAACGTCACTCTAAGGCATCCAAAGAAAAGCCAGCACTTAGTTGATCCAAATTTTAGAATAAAATAGGATATGAAGGGGTATGGCTGCCGACTAACCATTTTGTTACACGTAGGACCGTATCAAATACGCCGATTCCCGATAGCAGAGTAGCACAGCACAATTAACAAATTTTAATTAGGATTTTTTGGGGTTTTCAGGATTGTGACATCCCGCCAAATGACTGGCCAACAATTGTATGGGAGGTACACAAAAGGGAGAGACAAACCCATCCATTTTCAACTACACAGTAGTGTTTTATAAAACATTGCCGAGTTACGAATTTCATTAAGATCCAGTGTAATTTACTAGAGCTATCGTTTCTTCTAACCTGACCCATCCTTCTATGGGACGTAGACAAATACATGAATAGGACTGGTAAAATCGTCGATTTCCAATGGCATACTTTTTTTACTATCCAATTTATGTCCTTCTTCGGGGTATACTGTCAAAATTCGTAAGCTTATCATAAATTTGAATAAAACGGTTATTAAAATGGATTTAGAATGAACCAGAAATGACTTGAGAATGACTAAAAATTGTGTAAGCTTCAGAACACATTGGACATAACTAAACATATTGGACATAACTAATATATATAACTAGATATGTCACAAAATGACCGCCGATGGTGCAATATGGGCTCGAGCCCTGCAGTCACCTCGCTTAGTGACGGATATACTATCGAGTATTTAGCCATGAAAACCTTCTAAAAAACACCGTTCGAAAGCGGTGTAAAACTGTAGATCCCAATCAGTGAGTATAAAGCTGTAAAGAGCACAGCTCACTGGTTGTGTGAACCTGTCACTAATCCCTTTATGGGATATAATTTGAGACGGTTCTTTTATTGGTTTATGGCATCGCGTGCCGTGTGGCATGTGGCACCGTCCAGTTGAAAACACATGTCATCTAAGTCCAATTCTTCTATTTTGGGCAAAAAGCCGTGATCATCGAACGGTAACTTGTTTCACTGACCGTAACATTGCGACCATAATCGTCTTTGAAGAAGTACCGCCCAATGATGCCACAGGACCAAAATCCGTACCTTACAGTACATTTTTAAGGGTACATTTGCAACTCTTGGACAGCTTTTGGCTGCTCTTCGGAAAAAGTTCAGCAATTTTGTTTAACCGATTGAGCCAAAAATGAGCCTCGTCGCAGAAAACAATTTTTCGCTAGAATAAAGTGATCTTCTTCCAGCTTCTCTAAGGCCCATTCATCGAAGGGACGACATTGTGGTAGTTCGCCCGGCTTCAGCTCTATTACCGGCTATATTTTGTATAGCTATAGGTCGAGGTCCTTACGTAAAATTTTCCAGGTGGTCGAATAAAACAAACCCAATTGCTGCGAAAATGACGCGGTCTTCATTAACACTGGGTGATACAACAATAATATTCTCCTCGGTACCAACGGATACGGATATGGGTAGGTGCATTGATTCCAATAGAGTGAAACTCGTGCGAAATTTGATGACAAAGGCTTGAATAGCCCGTGCGGTGGGTCGATTACGATGACCATAAAACTGAGGTAATTTGCGACACGCATTTTTCACAGAGCACGAATTTTGATAATAAAACTCAATGATTTGCAAGTGTTGTTCTTTTGTAACTTTATTCATGATGAAATTACAAGGCAAATTGACCATTTGTTACTGTGACACATGCCACAAATCAAGAGTGAATTTGCAAAAACATAAAACTGAAAAATAACCAAATAACAAAAAAGTCACCCATTACACCTATTACATCGATGCATTTAAAATATTGAGCAATTTTTCAATCATAATGGGAAACCGGACACACTCAGTTACAATACTCACAAATTAATCATGATTTCAATCGCTCCGAAATTCTTCTATTCCGCTGTCTGTAAAGATGCACAATAATATACACTCGGTTGTTGTGGGAAGTTAAACCACTGTGCGCTATTTTTGCAGCTTCCTTGTTTTCCTCTGTACCAATCACAGGTAATTTAATTTGAAATACGCGCAGGTAGAATTTTATTATTTTCTACTTTTAAAATCAATTTAAGCTATAGGGTGAACCAACGTGACTGAGAAGAAAATTTATCGAAACTTTAATTTTTGTTGCTCTTGTTCGTTCAATAAAGATTGGCATGGGCAGAGGTTAGTTATAGCCAGAAGCGAAAAGTTTTCATATTTTTATTTAATGGAAGCGAGAGAATATTTTCCTAAGAGGGTCAAAGAAATATTTGCAATATAATCATTATGTTTGAGATTAGAAACCTACAAAACAGAAAACATACGGACAGCACTTAATTTGTTTTCTATTTCTGATACTAGATTCAAGATTTTTCTTGCAAATATTTTTAATTGTACAAATTGAGATATAGAGTTGTGATTTTAAAGTTCTTAAAATAAAAGCTTTGTGGTTTAAAATAATTATATTAAATGTTTCGTCCACATAACAAAAAATGAAGAAATTTAGGCAAAACCAATATTTTTAAAAATAAAATATTTGCAAATAAACTACATAAGGTTGTTATGAACCTCTCTTCTGCGGTGAAATATTTCTTCCTTCTAACACTGTGTCGAAATTTGCGCATAAATATCCATAAATATCTTTCTGCCTTTATTATCTGGTTGTCATCCTAAAATTTCCGATATAATCAACATGATAATATATTTATCTCATGAAATTAAATATGTTTATGCCTGTGTGTGTTTATCCTCCGTAAATAAACTTTGTAATTTTCATATCCTTACTAAGAATTCCGTGTAAACACTTGAGTTCTTATCACTCCATTAGATGTGAAAGTTGTTCTGTATCGATTTTGCTTTGGAAAAAACCTTTGAAATACGAGTTATGCCAAGAGTTATATAAATAATATTTTCAATAATAATATTTCAATTTCTTTTATTGTACTACTCGCACGTATACCCACGTACATGTACATCTACATATACATATGTATATAGAAGACTGTAAAAGTATTTTTGATACTCACATGCTCATGCAATTTTTATAGTGCAGACGAAATTCCAAAATGATATGCAGTTTGATGTATGAGGAACAGTGGGAGAAAAATATTGGATTTGCGAAAGAATTTGTTTGTGGTTTATGTCAGAAAATACCCCAGGCTGCCTTCCCTGAATATGAGATGCTCTAAACATTTCCAGGCCATAAAGGCTGTTGTCACCGATGTGAGACGGGAGCCAGAAGGGCAAAGATCCTGTGCCCGACATGGATAGGAATAAGTCCACGAGGCTGATAAAGTTCAACAAATTGGAACTTAGCCGACTCATCAATGTGTTAATTGGGTACACATCTTCCTAAATTTGAGCGGACCGATGGAAAAATGATGGTCGGCTTTCTCTGGCATTGGCCTGCTCTTGCTGTATTAAGGGCCGAACACCTATTAGATGATACAAGACCTAGTTTGTAGTAACTAAGGGGAATATTTTGAAGGACACTGAAGACATTTTTACGAAATATAAAATAATTTGAGGTTCTCCCCGGAACTCGAATAACACACAACAGGCCTATCAGCTGGTTTCAGGGTATGCCCAGAAATGGATCAAGAATCGGGGCAGAAATGCTTGAAATCTTTTGCTGACCTAACCTAAATAACCAATATACTCGTAGAAAAGGAAGATCAAACGGAGAGTAAAATGTATGAGGTCCATTTCATTTTGGCTGAAGTAGTCTCAGTTGTCTCCATAATCCAAAAAAAATTGCAAATGTTGCGCTACAGCCTCGCCGTTTAGAAGATTATTATTATTTTTCAACGCAATCATTAATTTTCTTTTGTTCTCGACTAAATTTCATATACAAGATCTCTGTTACTTTGCCAAAGTAAAGATCATGAGCAGTGGAACGGATAGTGTCTATGACCTTTAGAGGATATTAGTAATCTTTTATTGGACAAGTTTGTATCAAAGAGGTGACCACGCCTTTGTCAAACAATTTCCAAGCGTAATTTTAGTTATATTTCTATAGTTTTAATTTCTACAGTATTTTGGGAAAAATAGTTTTTATGGTCAACGACGTATAATAGTGAGCATGTAAAGGTAAATCGTTTTAAAATTGTTCCAGTGTGTTTTTGGTAGTCTTGTGCTAATAATATGGTAACCTTGAGCGTATGATTAATATTAATTGGTCTTACTAGTATCGGGGGATATTGAGCGTATGAGTAGTATTACTAACCTAAACTTGGATTACAATAATTTTTCATCAGATGCTTTTCATGTGTGCATCTAAATTTTAGTGGTAGTTATTGCAAGTTTGTAAACGAATCCCAAAGATAATACTTTGTTTACATCGTTTGACTGTTTAGTCAAGGAAATCATAAAACCTATATGTGCATATAAATCTTTATAATTTTTTTTATCAAAAATTTTCCACACTTTATGTTCTCCTTTAAAGAAACCAAAGTTAGGCTTCCATATTGGAGCTCGTTATAGAAATGTATAAAGATTTCTGTTTAAATATTCAGTTACTAATGTCCCAAGTTTCGTACCTCTGGTATTATCTGCGACTCATGTCATTGTCACGTTTTTTAAATACATTTTGGATCGCCTCTATCTCGCTACAAATTAGTACAAGCCTTAAGGCCCCACTTGGTCTTCAGGCAAAACCCCATTCCAAACACCATAAAAAGATTTCAAGTTAAAATGTTATAGAAGTTTAGGTGCAAGAGTAATAAGTGTTAAAATTTTTAATGCAGCATACTGGGGCGAATGAGTACTATTTATATGTATTTCCATAGTTTTTGTTAATCATACGTTTAGTGGAGATATAAAATAGGCTTCATGTCATTTAAATTAAATTATTCAACGGCAAATGCTAAAAAATATATGTGAAAGTTATTCCTTAATAATATGGACCTATCCTGTCAAAATTGATCCCTACAGTGATCTCAATTTTCCCATTAAGAAACCACCGGAGAATTTCTGGCAATGAAAACGAAATTCATTTAGCTTTACTTCATTCTCCCACTGTGCTTAAAGCTGTTTACGTCAATCATTTACTCCAATTTTGTAAAAGTCTCATGGTCTACATAAACATATACTATATAATGCAAACATTATTTTATATACTACAACATTTATACCAACATTCATTTATGTTGTCATCGTTTGTCGTTGTAATGTTGCCTTTAAATTCATAGATTATATTTTGTTACAGAAATTTGTTGCTCAGATACAGGCTACAAACATACATGGAACGAAAAATCTACACACGCACATCTCTCTCTCTCTCTCTTTCTCTCTCTGTTCCTGGAAATATATTTGGGTAAGTGAATGCACATTTGAAGAATAATACCAAGTTACTGGCAACCGTATGCATATGTATGTAACCCTAAACCTATACATATAATACAATATTTACGTGATGGCATGACTTGTAGCATTCGCAAGGATGTATAAGCAGGCATAAAGTAAGTGTTCTCACCAATACCAGTGTAGATGTTTATACGAGGATATATATTGTACATATATTACCTGATTAGTTGTGTGCGACCACAACATATATTGTAACTTATTTGCCACCAACTTTAGTCAAAAAGTGGCATGTTACACTTTTAAATTGTATTAGTTCAGAGTCATCTACATTAGCCTTTCTAATACATGTATTGTATGAATATCAATGTATATTTGCGTCTCAGAAATATGAACAAGTCTTACAGAGAAACGAATGTAAACCCATTGAACATGGATTACTTTACTATAGTAGCGGAAGAAAATAATTGCACACTTAACCGGATGCTATTAATGGCTGTAGCCTTGCATACTTTTAGGCATAATTTAAATTCAAAGAAATCTAATTATTTATTTATTTGATGTAGTTGATACAATAATAAAATTTGAAGGGTTTGCTCAAGTTATTGGATGCATTTGGGAAAACTTGTGTGAATTGGGAAATTAGGGCACTTCATTGGTAAATGTAGCACATTTTATTATATTGAGTTATTTGAATGCATCAAACCAATGAATCAAATCAATACAAAATTTTATTCACTATAATTAGAGAAGAGCAATTATAAATTATTGTGCTGTTTATCCACCTTATGAGAAACGATTATTGTGCTGTTTATCCACCTTATGAGAAACGATGGATCAAGGGTGGTGCTCTAATAATATTAGCGATTAAGTATTCTAAAATCCATCCATGTCCTTAATTTTCCTGCAATCGTTACTTGTTTTTTGTATCTAGCTTGTGCTTAAATTAGATTAAGTAGGGGCTTCACAAGGATTCATATGTTCATGTTCTCTTGGTTAGATATGTTTTGAAATAAATACTGCATCAATTTGGTACGAACGACCGGGAAAAATGTTATATTCCAAGTATTGATGAGCACGTATGTTCAACAATTGACAAACAGCCATACTAGGATAGATAATTTTTAGTAGTCGTACGTATAATTAATAATAATTACATTATAACACTGTGATTATTATAAAACGTGAGCGTATAATAAATAGTAATTTTCAATATCATCGTACGCACCTGTAAAACTAACTAGAATGTGTAGAATATCCACATAAACACTACCAACAACATAATTTACCTAGAGAGGGATCTACAATTTAAATTTTCAGACAAATATTCATGGAATATACGCGAGAGAATTGTGTATTATTCGATACCTATATATAGGATATAGGATCTTTAAAAGATATTATTTTCTTTGACAGAAAATTGGAAATGACTTGCTTGCAAAAATTATAAACTAATATCAATTGTATAACTCGATCCCGAAACTGATCTTCTCAGGTCAACCACAATGAGTCAGTAAATCACCAAGTGTGATATCAACTGCTAAATATTTGACTGAATTAGTTAATACGTGAATAGAGTTCTTGACTCTAGTAGAAATCAGAATTAGGTTAGGCTATGTGTTGGTGGCGGTCTATGAGCGAATCGCATTGACTTATTAGGTCATTGTGATACAACGGAATAACGATACTAACTATTAGACCCACCGGCGTATCATTTATTTTGTTCCAATTGTTTCAATATTTTGTCTACGCCTACCCAGGATAATTCTCCCAGGTCCCAAACTAGGTAAAATTGTATAAAAGATATCCGCTTACCACATGAAGAAAATAAGTTCAGTAAATTCTTCATCTTCATCATCTTCTGCTTTCCACTATCGGCCAGCTTTTTCTTGCACTTACACAATCTATGCCATTGGTCATTGCATCTCTCCTGCATCATCACAAAGGGGCAGGATATGCTTATACGTTCAAATTCTTGTTAATACTGTAAACTGGTCTCTAGTCTGACCAGCTTTTCTACTCTGAAGTTGTCCACAAGACCCTGTTCTCTGGTATCCTTATGGGGTTAACATCGTACTACTGTACAATATAATTAAGAGATCTCCGGGAGGAATTGATTATAGCCTTACAGTCAGAGGAGACAATGACTTGTGGAGTAATATCCCTTAGCCTGACAATCACTTCCTTAACAGCTTAGCTTTCCGCCAGAAACTGGCTAAAATGATTATGTAATGTATGAGAAAGACACAATTTTAGTTCCCTGGAGTAGACCCGATATCCAACCCGATCATTCAGTATCGATCCAGCCGTACACAAATTCACAAATCCCCCAATACCAATTGCTCGTTTGGTCCATTAATCTCTTGCTGGTATGAGACTGTGTTAATTCAGATCGAATAGCGGTTCTTCTTTCGAGTAGTAGACAAATGCAGAAATACTATTGGTACTTCTCAGGACTGTTCCATGACTGACTCAGGTCGGCAAAACCAGAGGAAATCTGCCAGCCTATAATGTCAACCGGTAATAAATATAACATTGCTTTTAGTGCATCAGTGAAAGTAGTGCGCAGAACACTCGTGATGAACAGCACCGCCAGACTCGGAACCCTAGACAGTAGTGCACACTAATACGTGAGTTTCTCAAGCACCTGTCACCACACGCTACTTAACGAAATATCGGCCTCACCACCGCTGCATAGATCTAATGAACAATTGTCGGAGAAGGCCCCATTTGCAACATATGTCCCTCTTATAGGTGTTAACGACCATCATAGGCTATTTCGCCCTTTTCCACCATGTTGGGCGTAAACTAGCATTGCCGTTAAAATTTATTTGGCATTTGGCATTTGGCATACGCTGCAATCTTGTCTAAAGCGACATTGGAAGCAATAGGTTGCGCGATGGGGATTTTCACTTCGAGTAACAAGAACAGCACGTTTTCGGCCGTCTTTACTCTTAGTCCTTTTGGCATATTAGTCACCAATTTCCTAATAATCAAAGATTTTCACAGATTATCCTCTACCTTGACCTGGGAATATGGGTCAGGCTACACTGTGGATAAATTTTTTGAGTATGTTGAGCTACTAAATGCAAGGTGACTTGCCTGAGGTATTAGTCAACAACGCACTTCACTGACATCAAATTTAAAATGTCTTTGGATCATAATTATTCCGCAATATAACTCATTTCAACTAAGCCGTGGGGTGCCACCCTCTACCTTTTGTGTTTTTCCTAACTATCTGCCTCTTTCCATCTCTCTTGAGACAAAAAGTTAACTTCATCAACATTCAAAATTAGGTTTTACAGAATTGTGGTCGTATGATTGATATTTATTATAATTCATAAAGCCCTACATACGGACGTATGATTAATGTGTAACTACATATATACATTCATCTTTTTGTTAATTCTACGTCCAGTGAAGCCACAGGCTAGCATAGTTTTTGTAGTTTAAATTCATTTGTTCAACGTCACATTTTCCATAGTTTTCATATTCCTTAAATCTGTGGTCACAAACAATAACAGCCTAAGTCGATTCTAAAATTTTTCAGGTAGAGCAGTTTAAAGTTTAATATCTTTACTGGAAATCAGGAGTCGGAGTTTTTGTGATAACCTTGTTACAGAGAACAAGAAAACGAATTCTTTTACTTACTTCTTAACAAAAAAGAGTTGCTTGTTTGAGTACGGTGACTTCTCAAAATTTTTTTTTCAATTTTGACCTAACTCAAGTTGGGCTGTTATTGTTTGTGACCACAGAAATATTTACATAATCTTGGCACTTTGTCACTGTTATCTTCAACGATGATACAGACCAATTTTGTATCCAAGGGAATATAATTTAACAAGTGTACCCCGATTTCACTTGTATCTGCCCATATTATTATTGAGTATTTGCCATCATTCTAACATCATCACCACCACAACCAAAATCTCTGTTTTGAAGGCAAAAGTCCGAAGAATTTGAGTAGAACCTACAAAAGCTCTGAGATATCCCGTACTAAGAATATGAAATGAATGGGAACACAAAGGATTTAAAGACTTTTAAGTTTTCTGCTTTAAAATAAACCGAGAGAGAGAAAACAAATATTTACGAAAATGTTTTGTAACAAAAAATTTAGAGGGTAATTTTTTTGTCAGAAGAAGACTAGTAGAAGATGGCCATCGGGTAGATGTTGGAAAATTTACCCATTATTTTCCTTAAACACATGAAGGATTTGCTTTGTATTGTTCAGGATGTTGGTTTCCATTCTCTTTTGCTGCAACTCCAATTCCTAGGGCATCAAGTTTAATTAAAATTTATTTAAAGGATCTCTTCTTGCAATACAAGATGGCATGAGCTCTATCTAAGAGTTTTCTCAGAATTCAATTACACAACTGCAGACAAATTGTGCAACTCAAATGCAATCAAGACAGTTTTGGATGAAAAGCTTAAATGTTAAAAACAAAACAATCAGTCACGGTAACCATTGCATACAACCTTAGGTTCTTAAGGACCTGTGCTGGCTGAAAAGTGTAAGGATACTGTGAGCTCACAATGGACACAAGAAAGGGCAATAAAGGTGATACACACACATATTATGCCAGATTTTTTGTACCTTAAATTCTGTTGTGCAAAAAACTTCTTATATCAGATTTGTTGTTCATTAAACTGTTCTTAATGTCATGAATACTTCCCTCAATTGTTTAGGCATCAAATAGTAGCACACATGTTATATTTGTCAGAAGACCTCGAGTGTAAACATGTCCTAACCATATCTTGCATCTATTAGTTCCCAAAACACATAGTGGGCTAAAGTGTTTGGCAAGTCATAGTCACATGACTATATGGCTTAAGGTTTCAATGAATAATTAGTCAAAACAGTCACAGTGTCCGCCTCTTTGAAGCTCTTCACACTAATTATCATAAATATTCAATGGTAGACTTCCCGTTTTCATCCACAGTACAGAAGCAGCACGCATGGAACAACACAACTCATCACAAACAAAAAACCAATCGAATCAGTGGGATGACGACAATGTAATGCCCCAAGTTTTTTTTAACCGAACAATGAACCACTCACATCTATGAGCATTGTGCATCATTATCAATGAGTACGTTGCATCATTATTGAATGCATGTAGCGCAAAAATCAAGGAATCAAGTGTAGCCACTTATGATTGGAAGGTGGCGAGGGTCAGTTAGGAGATATATGGATATATAATAGATATGAAGTGTGAAAAGTTTTTAGAGGAAATGGAGTTTTGTATGGCTTTGTGGTATTCTCATACTTCGTTACACAAAAGAAGTGGCATGTTTATCTGGTGGTGCATTGCACCTTTGCAGACTTGTAAATATTATGACTGTTGCGTATGATTATGTATGTATGTATATGTTAAATCGACAACTTCTGATTTGCTACTATTGGCCTATAGGACATTTCGCATTAATCATACACCCTGTTAGTAAATAACTATTGTGCGCTCAGACCGGCAGAAATGGGCTCTCCAATTATCACCTGTGAAATCAATGAAGGTACATGATAGTCTTCAAGTCTCAGAAAATTATTGGCTTCAGATAACATGACAAAAGAAGTGCACCTGAAAGAATTTTTTGTTTCTTGTCTACTTATAGTGTTGATCCTGCAAATATATCCTTACGTAACTTAAGTTTTTTAGGGGCGCATGCTTTATATTCTTTTTCACTCTAATAAAAATAGGTACATTATTCATACGCTATGCTTGAAAAAAGAAATTCTACAGATCTTTTAGACATTGAAGCATCATCCCACAGCATCAGGCCCGTATTCTTGGAATATATGAATCGTTTAGTATGCAACGTTATCATACAAACGTTGTCTTATAATGCCGTCATACGTATTATGAATATGCCCCACATAATTTATTTACATAGGCGTATGATTACTATTATTTGCCAATAAAATATTTTATATTTTACGAGTTTATTTAGTAGCTATAAAGAAGCACGTATTTTTAGTCATACTCTGGCATATATATTTTAAGAGACTTTATTTTGTTTATCTGTTGTACGTGAGCTTTTACTGCTGTCAAGTTTTAATCTCATAAAACTTTGTGTGATTCTTCCAATTTATGTTTCGAGTATCGATTTAAAGGAGTACTTTCACATCAATCATAAAAATCGGGTTCCTACATCATGCATATCTCCTCAAAATAATCCCCGAAATCAGAATCACAATATGAAGCGCGTACATCATCATTCGATTGTGTCACAATTCAAACAAATAGCAGCTTAATTTTAACCAAATCCACACAAAAGAAAAAAGTGGGAAATGTAAAGAAATGAATGAAAAAATCCATGACATTAATCACAAACCAATAAAAATTTTTTAGTACAAACGCACAATACATTGGGCAAAAGAGAGACATACATATATATATTTCGTAAATATGACATATGTATTAGGTTGTTGTGATTTTGATATTTTCTTCATAATAAAGCTGGTGTGTTCAAAATCCAGAACTGGGTTTAAGTGGATAATTTCGCCATGTACTCAATAATAATATGATAAAGCCACCCTACTAACTGTCTTCTCTGTACGAGTCGTTCGAATCTAAAGACTGATTATTGATATTTTCAGAATACTAACTTGTTTCAGCATCAGACTGTTCAAATTGTAGATGCGAAAGACACGTTGATTGGATATAAAACTTTGAAATCGAGCCACCATATTGGCTATACAGAAGATAAGGGACGCACTTCAACAATGATTGTACGGACTGATATTATACTCGCTCTTAAATTGTCTGTTCATAGCCAGCAACAGAAACGAGGGTCAAACAACGAAGAGCTCTGCTCCTACTAATGTTGAGCGAAATTTATGCAAATGTAAAAGGATATTAATGAATACATGATTGTTGTTGTTATGATTTTGTTTGAATGTATAATGTGTCGTATAGATATGTATGAATTTAAGTATGTAAGTATATATGTGTGTGGTTCTATCTGTGTGGCTGTGTGTAGCACTTTAACAGACCATTTATTTATTTTTTTTAAAACTAAAGCACACATACATATATGGAGAAAATCATATATGATTTATAAGCTGAAACACCCATTCATGGTTGCTTATGATGACATTTGATTTTTATTGTGTTTGACAAATTTTCCAGGATATTGAATATAAATAAACGTGTGTATGTGCATGCTAAACAATAAATATTGTATTTATGCAATTTTGTATTAAGAGTTAGGTCTTGGTTTTACAAACAATTTCAGAAATTAAACCGGAAATAGGCTATAATACACACACCCAAATATTAATTTAACTACACTTTCATATTAAAGGACATGCACTCTGTAGTTTTTAAACTACAGCAATGGCTGTGTGTGACACTCTTCTCTCTCTCTGGGTGTGTGTGAGAGATAAAATGGTAGAACTATATTATGGAGTTTATAGTTTCACCATGACAACTGGGTTCTATGCGCGTAAGTCTTTGCTCACATCAGCATGTTTGTGATATCATAGGGTAACAGTGGTTTTAAACTAAATGCTGGAAAATATTTCAAAAAATGTAATTAGTCTGATTAATAGAAAGAAGGCTCTACAAATTTATTTTTATTTTTATCAAACTCCGCTAAGATTATACAGCGTTTCTTAAATTTCTCCTTAATTTGTAGGCCGTTGTAAAGGACAATTTCTTGCAAATATTGTTACGAATTTCCTTATTCGTCCTTCTTGCGTTGTTCTATTCCGAATAATAAATCAAGGTTCGCTTTAAATTACAAAAATTACAACGGTTTAACTTCCTTTTATTTTACTTATATAGTACAACAGTTTACTTTATTTATAACACTTTAACAAGTCTTATATTTTACTATCAATTCGCGTTGCTTAATTTACGGGGTTTAATCACAAACTGAACTCTCCATTCCAAAGACCTCCGCTATTTATACCAACTCACCATACTCAAATGAAGTTATATCTAGCGATTTCAAAAACCTTCTAGTCGTTGTTGTGGTTGCTTATCTTTGTAGAATCATCTCGAATGGTGGAGAATTATCTTAACTGAGACGAATTCATGGTACGGTTTAGAGAGCTGGTACGTTGTTACAATGCATACTTTCAGGCGCAGCACTATGTTAGTAGTATGTTAGTAGAGTCATTAAGAGCAAGCAAAAGCTTTTACTTATTCGTGACAATATAATAAACATTGCACTAAAGTTTTCGGTTTTAGACAATACAACACGGGGCATGGTAGGAGTCTGTCATGCAACAATGCTGAATTGTGTTTATCGAAACGTAGCGAGCTCCATTTATCAACCACAAAAAGTAGGAGCCACTATTCGATCAGAGATATCAGCATTTCAAGCCGGAGAGGAATTGCTGGAATAAACGAGTTATTGGAGTAGTTGGATATGTGAAGTTGTGCACGCATGGTTCAGGTGGGGTTTGGGGTCCACGTTATGGAACTACGTTTGTTTGTTTTTTTAAAGGACGCCTGATTGTTGTGGCGTTTATCATGTACAACGTGGGCAACTAAGGAAGTAACCATTTAGATAAGATACAATAGTCCAGCAGGTGATCATTGTATCAGGTGATCATTGTATCATCTTACTCATTGCTAAGTAATTGTCTTTTGTAGAATCATTACGTTTGAAATAGGCGAATATAATACAAATATAAATAGTTGAAATAGAATATAATTTAGCTAGCCCGCCGTATAGACCAATAAATCCAAAAGATCCATCAGCTATGATTTTTATGTATTCGACCTTCAATCACAAACTGGAATACCACGTCAGTTTACAGATTAAAGCTCATTGTTTCTATTGCCTTCTGATTATGGGTTCAATTAACAAATTATATTGTTCACCAATTTATTAATTAAAAAAAAAATGTGGAATATAATGTGAAATTTTACATGTCCAAGGAAATCCCTAATTATTTGTCTGGGTCTGTCGGAATTTTCGCATTTGGTATCCGAAAAGTTTGAAAACAATTTTCATTACAATTTACAATTTATAGTTTGCTTCTTGGTTTCACAAACAAATTAACTTTTCCTATTTTCTTATTTTAAATAAACCTACCCTATCAATATATAACTTTAATAATTTCAATACATAATTTCAAAAGGACACAACAATTTCCTCTTTTCAGCAATTTCCTGTTTCAATAACTTAATCATTGAGCCACTGTATTCGTTGCCTTAGTGGTAAAGGATCAAATATAAATAGAAAAAAAATCCAAATCAAATAAACCAATTATATTGCCATTTTAATAATAATGCAAACCAAATACGCAATAAACCCACTCCCTGATAAATATCCTGTTTATATTCTATAGAGTAAACACATCCAAAAAACAAACGAATTTAGTAAGAATCAAATGAGGAGTTTTGTACTAAATCAGTGTGGTATATTTTAAGCCAATAGCAATTTAGGATTTAAAATATTATAGAATAATTAGATTTCAAAATGATTTTTTTAATTAACTGCAAAATTGCACAAAAAAATTTCAATGACATAAATTGAGCAGGTTATGAACTTGTCACCTCTAATATGGGAAACGCAAATTTCGATTAATTCATGGAAAAAAATAATTAGTTTCGCTTTGGGAGAACATTTGCATATTTAAATCAGTTCTTCCTCATTTCGTTTAACTTTTTACAATTGATGCATTCGTGATTTAGATTTTGTTTAAAAATTCAAGAAGTACGGATTGCATGAGTGTCTGATATAGTTGGATCTTCGTTTCTCGATAGAGGGTCTAATCTCTGAGGTGCTCGCTTAGCCGGAAATAACACCTGTTGGCAAGCACAACTCTTCGTTTGATTTCTAAGCTGAAGTTATTGATTCTGTTCACGGCAGCTCCGAGGTAAGTAATAACAATTCGTCCACTCCCTCGAAATTTTAATGGTTATCATCGTTCACCTTTTCATACAATCGGGTGGATGTTCGAAACTATTAACTTTGACATGACATTCGTAATAGCATTCAAATGTTGTTTGTTCTACTCATATGTCTAGTTTGTTAATGACAATTTATTGGATCCAACGGAGTTGTCACATTCTGCAAACATTCAATGTAGCGATGGCCTTGAAGACGAATGCTCACTCGACACTTTCCATACTTTGATAAACTATGAGGTGTTCTGTGATGCAGATATGACATCGCCTTGTTGGGAACGTCGGCGCACTTGCTTTAGCTTTTCCCTATGCAAGCGCTGACAATTCCAGTGGCTCCGGTAGTTGGAAAGGTCCAGGTTTGTTATAAAATAGGATTGCAACATTTTTAGAACTTTTTATATACTAAAAAACTACACGTGTAAACAATGCAATATATTGACTGAATAGATATCTCTCTTTCATGTAAGCCACTTTATCCCATTATTTTCAATTACAAATATACAAAGTCATGTTAGCTAGTATGATTTTACATCATGCGCTAGTATGATTTTACATCATCTTTCTGTGTCAGCTGTGAAATGTTTCTCTCTATTATTTTTATTACCCTCAGATTGCGCAATTTGTATTCACTCGCTTCTTTATATTTTCTTTCTTTTTCTCTTTAATTTATACTCTTTGGCATTACAATGGACCAGAAATGGACCGGTAAATGGCTCGTACCGTCAGCTATTAAAAACTCAAGTTGTCCACATCCAAGCTACACCACCCACAAATGCCTGCTGCATGTCTGAGCCGCAGAAACCATCGACGTTGTGCTGATACTCATCATGACACTGGGCGTGATTGTATAAAATATCCTCGTGCTGCGAAAACATAAAATGCAATAAAATTAAAATAATATTAAATTTAAATTGTAGTTAATTTTTACGTTTTAAAAGATTCAAATTTTACATATAAAAAAAAAACAAAATATATTTCCAAATAATGACTACCATTATGACATTTGATTGAACTATAAAATAATTGTATTCTTATTGTGCTGACAATGAATATAAACAATAAAATAAAATTAAATTAAATTTGTCATAAACAGCAGACATTACTCACCCTATAGTCATCAGCAGGTAAGGTTTATATTCATACATATCTCCAGTAAGGATTCAATCGCTGTCCTGAGGTAGGAGTCTTCTAAAGCATTTAAACAAAGATTTTTTTCATGCGATTTGCATTGAAATTTCGCGGTTATATCCAGTTTTGTAGGTTGATATTTTGCTTTTTTCCGTCTCCGGTGAAGTTTCATGTTCTCCACTTTTTTTTGTCTTTCTTTTTTTTTTTTATTTTTACTTTTTCCTTTTTTTCCTTGGTCTCTCTTTTAAAGCCTCATTATTTCCAGACATCGATAGCTTTAAATGGCCTTACCACTGGTTGGCTCATCATACTATTTAGTTTACTGCCTGCATTTTTGGCCTTATGGTGAAATATTCCGCCAAATTCAGATTGGTCAGTTTAGTGTAAAATTATACAGCTGTGACAGTAAGACCACAGCCAGATTCAAACTGTAATATGACGCTGATGGTTGTATAAGTGAGATAAAGAACATGGATAACATATTAAGAAACGGAAAACGTTCCATGGTACGAGAAGTTGAATATTTTGTCGTCTCACATATGATAATGTGAAGATGTAATATTTGAAATTGACTAAGTTTTACAGAGGAATAAATGCATGTTTGGATGATTATATGGTTATTATTCCTTTATGGATAATCAATGTAAGACAGGTGCTGGATCTGTAGAACTTATTGAACAGGGCTATGTCATGACAATAGTTTCCAGTGTAAATGACAAAATCCTTCAGTTCTTCTTAATAAAAGTTGTTGTCTCCGGGATTCCTCTAGAAAATATTAATCTCCTACTATTTTATTAGTATTTTATTGGTTAATAGTTTACCTAAGTCGAAAAATAGGTTAGGTTAGGCTGAAAAAGAGGATTCGTGGCATTTGACATTACATGACCAATATCTGGGGAAAACATAAAACGAGACTTTTCAAAGTCCATTCTCACCTTTCTGGAATATCTTAATAAAAACAACAGGCGATGGACGACACCTACTGATGATCCGTTTGATTAAACCCCCTCCTAACACACACTTCCTAGAAAACTGGTCCGTAGATAGATGATTGGACTGACCGACCACCCACGTCGTCTCTCATGAAAATATTTTGTTTTAGTGTCTTGTTTATTTGAGCGTCGATTTAATAGTCATGCAGCATACTAAATGCTAATATTAAATCCTTAAACTTTTTAGAACATGACTTCACAATGTTCTACAAAGTCAAATTGAATCGTTTTATCAGCTACCACCAACACCAAATCAAACCTAAGCCAGCTGTTCGCGCAGAAAACTATTTATTTTAATTTTTAAATAAAAAACAATTTGATTTTCAATTTAATGTTTAATATTTCATGTTTGGTGTTTCAGTTCATTTCAACAACTGATTTTACAATATTTGTAATTGTCGCGGGCCACCAAATCCATCAACATAGACCGACAGTTAATGTGAATAGAGAATCCAAAAGAAAGAGCAACAACAATACAACGGCTGAGTGATCGAACTGAAGCAAGCAACAACATACATACATACGGTACAAAACATAATGACCAAAACCAGTATGTATGTTGTTGTTGCGACAAAATTATTAGAAAACAATATTAGGGTGGCCCGAAATTTCAATATTTTACAAATTTAACAAAATCAAAAAATACAAATTAATTTTATGATCGATGTAGGGCGATCTCACCCAACATGCTCCCCCCGTTGAAAGGCCTCTCTTTCAAGGAATCATTTAGGATAGTGAGAGAGCTGGTATTGGTGTTGGACAAGGAAGAGCCACATTATAATTTTAATATATTTGAAGTTCGAGCCCAAAACTATTGTGGAGTTTGGTGACGTCATCATAGCCAACAACTCGAGAGTGAGTACAGCACCTTTAAAGATAGCGGCTGGAGTAAATGTTGGGGGAATATGTCTCCAACAGACACTTCTGCATTCGTCTACAAGATTTGAGAAACCGAATTTCGACGAGTCTATTCGAAGTTGAAGAATATAGTTTTGGCCATCGCGGACAAGTTCTTGAGTTGGTCCGAAAATAGAGCAATGGGTTGAATTTCAAATGGAGCCATTTTCTCCATAGCAAAACGGTAGCGCAGATTTCGCAGCGAGTTAATGACTGTGCTTTAAGTTGGTATATTTTCGATGTTGCGAAAAATTGAGTTGAGTTGAGCGTTCCTTCGACAGTGAGACTGTAGTATGGACTGCTTTTTCGAGAAGTGACAGTTAATCGATACATATATGACAAAACTTCTATAAGATGTGTCCAAAATGATTTGGTCTTCTGGACTTGAGTGAGTATTTCGACGGGACAGTCCTCTCGTTGTAGGCCGGAACCACGGGAAACCATCGAGCAACAATTTTCTGCAATGAGACACAAAATACGAAACGACAACAGACAAGCAGCATCCAAGTCATATATTATAATATGCAAGTACTGTACCTCAAATTCTTTTTCCTGGTCCTCCACCAAACGAGTTCATCTTTTGTGATGTTTTCACCGACAAGAAATTGTCGATAAATTTTTGAAAATTCAGATGTGGATTTGAGATAGTGACGATTTGTGATGTAGTTCGAACTACGAAGAGACTGCTTGGAGTGTAAATGAAATTGTAGTGAAGTGTTCCATTCTCGTTGCCTCGTAACATACGACGTTTTTAAAAGCAATTTGAATGGGATTCTATTGCCAATATCAAAATAACTTTTTCCGACGATGTGTGGTTCGATTTTTTGTCCATTGGGCGATGTTTTGAGGGAATGGTTTAAAGTTGAATCAAAGCCGGGCTTTATATTACCGACTGCGAGTTTTCACGAGACTTCTGCCGAGTTGTGTGTTGATTTGGATATCCCATTGACAATCCAACCGAATGCTGTATTAGTCAGGCAAAGTGTGGCATCTCCCAGTGAGATTCGACCATCGAGCAACAAATCGAAAAATACTTCAGTACTGCGAAGCATGTCAACAGGTTGTGGTTTGTTATACCACGGATCAGCCAATTTTCTAATTCGAGGTATTATCCAGTGCGATGTTTTGATGTACTTAACAGGTTGTTGAGCCGAAATCGTCTTCGTCACAACAAAAAATGAAGACCACTGGAACG
This sequence comes from Phaonia tiefii, assembly GCA_963931995.1. Classification (NCBI taxonomy): domain Eukaryota; kingdom Metazoa; phylum Arthropoda; class Insecta; order Diptera; family Muscidae; genus Phaonia; species Phaonia tiefii. The sequence continues at coordinate 9,411,632 of OZ008371.1, read as the reverse complement.
AACTAATGCGAGATTTTATTGTGGTGTCGATAAAAAACTTGATGTTGTTTCTGGTTTCACCGATGCCAAAAACTTCTGGCTGATAAGCGTCACAATAATCGTTGATGAGAACCACGGCTGTTGGAATTATCGCCCTATTGACCGAGCGAGCAACTAACGAAAGATGATTGCTGTGATTCTCCGATGTTGATTGAGAGTGATCTGATTTGGGAGGCCCAAGTCGTTCAGGGCCACAAAAACTGTGCAGCAATGTATGGTGAGAAGACTGGCAAACTTTACAGTTCGATTGCGATGTGCATTTTGAAAATTGATGACCATTACAAAGGCAGTTTATGCACAGACCGTTACGCTTTACGAAATTAAAGCGTTCAACAACAACAAGCGATGAAAACGAAGAACAAGCTGATATATTGTGCTCCGATGAGCAACAATACGAACAAAGTGAGGTTGAGGTTGCAAATGTATCAAAAGGGTGACTAAAATTTGAGTTTGAGTATGCCAGACGAGTCGAATTTGAATCACCAACTATCGAAGCGTTGAGAAAACTGTGGTCCATCGAAAAAAGGCCACGATTTTTCTTCAGCAAAACCATTATTTTTACCCTTGCGGCAATAAAAATTTCCTCCAAATCGCTTCTGGCATTGTCTGTGGGGCAAAGTTTTTCAATTTGTCCTTGGATGTGAGACAATTCCTCGAAATATGCCTCCAGGACTTGTAAACGGCATTCCAAAATAATGGGATCGAAATTATCGCCATCTTTTTCCACTTTCTTTTGAATATTAGAGATGTTTCTCTTCATGGAAGTACGCTGTTGCTTGAGCCAAAACAATTCTGAGCATCTTGCGTTTACTTCCCCTTTGACTTCATCAGTACCGTCTATGCTCATATTGACAACAATATAAGAGAGACACTTCCACAAAACCACAGAGTGCAAGTTGCGTACCTTGCTATGTTAAGCGCCAAAATACTGTGTTATGTACACTTTCCAATATCTATGGGCGACAAATTGTTGCTTCCCGTAGCGGTACTTTACAAACATATATCCATTTATGTTTGTGTGACACAATTCCAGGCTATCAATTAAAGGCTTCAAATCAACAACAAATATTTAAATCACGAAGAGCCACTAAACTACGAAATTCGATGTGTTTCTGCTAAAGAAATCATACAAAAAAATGATTCTTTTCAAAAAAAAATATTTTCACGGAGGCACAGCAATTAAAGTTGATGCACGAAGATCAAAATATGTTATCCCAGTAGCAAATTGATTGGTGCATCTAAGAATTACGTCAACGACGAAAACAAATCACCGTACAATTTGCAGCTTCAAAACCGGTCCATTCTTCGCGCAATGGTTTTATTTTTGATGTGTTAACATCTATACGCGCGCCTTTAGGGCAGTAAACTATAAATTTAATACATACACAAGTGTTAGGTTTGTAAGAGTAAATCATCGTTTGTTTGTTCGTTGCTTGGCAGTCGGTATTGAAAGTGATTATTGGGCGATTTTCATATAATTTTCCCACGCGATTTTCTCCGGAAATTCATAGCCGATTTTATTAATTTTTGGATTAAAAACCTAGTGCGGGTTTCGACGAAGAGTCTATTCCAAAAATTAAGGCGATCCGATATCGGCGAGCCGAGATTGAAGTGTTTTAATTTGGAGTATTAATTTGGAGTAATATTAAAAAAGTATTTTATGTTGATCTTCGGTTATATCGTACGAATATAACAATGTATGTATGTATGTACAAGTGTCTGTTGCTTTGCATTCTCTGACTTTTGTGGGAATAAAACAAAAAGTTCTTATATATATGTTGTTATATTCTTTTGCATCGATAATGTAAACAACAAGCAACAACATACATACATACGGTACAAAACATAATGACCAAAACCAGTATGTATGTTGTTGTTGCGACAAAATCATTAGAAAAGAATACTAGGGTGGCCCGAAATTTCAATATTTTACAAATTTAACAAAATCAAAAAATACAAATTAATTTTATGATCGATGTAGGGCGATCTCACCCAACACCAGCCATTACCCATATGTAACCCTAGTAGGAGAGAGCGTACTTACCTTTGCGGTGTGTCGCGAGTTTCTAGCTTTCAGACCGACATAACTGATAATTCTATTGCCAAGCATGTGGTCAATCCGAACGATAAGAAGCTAGGGCACGTGTAAATTCTCAATGTAGTCCCTAATAGCACTAGACCGCATATTATTATATGATTATATATTATAATATGATATAATTATTAAACGCACCTTGTATATCCATTTCTGTCAGTGAAGTGTATAGAAGCTTTCCATAATTGACGTTTTTCAAAGCATACCTTTAGGATACAATGTGTTTTAAACATACATGGGCAAATTAATTATATGACAATTATAATTCGTAGTTTAATATGAATTACCTTTCGAAATGCAAATTCAAAAAAATTTCAATACCATTGGAAATTGTAGTTATTTTCCAATCATGTCCAGCATGTCTGGCACTTTTGATTTTCTAATATTTTATATAGTACAGATTTATGCATTTGAAAGTACTATGAGGCAATACCTATCGAAGCCTCAAACCTCTGCATATAAAATACTTAAAAACAGAATTGCCAGCAATCAAACAAATTCAAAGTAATTAAAAGCATTCCCACATTGCTTTACAATTGGCATCCGATTCCACAACTTGCATTTGCATTGCACCTGAGAAAATGAAATTAAAAATTTTTCAATTGCCATTGCGAACATTTGCATTAGATAAAGTAATGCACATTTAAAAAAGTAATGCAATTTATGGTTTTAAGTAGCTTTTTAAACAAAATAGAAATGTCTCTGCATTAAGGAAAAAATTACACATACATTGTACATATTGTAGCATACATAAGGGTGTTTGTTACTAATGTTTATACCAAAGCTGCATAAAGTTCCAATTAACTATGGTTATATTAGAAAAAGTTTAGTTGGCACTTATTTAGCTTTATAGTTTACTAGACCGGATTAACACCATTAGTAGTATATTACAAGGCGCCCATGCATTACAAGTTGTTCCGAATACTTGGTCCCTTTAATAGGCAAGTAGATTAGGTTTTATGACACCTTAATAAACCGTCCTTTAATGCAGGCAAACAGATTAGTTGGCATAGACCGTAACTTGCCCGTTCATGTCGGCAATCTGTAGAATATTTCTAACTGTTTACTATTGAATTTTCTGAAGCATACTGTTAGGCATTGCAGATATTAAAATTGCCTCAGAATTTTGTTTAATGAAGTTGGCCAGCATCAAATTTAATGGAGGGGAAATTTAGTAATTTAAATTTTGTTTACTAATTTTCTTTGTTCCTTTTCAACCATTTTCCACGAACAGGGTCGATTACGTGGAAGCCATTTACAACAAAGTGCTGTCATACTCATGTGCATGATAGTCGATAGAGTCATGTGTACGTTACATCCGCGGCGTTATTGTCAGCATTCAAGTAAAAAATGTATTTCAACCATATATATAAATAGTATTTAAAAGTGCCTTTATTACACCTCATGAAGCGATTGGGGGAGATCTTATTAGCATCAGTAAGGTGTGCACTTTCTAGTTTTACACTCTCAGATTGGGATTTGAATTTTACACCGGTTCCGAGCGGTAGATTGAGAAGCTTTTTTATGACTAAATAGTCGATTGTGTCGCCGTCACGAAGAGAGGTGCCAGAGGTAACGGCCCTGGTCAGAGCAGAGATTAAAACCACGTTCACATGTACATGGACGCACACTACAATTCCACCACCGACAGGCTATGTATTGGTTATAATGTCATATAAATGTGATCGTGTACGGGCCTCCTCTTGGTAAATGGCTTTATTGTATTCCCAGTAATGATCGACCTGATATCTCCTTCTAATGTCTTGATTTAAATGTATTGTGTTGTCATCATTTAACTCTAAATAACTCGAACTGAATAAAGATATAACGTAATGTATTTTGTATTTTGCTGCTATTTTCTCTAAGCAAAAGTGTAAGCGCCTAAAGAAATCGAGGAGTTTGTATTAAGGGGAGTGAGTAAACTGCCAAGGATGTTTCAATTATCTTCTCGCCGTTAAAACAACTGTCTGACATTGACTAAAACTAAAAAAGGGAAGCAAATTTTACAGAAAAACCAAATTTACTATCAAATCGTACAATATCCATTAAAAGTGTGAGGCGAGGGGAATCTAAAGAAAATTTTGTGTATTTCGTTTTATTTTGTCTCTGGTCATAGCACGAAAGTTAACATTGTAACAACCAAAAGTAATCCTCGACAAGATAATAAATATGTAATGCATACTTAGATGTTCGTTTTTAAGAGGGAGATTTAGCTTATTTGTTAGTTGATTCCTAGGGTTTTTCATCTTACTTGGCCAACAGTCATCATATCCCATTTGGTAGCTTAAAGGACAACCCACTTAAGTGATGATTGCAGCACGAACGACGAAAGTAACGATTATTTAAACAAACATGCTAAAGTACAACAAACAATCATTGTAATTGAGCAGTTTTATTCTTGGAAACTGCACAGTGGGCGAATTCATAGATACAAGGAAAATTCTCATTGCTAATTGAAATTTTACAAGAGCGTAATGACTATTGCAAAGGCTGGTGCCCTGACAGTCAGCTGTCGCCGCATTCTTCCGATTTCAAAAGCGTCTCGTCACCATATACACAAGTAGGGCTTAGATAGATACATAGATACAGATGGTTCATAGCTCTCCTTTCATCCAATTTAGGCCAGTCTTGTATCGTTTTTCTACATCATCAAAAAGAGTGCTTGAATAGGATTTTCTCTTCACATATCCGGCAGTAGCTGGAAATACGATGTCTGCCTTGGGATTCTGTTTTTTGAGGGACACGGGAAAATAATCTCATGTAGGCGTTGATACAGTTTGTGCTTCTTGTAGCAAAATTAAGTTTATCTGGTGGGACCAGCACTTAGTATTATTATCCCATTGTGTAAGTGAGTCGTTTGTCGACTGTCACCAGCACTTAACCTAATATGACATAAAGGATTATGTCAGGAATGTCCAAACTGTATTTTTCCTCCAGTAGATATCTTAACTACATGGTCCCATTTTCGGATTTCATAGGCATATATGACATTTTGTGTACTATAATTGTACAAGATAACGGATAAATTCTCTGTTTCCACATTTTTTTCCTCCATGTAGTCATAGTTTTTTTTAAAGAGAACATTTTATGTAAATCATACTCACGCAATAACAAACTATTTCCAAACATAATATTTACTAAATGTTTGCGAATGTATGTTAGTGTTTCACAACCCTTGCAAGGACACAAGTAGATACTTTATAACAATTGTATGCAAACCTATGCATTATAATATCTATGTGTGGATGTTTATATTACACGTATACATAAAATATATCTATGTGTGCTTGTCTCTTAAGGCTATTAATATAAAAGTTGCCATTTGTTTCTTTATATGTATCTCTCTTTGTCTATGTGCGCGTGTGAAGGGTTATATGACCATTCTCAGTCTAACGTGGTTTATCAGTCTAAAAACATTTGGATTCCTCGTGCTACCTAAAGGTATGACAGTGGTTATGTTTTATCGTTTCCCATTTATCGTTATCCTTGAAACCTATACACATTGCAAAAATTTACATATTTGACAAATCTCTTTTGTGCTCCCATTTCCTTTGTCTTTATCTTTATCTTTGTCATTGTCTTTGATTTTTCTTTCTGTCACTTTTTGCAGCTATTGACTTAATCTTAGGTAACTATTTCAATAACAATGATTTGAAGGGATGCGAGCCATTTTATAGCAAGACCTCGTGTAGTATATTGACCACATGTCACTGATGTATTGGTTTGACTCCAGCTTTCATATGACTCGTGGTTTCAAAAAACTCCACAAAAAGAAGTCTGGAACGATTAAATTGGACGATCTTGCCAGCCAGTGCAAATCGCCAAACACAAAGAAAAGGCGACCCGATATGCAGCCTTTTGAAATTCGCTTGCTATTGTTCCAATCTGCTGGAACCATATATTATCCTGGCGCAATTCAACCAATTGTGGAAGTAGAAAGTCTTTTAGAATGACTCTGTAGCGCTCACCGTCCAGAGTAGTCGTTATTTCGCGCTTTATGTTCTCGAAAAAATATGGCCCGGTGACGCCTCAAGCGTAAACATCAAATTATCCTGTAGCTTTGAACGGGCTGTAATGCAGTGATAGGCAAATTCAGGGCGCCGCGCCTTTTTGTTTTCTCTTCTACTACGTACATGTGCACACGCATTGTAGAGAATTAAACAACACTAATCAGTCTCGTTTGAGCATTCAACAAGGGAGGTTCTGTTATGGCTTGTTATTTAAAAACAGCGTTGCCACAGAATATAATTTGTCCCTACCAATATGTTTAATGGGCAATGTGAATTAAATTTTTTATTTTCAGAAAATTTGTTTGGCAAACCGGAATATCTGGTTTTGTGAACGTGCGTTGACACTCATGAAAAATATTTATTTATTGTATTTCATTATTTATAGGTATACATTTATATTTTATTTTCAAAATAATTAAAATACTTAAGCAAAATTTTTTATTTTTGCAGTAATTTTCGGAAATTTATTTGTAGTATACAGCTTTGATTTCAACTAATGATATCAAAAATAAGTTTGTCATTGAAGATTTAAAATTTTAAATTGGGCATTTGAGATGAAATTTTACTGCCAACACCGGTTCGTAGTGAGAGCTAGAATACATATAACGCATACAATCGCAAAATGTATAAGTATAGGTCGCCGATCACTGCTGTAATGACTCTTTGTGGGGTATGCGCTGTAATTCAGTACCACTGAAGCTGTTGTTTCGCTTATTCACACCGCCTGAGATGCAAATGCAACTTGTCGCTCATGATGGCTTTCGATAAAAGTTGTCTTCCTCATGGTCGAGATCAAGTTCACCAAAATTCGGCTTAAAGACCGCGTATTGACACGTCCTCTTCGACATCTTCAGCTACATCCGCGATATTTGCGGAGGATATTTGCGGTGTTGTCCCAGTGCTTTTCAAGGCAGGTGGATACATGCCGTGGTATTTGCCCAGTTGGTGTCAGACGACGGGGAAATATGCGTCGAAGTTCACACTACTCCAACACAACCGATGAATTAGTCTGTAAAAAAATTCAACAATTGTTGACATATATTTTGTATATGTTTACTTTACAAATGTCAAAGCCAATTTGGCATTTGCCGGCATTTACAAAAGTTATAGCTTCTTACGATCATATATAAAGGAAATAATAGGTATAGCGCGACCATTGTCAACTTTGTTCACTAGGTGCTGTCCTGTACTACTGTTACGTTCACTGAAGTTTCCCATAATTCTCATTGACGTTTATTCAAAATTGTGGGAAATTTTTGAGAAAGTAATTTAAATAATGAAAAATCTGACAAAATTTATGTGATTTTACATAATAGCATTTGTTTCTTATATGAAAAATTATTTCAAAGCCATGAGGCCGGTGTTGAGATATCAATAGGAGAAAATCCGTAAGACCGCCCAAAGATGAACATCCCGGAACGCCTTTTTAACCTAAAAACTTCCCCGCCCAAAAACTGTAGCAATTTCTGTGATCGCAGATGCCAAAACCGTTAGAGTGTCCGAGCACTCTCAACAAGGAATGGTAGCTGAACCGGAGGAAGAACCAATTTATTAGGACATAGACGGTGGTGGAATGGCTTTGCAATTCGATGGCCATCAGATATTCTAGTTTAAGTAACGTGTTGTATTCTTGATATTTTTGTTGAAAATTATTTTTTCTTTTGATATGAAATTTTAGATTTTTATTGTCATCTTTTTTTTTACTTTTTTTTGGGAACAAAAAATCCCATTTATTGCTTTCAACGACATCTAGAGAACTACCCATTATAATAAAATGTTCCCAACACTTGTGCTTTATCTATTTGTTTACCTTATCTATGCTTACGATAAGGCGACCACTTTTGCGCCACCTTGTATATATAAAATTGCGTTCATCAGCGGCCTGGCAAAATTGCTTAAGACAGGGATGATGAAATTTGGCGTGAATGTTCGCAGTTTAGAGTAGAAATCATGCCAAAGCGGATTCTTGAATATGTATTCGAATTGGGGATGAAAGAAATGGGCGTGGCATTAAATCAGAGAAAAAATTCCGTTTTGTCTTCTCAGAATCATAAAATTGGAGCTCGATGTTCTTCTTGAATAACAAAAATTTAAAAATTCGGAATTTACCCCCGTTGTCGATAACCAGTATTACAAGAGTGCAGTCTACAACTTTACTAAATAACCTTTCAGCAGAAATATGAACGGATATAGTAAATTTATATTCCATAGTGTGACAAATTATAGTCGAAGTTATTTTTGTCCTTCCGGCCTGTAAAAAATTCTACTTTAAAAATAATTGCTGGAATTTATGTGTGTGTGTTAGTGACAAAACACGAAAATTTAAACAGGGGTGACAAATTTTGATACCAAGTGATTTTGTTCATCGACAACGTTTTGTGAATTGACGCCAACGCTATCGCTTATCGATTGTGTTTATACACTAAAACATTTAAATACAGAGGCCAAATTATGTTGAAAATTTACAAAAAATTAGTACCGCTTTGTCGCTAGTGAAGTTTTATATCGATGGCTAAATATAAAGAGAGCCTAACTCGATTTTTTGTTAGTTGACAGGAGAAGGAAAAAACTTAATAAAATCCGTAAAATTTTAGATGCAAAAAAAGTTTTAATGCAATTTTTAATAAAAAGAGGCAACACATTTTTGGAAATTGCATTAAAACTTTTTGTTGTATCTGAAATTTTACAGATTTTATTATGTTTTTTCCTTCTCCTGTCAAGTAACAAAAAATCGAGTTTGGCCCTTTTTATATTAAGCCATCGATATACTCATGGATTTTAAATAATTTCAGAAGCCAGCATTATCGACATAACGATATCGTTTTGATCCTACTACTACCAATTAGAATTTACTAAACTTTTGAAATCTACGTTTAAAATTTGTAGACACGTAGTACAGTAACAAATTTTAATATCAATTTTACCATAATTGACATAAATTCTTTAAGCTTTTGATTTCAAACATTTAGTTAATTAACAATTTTCCCTTCTCCCTGTATTTTCCGGCATGCTCACTCTCTGCCTTGGTGATTTTAATTCGAATATATTTGCGTGCCAATTTTGTTGTCGTTGTTACAAAATATAGATTGCGCCGACTGGAGCAACGTCACATTCAATGGCTGCCATATCATAGGGTTTCATTGTTATGGTTATACCCTGGACAATACAGGAAATTCGTGCAACTTGTACGGGTTCAGAGGTATGTGTTTTCTGCTCATAACACGAGATATTGTCTTCACTTCCTGCACATTCCCCGGCTCATATGCACACACATACATAACATTCGGTATCCTGTATAGGACATTGACCGTAGTGACCCGCCAAAACTGTTTTCAATTTGAATTAAATTTTAGCACAATTTGTAGCAACGGGCTTTATACGTTTTCCTTGTATTTGTTATTCATTTTTAGGTGCCTCCTTTTTGGACTTTGTGGTCACCTCGACAGCCTTAAGCAATAGTTTTTGGAATCCTTTCATATATTGGCTGCTGAATAATGACTTTAGGTGTGTGAGCAAAAAAACTAATGCCATTTCGGGTAAGTTATATATTCATCTATGTGGTTTCGCATAAGGTCCTTCTTGCGTTTTATTAACATGCGTTGTTTTATATTTCGGACACACAATCAGATAGGTTTCATTCGTTGCCAGGATGTAGTGTAGCTTATGATATTAATTTTATCTTTAAATGGCTCATATTCATAAGGATTAAATGGTGCACATTAATGTCCTTCTTATTAAATATTAAGGTGCTGCAGGGATTTTCTGATTGTTTATATCCTTTGGACGTTTGGAAATGTCTATCATAGGGTTTCACGTATATACTGTACATAATATTGCCTTTATGATATTTAATTTAATTCGTTTAGGTCAATCATTGAGTAAAAAATATTGTATTCAATACATAGAGAATAAGAATACGAAATGGAACACGAAAGGAATTGTAAGTATGTGGAAATAATAAAGGCAATAAGGAATAATGATAACTGTAAAATATACTAGATAGATAATAGCCGCAAGTTGGTGACTTAAAGTATTTATAAGGCTGCATTGGTTGAGGTTTCAAAAGATCAAACATATCGGCGTTTAAATACCTAAACCTCATAAGTCAAATATTAACCATTTTGGGATTTTGGATGACATGTGTTCAAAATATTATTCTACATGTACAGTAACTGCTTTAATGCTTTTTCAGAGCGACCTTCAATAATGGAAATTGCATCAATAATTTAAAAATATCCATTTACTTTTTTATGTTTCAGGTTTTTTGGTATTCTGGAAAATATGAAATTTTGACTTAAGAGGTTTTGGAATTTAAACATCGATATGACACATTTGAAAACAATCTATTAAATCTATTAAATAAATCAATCTAAGAATTCGTAGAGAATTCTTATCTCTTTTGTACATTAGGGTGTCATGATATTTCGCAATGACCTAAAACCAAAACGAATTTTAAAGTTGTAATTCCTTTAGGCAAAGATATCAAATTCTCTCCGGTTAGTGGAAAAACTGTAATTGACGCGGTTGGGATTCGAACTCACATTCGCTGGACGATCGTCTCGATGTTTGTGAAGCATCATCTTCAGCAGCGTCTAGCCCGTTAAGCCACTGCGGTGTGTATTCACACTAGTTTTTATTTATCTTGATGGTTTGACTAGTTGTTTATTGGTGACGCTTTGTATATTGAGTATTTGAGCTTACTAGTCGAACAGGTCCATGAAAATAAAATAAAAAAATTTTATTTTATGATTGTCCCAACGTTTCGTCAATGTGTTGTTGACATCTTCAGGAGCGAAATTTTTTATTATTCTTATTTGATTATAATAAAAAAAATTTCTAAATAATTTCAAAATAGAAACTGAATTCACCAACTAATCCTAATAGCACATAACTTCCTTTTATAGAATTACAAAATAGACTGTAAATCCTTGATAATAATTGTGCATAATCAAAGTTTCCTTTGTTGACGTAGCGCTTGGTTAGGCTATGAAATAATCGTTCCGATCCAAATAAAATTTGCAAAAATTTCGAAAATTTAAGAAACGAGGATTTAATATTGAACACAGATTTGTAGAACACAATACTTCAATCAGTTTTCGATTCCAAACATAACTATTATTGTAACATATAACTGTGTTTTAGTTGCCTGAGAAGTTGTTTGATAAAAACCGACGGAAATAAGTCGTCGTTGTTTAAGGATTTTATTAAAAAGTATAACTAAATTCTATAATATCCTCTATGCTCACATTTGTTTCTTTCGCATTTTCGTTTTCAAATCAGTTAAATAAACAACAGTTTTCTCTCAATCCATTTTCCGTAAGATATACTTATGTGGTTTATAATTTTTTCTTTTGTCTTTTTCCAGTGTAACCATCAAAAGAACACAATACCCGAAAGCAAATCACGCTGTTGTTATATAAATTGCGATTTACAAATCAGAGCTTTGCCAATGCCCTCGAACAACCAGCATAAAGACTACCACAAAACAGTGGCGGTGGTGCCAAGTTTAAACCAACCTATGCAAAGGAGGAGGTTCTTCTGTCCTCAACATATGTGCTCGAGTATGAAGTACTAGTCTCAAACGTAGTTATTCATTTCACATCAAAAACTCGGGCAGCGGTGTGTATTTACATTATGCAGCCATATGAGTCCCGACATTGAGGAACTTTCCGAAAGGTATTGGGTAAAATACTAGAGCATACGGTCAGCTTAAATAGTGTACATTCAGCAATGCAGATAACATATGGTCCACCCACGGGACCATAACCCATCATATCCTACGACATCGTTTAGCAAACAACGTGACCTACGTTTGCATATACGAGAACATCGGGAGGTTCTAGTAGTGTCGGGTAATACTATGACAGCTTTGTGTTGCAGTAATCTTAACACATTCTCAACATCAGGACCAAAATTGTATGACAATTATGGGTACAAACATGAAGAGGCGCAGTGAGCCAAAACAAACGACATTGGAGGTGGTGGTATTATTAGGGGATACTGCGGTGTAGGCGGTATTATAAACGCAGGCAGTGACCTAAGTGATTTCCAAGCACACTTCCTGGCGGACGTGGTACCGAACAGGATATATAGTACGTAGAGGATGTGATACAAGCAAAACCGAAACCTCAAGAAGCTTGTAGACTGACACTTTTAACTAAAACCAACCAACAAACCAGACTAGGTTAAGGTGGTTGCGAAAGCTTGCCGCTAGCTGGAACTCCCATTACAAAGTTTCTAACCAATTCAAGATCTTGGTGTCACACACCATCCACAACAAACCGGCGACGGGTAATATTGACTCTTGTGATACCAGCAATACGCTGTCTTTGTCAAACTTGGTACTTAAGAAGGAGTGTAACATCTGATGCACCCAGCACGGACACTATGGGACCCACCTCCGCCAGTAGCAGCAAATGTGTCACCCACTTAACAACATGACCACTGAAAATTTCCGCTATCGTTATGTCAATACAGGAAATACAGGAAATAAAACACTGGCTGTCGGTTTAGTGTTACCTTTAACTCACTGTGATAGAATTCCCCACATTGGGTTTAATTCATATGCTGCGTTGTCGCCCACTACTGTGGTTCGATAATCTCCTATTGGTGTTTGATATTTGTGGAAGTATTTGACAGGCACCTGTTTGCAAAATTTTCCACCAAATGGAACAAATACCTACTTTTCGAGTGGCGTGTACTGTTTCTGAAATATTTCTGACTCTTTCTTTTTAATTTTTTTTAATATTTAGCAAAATATTTGCATACATTCTTTTAGGGGCACTTTGAGGAATCATGAACTGATATTAACAAAAATTAATGTTGAAATAATAAAACATAAATTTATTGACTTTTTAGTTTCTTTTCGCTCCATAAATAAAAATGTTTAAATTAAAATGTTACGAACCGCACTGAAACGTTCAGAAAGAGGAAATATTAATACGATATGAAAGACTAAAAAAGAAAAAAAATGTAAATGCTTGCCCATAGTTTATAGTCTAGTCTAGTCTAAATTAGTTTAGTAATTATTAAAACTTATTATTAAAAATATAAAATAGTAAACAAAATAACAACAAATAACAATAAAAAGAGGTAACAAATATATCTTGTATCTCTGGTTGGTATCCGACCTTTCTAACCCAACGGTTTTTAATTTAAAATTTGAGATCTAAGTCCTTTTCATATGATCATCCATTTTATTTTAATTTTAATATTTTGATTGATATTTTGAATATCAAGATCGTCATCAGGAAAATCCGCAAATTACATTTAGTAGCATATTAAAATGAAAATATATAATTTAATAAACATTATATATCATGAAAATGGTAACTAAAATTTACTGCAATTCTTTTGTCATCGAAAGTATTAAGAGATGGTTTGTATGGCTTTTAGGCAGTAAGTGGTCTTTTATGTACAGGATATTAAGAGATGGTTTGTATTAAATGAAAGTGAATATCAGCAAACTTGTTTAACCCTCGGAGATATGAGGGTTTTTTGTCGCTAAACGGTATAACCAGGTCTGTACAGACCTACATGGGATTTGTATGGAAATGCATAGTCAGGTGTCCTAAAAGTGTGAATAAATGCATTTTATGCTAGGAAAACCACAAAATGAACATTACAAACGCATTTTGATACATCTTAGGTAGCTATTTACGATATTTCATTTATACTATACTATATACATATACTATATTTCATTTATACTAACATGAAAAACAAAAAAAGTAATACGCTCTTTTATAGGCAAAAAGTCTGCACAGACCTGGTTATACCTCCGAGGATTAAAAACTGTATTCATATTCTAAGAAACTGTTTACATTAGTATTACTTATACGTTACAATAACCTATGCATAACAATCATACGGCAAAGTGTAGTTGGAATTTTGGTGAATGTAAGTATTTATATATTAGCGAGGAATACCCCTAATTTTTAAATATATATTTCTAATTATATTATCAAATCATCACGTAAACGGCATATTATACCACACAAATTAATCAAACGTACTTTTTCCGTATTATGGAGAACTTAATTCCTAATCAGTTTTTCCTAAGAAAGATCAGTAAGGGGGTTCTCTGAAACAGCTGGTCAACCTCCTAGAGGAAGATTGAATAGAGGATAGAATGTGAGGGAGAACGATCTGACTTTAAATTGAATTTTATTGGTACTTCTAGCATTGAATACATTCTATGCTATAAATGAAATTTCGGATTACATCCAAATTGTAACATAAATATAAACTGTATCAAAACTTCGACTAACCGGTGATTTTTGGCGAGAATTTAGTGGAGTGAAACAATTGCACTCACTCTTTAAAAATGGTACTCTATGAGTACCATTCAATTTGTTTAGAATTTCGTTGAACGTGAATATTACCTATATGTGCAATAAATATACATGTGTATTAATCACACACTACATTGTTGTTTTAATCTCGATGAAATCATATATCTTAAGGGCAAATACCTCATTTTCATAAAGCTTTTCCTAAGTAAGACAAATTCAGCTTTTTGTTTTAAACATTAATGCTACTAATACGCAATATATATTTAATATTAATTATATACCCAGTGTTTTTCTATTCTTAGTGGAGTTTGAATGGAAAACTACTTCGTTGTCATATAACCTTGCCTGACGTAGTACAGTTTATTATATTAAGATTATGTAAACGCAATATTACATTTATATTAATCGCACGGTGTTGTTTTATCCTCAGTGGAATTTGAAGGTGGAAACTTTCTTATTATCATATAATTTAACCTGAGGTTGTCCAGTTTATTATATTAATAATACTTATACGCAATATTACTTTTATATTAATCATACTGCAGAGCGTTGTTCTATTCGCAGTGGAGTTTTAGGGGGAAAGTGGCTCACTTCTCCATAAACTTACCTGATAAAGAGCACTTTATTATATCAATATTACGTAAATACCATACTACATTCATATTTATCATACGTCCCAGTGCAATTCGAGTCTCAGTGGAAATATCACTCTCATTGTAACCTAAACGGTTTGTGGACTATACACAAAAATTGTCCCCGTAGTCTCTTAAGAATAATTGCAATTAAGACCATAGATCACACATACGATTATGGATATTCATGGGAAATAAAATCCAAAGAAAACGTATACCTAAACTGTTGGAACTGTATTTATTTAAGTGTAGCTATATATATATAACGTGTTATATACCCATAATATGTACGTGTCTGAGAATCACATAATCCAATGACACACACACACACAAATATAATTCACACATAATAAAATCTAAAAAAAGCTGAGCAACAAAAGCGAAATACTACATTTAACACATAAACACTTAACGCTATAACAGGTCGAGGGCTATGCGAGAGGTAGGCAAAAAGTTACTGTTTAAAAGACTACATTAACTTTGTACAAAGAATGTTAAACAAAAAAATGTTGGATACAAAATTTCCAACAAAAAGTGAATAAATAATTTAAAGAAAGGTAATAGTAGAAATTATGAACTTAAACTCAGCAAACGAAGTGTTTTCTAAATATTCATATATATTTTGTAACACTTTCCACAGAACTTGTCTCACTACCCCATCCCTGGTGATTTTCCAATGCCGTGAACTGCAAAAGAATACTATTGCAATGTTACAATATTCCAACAGGTTTTTCTGTATACACACTTTATATTTCAAATCGAACTTATATACTACTATACCTATAGATATTCATAGCCCGTGAAATATATAACGAAATAAATTGGAAATATTGTATAACTGAAATATTGTATATAAATAGTAAATATTGTACTATATAAATGCAGCCGTATTTCATACGAATCTATCGCATTTATTCGTGCATGCCATATAGATTGATCTCAATTGCCGCACAATTTATAGTATAAAATGGGCAATTTGAAATTCACATGATAATGCATTTGCGGCCGTAGATGTAAAGGGTTTTTCAACAGAGACGCTACAAAAGTAAACCGATAGGGACAGGAAACGACGCCATATTTTTTCACGCTCTTTTGACATTTATCTTCAGTAAGGTTTGCCATTTCATCATAGAAAGATATACGAGCCAACAACGAGTCGAAATTATTAAAATTTACTACCGAAATTTGGAGTGAGTGGCCTACACTTTAAGAGCGCTACGTCCAATTTATGGTCGTCAGCGATGAGGCTCATTTCTGGCTGAATGGCTTCGTCAATAAGCAAAATATGCGTTATTGGTCAGACAGCAATTCACACGTAATCCATGAGTCATCATTTCATCCCGAAAAAATTACGGTTTGGTGCGGCTTATGGGCCGGCGGCGTCATTGGGCCGTACTTCCTCCGTGATGATCAAGACCAGCACATTACTGTGAATGCGAATCGCTACCGTTCAATGATAACCGAATATTTTTGGCCCCAATTTGATAATATGCACTTGGAGGACATGTGGTTCCAACAGGACGGCGCCACAAACCACACAGCGAATGCCACAATCAATTTATTGGAAGCCAAGTTTGGTGTACGTGTTATCTCACGAAGTGGCCCAGTCGATTGGCCGCCTCGGTCGTGCGATTTGACGCCGTTAGATTATTTCCTGTGGGGCTACGTCAAGTCTATGGTCTATGCCAACAAGCCAGCGACGATTGATGAACTTCGTACGAATATCGAACGTGAAATTGCAGCAGTATCGGCCGAGTTATGCTTGAAAACCGTCGAAAATTGGGTTCAGCGTCTAGACTTCTGCAAGCGTGCCCGTGGTGGCCATGCAAAAGAAATCGAGTTCCATACATAATGGCATCGAACGTACTTTCACAGGAGTAAAGAATTTCATTGGTATCAAAAACGGGTTTTTTTTTTTTTAAAAAAAATTTTGTAGCGCTCTTATTGAGAAACCCTTATAGTGATACAGTAACATGTATTTACACAAATGTATTTAATGTGGTCTTCCTAGTTAGTTAGTTAGTTAGTTCGAAAAGAGGGGCGTGGTGTTGAGTGTTCAGAAGGAGCACTCTAAACCTTCCCATGTCAGTAAAGACATACACTTAAGCCGCTAAGTTCGACCTGTTGTGCGCTCTAAGATTATCCTACTACTTCACTTCACTATGTCCCTTATAGGAATTCGGTGCTATTCACGAAATTCCTTAGTTTATTCCAGTCCATACCCATAAGTTTGGTCATGTCCGGTATCGTACTATCCGAAAGATATCTGGATCTAGCTTGTGTGAAGGCCGGGCAGTGGCATAAGAAGTGCTCCAACGTCTCATCGTCCTCCATGCATGCCCTGCACTCACTGTTCGCCACTAGTCCAATACGGTATAGGTGGGCTCGTAATCCCGAATGCCCCGTTAAGACTCCCATCATTTTGCCCATTTCGGCTTTTCCCAGTTTCAGCAAACCTTTTGTTCTCGATTCATCTGGGCCTCCCCATAGGATCTTTGTCATCCTGCCTACTGATTCCCGGTTCCACTGGGCTATATGTGCCGACTACGCCCATTTATTTAACTCAGCCTTCGTCACCCCAAAGGGTTTCGCTCCATCTAGGCTTACCGTTTGGAGTTCCCTGGCTTTCTTTGCCAGGAGGTTCGCTTTCTCGTTGCCGAATACCCCACTGTGCCCCGGCACCCAGATGATATTGAGTCTGCCGTGCATAGAGTAGTCGTTTATCACCTTCTTACAGTCAAGGACCGTTCTAGATTTTACCGTTTCTGATGATATTGCCTTTATTGCCATTTGGCTATCCGTGAATATATTTGCCTCGGCTGGGATTGTATTATCGCCGAGCCATTTGATACACTCCGTAATCGCCCGAACTTCCGCCTGAAAGTTCGTATTATGATCCGGGAGCCGTAGGTGGGATTCGGTTGCTGGATTTTCAATAAAGAATCCTAGACCCGTTTTTTCTCCTAGCTTTGAGCCATCCGTGTAGCAGTAAGTCCCATTTGGCATTGGTGTCAGGGTCCCATTCTGCCAGGCGTCTCTAGTTGGCGTTAGGGTCACGCAGTTCGCCTTAACCCTTATCTCGGGTATTCGGTCAGATTCACACGTATCCTGAGTGTACCCGACTAAGGCCCCATTTATCCGTTGGTGTTTTGACGTGAGATCCCTGTTGATCCATTCACCTGTAGCTTGTAGGCGTTTTGCCGCAAGGGCAGCCTCGTATTTGATTCTAATCTCGATTGGCTGGATACATAAAATAGTCTCCATGGCTCTTGTCGAGGTTGTCCTTATTGCACCGCTGATACCAATGCAGCACATTCTCTGAACCCTCTGCAGTGTTGCGATGTTACATTTCCTCTCAACTGCCGTCCACCATACTACAGAAGCATATGTTAGTACAGGCCTGATTACGCTTCTGTAGAGCCAGTGTGTCATAGTCGGTTTGAGGCCCCATTTGGACCCTATAGCCCTTCTGCATAGCGACCAGCATCTGTAGGCCTTATTAGCCCTTTCCTCTATGTGGTGCTTCCAATTCAGTTTCCGATCTAGGATTACTCCTAAGTATTTAACCTTATCGGATATTTTAATCGTCTTTCCCAAGAATCGTGGCTCTTCATAATCTGAGATTTTCGTCTTCCTTGTGAATAGACATATTTCCGTTTTGTCCGGGTTTACATTTAAGCCCCTTGGCTGTGCCCATTCATACGCTATACTCAGTGCCCTCTCGGCCTCTCTGCATAATTGGTTTGGGTTCTTTCCCTTAAGAAGTATTATAACGTCATCTGCGTAGCAGATTGGTTTAAGTCCCTCGTCGGTAAGTTTCCTTAGGAGACTGTGTATAGTGAGGACCCATAGGAGTGGTGATATAATCCCTCCCTGTGGGGTTCCACGTTGTACTCTGTCTCTAATATTTACATCATGGGAACCACAGCTTATCCATCTATTCCTTAGCATATGGTTGATCCAGTCTTTTAATGCCCGGTCCACCATAAACTGGTCTAAGGATTGGATAAGTGTTTCGGTCCGGACATTATTGAACGCTCCCTCAATGTCTATGCATACAGCGAGTGTGTATAGTTTGTCATTGAGAGATTGCTCTATGTAGTAGGTTACCTCATGAAGTGCGGTGTCCACTGATCTGCCTTTGACATAGGCGTGTTGTCTAAACTTCAGCATATCGCTCGGTATTCCACTTTTTACCATGTCGTCCACTATTCTCTCCAAGGTTTTGAGTAGAAACGAGGTGAGGCTAATTGGTCTATAAGCCTTTGCCGTTGCATAGCTTGCTTTTCCAGGTTTGGGTATAAATACTACCCTGGCCTCTTGCCAGTTTCTCGGTGTGTAGGCGTATTTTAAGCATGCGGAAAAAATTCCTGCCAGATGGGTTGTTATTTGGTCAACCCCATGCTGTAGGATAGCCGGGAAAATACCATCCGGTCCCGCCGCTTTATATGGGGAGAAACTCTTTATAGCTTTTTGGACCATTTGGTCCGTAATGATTGGCGACTGATGTACCACATTCTCATCTTGTGACCACTCCCATGTGGGTTCCGCGTTCCCATTTGGAAAGTGTGTATCCATCAGGTGCCTAAGTGTTTGTTCCATTGTATCCATTCTCTTTCCCGTGTCATCTACTAGCGTTTCCGCCTGTACGTGGGTCTTAGAGAGGAATTTTTTCATCTTCGACATATCGTTGACGCTATCCACCTGTTCACTGAATAGTCTCCAGGAGTTGCGTCTCGCTTTTCTCAATATTGCGTTGTATTCACTGAGACTTCTCTTATAGTCCTCCCAGTATACTGGTGATTTCTTACGCGTGGCCCTGTTGTAAAGTCTACGGACGTTCTTCCCTAGATTTCGTATTTCCCCTGTTACCCAGGGTTTTTCTTGGGCCGATTTTCTTTCCCGAAGTGGGCAGCTGTCCTCGAAAGACTTTACTAGTGCTTGCGTTGTCTTTGTCACTATGTCGTCTAGTTCGTCCCTGCTAGAGTATTCGTGTTGAGGGTGAACTAGTCGATTCTTAAGTAGGCTTCCGAACTTTGTCCAGTCTGTCTTGGTCCTATTTCGGAAGCATATCGGTTTCGGTGGTGGCCGTGTTATCCTGAATCTAATATATCTGTGATCCGAGAATGAGTGCTCATTTAAAACCCTCCATTCTTGAATTTCATCTATAAGGTGTTCAGAACATATTGTTATATCTAACACCTCCTCCCTAATCTTGTTGACAAAAGTTGATTTGTTCCCAATATTCAGTGTGAAAAGGTCGTTAGTATTCAAATATTCTACTAGGGCATGCCCCCTACGGTTACAGTTAGTACTACCCCACGACGTGTGGTGAGAGTTAGAGTCACTACCTATTAATACTTCGTTACCTGTCTGTTTGGCCCTCTCTACCAGTCGCTGTAATTCCGACGAAGGTGGTGGTGTCGGCGAATCATATGGCAAGTATACTGATGCCAGGTATATATTCCCATCTCCCTGTTTCAGTACTGTTGCATCCGATGTTGACAACTCTGGGGAGAAGAGAAAACAAAGGTTTTTATGGCATAAGATACATGTTCTCGGACGGGAATCCGTCTTCGTATAGAATAGTTGGTAATTAATATGATTTAATCCAATAACCTTGTCTTTAGTGGTCCAAGGTTCTTGTATTAAAGCAATGTGTATTTTACCTTTATTAATTTTATCCAACAGAGCGTGGGTTGCCGTCTCGCTCCGGTGGAGGTTAATCTGGATGACCTCTAACATTGGTCCTCCAGTAACCGGTCTTCTTGGGAGTTTGTGATGCCTTCGGCCACTTCCTCCTTCTTAGTTTGCGGTGTCTGCTCCGCCGAGCCTCCACTCGCTTCGTCATGCTTCGCATCCTCCGGCTGTGTTCCTCCGGTCGTCATGCCGATTGGCACTTTGCCAACTTTGATGTAGACAGCTTTGGTCACAAAGAACACCATACCTTTAGTCTTGGCAAGACCAGCCATGGATGCCGGGTCTATTCCGATCACAAGGAGTGTGCCCTCCTGCCCCTCCTCCCTGTGGAAAACGACCCATTTGTCCACGGATAGTCCTGCGTTTTGCTTGCCAATGACTTTAAGTATGGCGTCCGATGCAAACTTGCTGCCCCATCCTTTAATATATACAGTAGCCTTCGTCAGCCTTGGGATGTCCTTCTTCCTTACGAGGGCTAGCTTACCGCCTTCCCAGGGGGCAGAGATTTCATCCACCAGCTTCTTTAAAGTCTCCGCACAGCGTTGTGAGGCCAGCTGTAAAGTGAGTACCTCCCCTTTGAAGCCGCTACTGACAACTTCTATGGGAGGTCCACTTTCGGCCTTCATTATGTGGTCCATTACCTTCGTGTTGACGAGGTCCTCCACGATTTGGTGTTGGTTATCCGGTATTGAGCCAGTTGGGTTACCGCTGTCAATTACTGCATAGCAGAGATCGTCCAGTTGTTGCCTTCTCGCTACCTTTGCGTAGGATGGCGGTTCCTTGCCCGTGTTCGCATTCAGCTTCCTCTTCCGAATTGGATAGGGTTCGTGTTTACGCGCCCTTTCCTTGTCGGTTGATTTGGCTGATGTGCTCGTCTTTCCGGTAATCGCATCGGCTTTGCTCCTATTGTCCCTGGAGCTCTGTTGCATCCCCTGGGTAATATGGGGTTTGGGCGTCTCCGAATTACCAGATGACGGGGAACACTTTTTCCTCTTTGCCATTAATTTGACAGTGTTCTGTTCTTCCGGTGATCGGTTTCTCTTCTCAGCCTCTGTTGAGGTCGAGGGAGGCACCGACAGGTCCTTAGGAACATCCTGTTTTTCGGCTTGTTTGGCTGAACGGTTCCTCTTTGCAATCTTCCTGCGTTGAGCCCCCGAGAGTCGTTTCTTTTGTGTTGATAGCTTCGCTATGCTCTCGCTTACTTCATCGACCATTCTATTTACCTCGTCATTTTTTGGAGTTGCTAAAATGGTAATGTTGTTATCATTATTATCACTTTGGGAATCAGAGTTGGAGTCACCACCTGTTATTGAAGGCTGAGGGCTTATGCAGCCCCGCTTGGTTTCGTCCGCGTCATCATCCTTGTTTTGGTTGCCATTGGCTTTTTGTGTGCTTGCCACAGACTCTACTACAGGGGTCAAGACACCACCCCCTGTAGAACCATGAGTATGATGAACCCGACTCTGCGTTTTCATCATCATCGAAGCGATCTCATGGTGTTGTTTCACAATGCTATCGTGGATTAGCCTGTGTTCCGTTTCAAATGTCGTATTAGTATCGTTTCGTGTATCAGTTTCGTTTGCAGTGTTGTTATCATTGTTTTGTTTTCCTGTTTTTAGTTTTTTCATTAGTTCTTTTTTGTTCATGTTAGTCCCACGAGTATGCCAGTAAATATAATACAGTCCACCCCAGTGACGGCGTGAGTTGGACCGGGCGACATATTTCATTACTACCGACCCGTGCCCTGGCGTCGGAGGGAGCTGTTAGGAACCAGTTTGTTTAAACACTAACTGGCCATTCTAGGTCCTCGGCACTGCTTCCAACCACCTTGACCTTAAAAGTGTTTTTGCATTCAACGTTGGATATTCTAATGGCGCCAAAATCGCAAGGATCGCCATGTCGGGGGAAGCTTCATTGACATTCGTTATTTAAGTAGGCCTGATCAACAGATAGACCTACAACGAGACTCAACTTCCCCCCGGAGTAACCTTTAGTTCGCGCAGCCAAGGCCACACTTAGGCAGCCTCGGCCACACTTAAGCCCCCACATCGCGACAAGGTTGTTACCCCAGGTGAAGGTCTTCCTAAGTGCTGGTTAATGTTTAACACAACCACTCTAACCATTTACCCAAAACGGACTTAGTTAATGGTGATGGACTTAGTGGTATTAACTGTTTAAATGCAACCATTTGATTTAGATTTACATCTGTTTAAACGATGTACGTGCAGGGATGCGTATGATTAATATGGAATGCATTAACATTATTCATACGTCGTTGAATATGTTTAGAAATCTATGCCTATATATATATATATATATATATATATATATATACAAGTCATTCGTTTTGTGTAGAACAGTGAAATCTAAAGAACTGTAATAATGTGCTCCATATGGTTTTTATGTAGTATATCGTACAGTAAGTGATATTTTTTCGGGGATGTATATGAAAACACAACAATAAAAGTTCCTGCCAATTTAGGACCCCAGTTCGTGAGAACTTGAGATTGTCAAGATAATTTGAGGAGTTCAAACTAAATATTCAACCTGTTTTCAAATTCCTTATATTAACTTCACCTGTCTGTATGTATGTATGTATGCCGAAAAAACTTTGGATTGATTTTTAACCCTTTTCCCGTGATCCAATCAAGCTGAAACTTCGTAGGCAACGTAATGGCTAACTATCAAAATATGTGCGGGATTGGATTAAGGGGCGTGGTACCTCCCATACAAATCACAAATTAAAAATCCATTATTGCTGCTCCTGTTTACGGTATTTGAACAAAATTCGGTTTGTTAGTTAGGTACATATATTCTAAGATCTTCTGCAAAATTGGGCGGGATTGGACAAAGGGCGTGGTCATATATAAAGAATTTATAGTCAAAAAATATGTTTTTACGGGTTGGTTTTTTTTAAGACTGTTTTTAGTTGCCAGAAACAATTTGATTAAGTTCTTCAGACCCTGCTCTTCACGTTTGATCGCTTTGACGATGTTCTTAATAAGACCAAATTTTATGTGAAGGGGTAATACGCAAGGTGTTTGTGGGTTCACATGTCGTACAAAGGAAATTCTAATTAAATTTGAAACAATGAATGATTTACATACTATTCGAACAGGTTATTGCTGATTTGATGGGAGTGCAATCTGGATTTAAAAGTTTTCGTCAATGCAACAATTGCGGCTCCACGATATATTCCCCAAGGAAATAACCCCCAAAGGAGAAATGCAATAATCGCCAATGTTTTTTCACACATTTTTGGGTGTTATTTCATATGGAAAAACAACCAAATATTTTGGGATGTATTTAATTTTTTTTGTTGGCAGTTATTTCGTTTCCAATCGGGATTCCCAAGTGGGAATTTTACAAGAAAATTGTTTCGCCTTTGTTTCCATTTTGCCTTGGAGTTAATTTCATTCCTGTTTGGATTTTATTTCATTCTTTGTTTTTGGATGTTATTTTTATTTTTTGGGGTTTATTTCATTGGGTGCTATTTCGTGGGCATTATTTCGTTGGGGGGTATTTCGTGCAGCCAAAATTACAAACTGCTTCCTTAATGTGTTCAAGGGTGCTATCTCGAAAGAAAAGCTAAGCGAAGGAAGATCAGTCACTCACATTCGACTCAAATTGGGTTTCCCTAAGCCGAAATTTTCGTTCGCCTGAACCCGTGGTTGTTCGTCAGTGACAGCACATTCGAAATAGAGAAACTAAAATTTGTACTAAATAGCTTTATGTTTTCATTCGACTTGAAACGGCAAGATTGTGAAACCCAAATCAACTTTCTTTCGTCTAAAACACGAACGAAAGCTTTCGTTCGAGATTGAGAAACAGGCTGTTAGTAAATTGTTGCTCTAACTTCAATTTCCGCCTATTCATTTTATATTTAGTGTTTTCATATTTAATTTTCTATATGAAGAGAGAGTAAAAAATAATCATAAAATCATAAACTTCAAAATACTTATTACAAACTAGTCATTATTATACTGCAGCAGCTTATTTTCGCTCATACTCTTCCACGCCCTCTTCCTCTCTCTTTCTGTCTGTCTTTGTCTTCGTGACATTGACATTTTATTTAACACTTGAAAACTCAAAGTTCCCCTTTTTCTGTGGCACATAAAATTAACAATTTTACTTTTTTCCCAATATTTAGCGAAAAGATAAAGCCCAGTCATCGGAAAAGTTATGGTTTGTTCCCTTATAAAGTACGAAAAAACAAACAGAAATATAAAAGTGGACATGAGAAAGGCTTTGAATACTTAAATTTATATTTAAAACAACTTTAAACCCCAAAACCACAAGAATGTATTTAAATAACTCTTTTGTAATTTTAAATAACTGAAATATTATATTTCATATTCTTTAAGGACATGAGAGAATAAATAAATTAAAACACAAAGCACGTAGTTTGTAATTACCTGCAACCAGGTTTCAAGTGTCTAGGGAATATAGAATGACTGCTTTGCATAGAGTACTTGGATTGACTATGAAGAGAGAGCCGAGGGAGCGAGTGAAGAAAGCCATGGAGAGTCTACATTAACAATTGTGTATGAATATGGGCGTGTATAGCATGCACAAACTGTTGGCTTATGTGTGTCTGTATGACTGCTCTTGTGTGAGGATAAATTAATTCATTTCACCCTATGATGCATCCGAAATAAGGTGCAAACAAAATTCGTTAAGCATCATTTATGCATATTTAATTATGCATGCACAAAGTAATATTTCAATTTTCTTGTATTCGCATTATGCGATATTTACGATTTCGTTGTTTTATTCAATTTTTAAACTTTTAATTAAATTTCTGCATTCCTATGGAGTCAATCAACTCAGTACCCACTGAACATCGGAGTGTATAAGTGTTATTTAATTATGTGCATTATATAAAACGGTACGATGACTCAAATAACGAGGATAACACTTGTAATGATACGTAACAGAGAGTGTTGCTATGTGGTTGGATAGGAAGCGAATTACACATATAATTGGGAATCGGAAACAGCTTAATAATGAGGGTAGAGGCATTGGTTTATTATTTCATCAAGACGATTATATCTTTTAAATAAAATTCTCCAATTATAATTTATTTAGTTTTTTTTTAAATATTCTAAACTATTGAGTTCAGTGAAACTATATCCTCTTTACTGTGACATATTTGCTTACATTTATTATATTTTTTTATATTTTTAATTTATGTTTCGTAACATGTTATACATTTATATGAACATGTTCTTTATTTATTTAAAAAATATAAAAATATTTCAATACAAAGCTGAAATAACGGCATCATTTCCATGTATTTGGTTGAAGTCCTGGCCCGCTACACTCCTGAGAGTTCCATTAAATGGCAGCTCTAGAAATATCTAATGTGGATGTGATGTGTATGTGGAGGCCTAGTTCGTATTTCCGATCCAGGTCCTTTTTATGAGTTAGCAGAGGTCTTCATAGCAAATTGTACTAGGCTAATGGTGCAATGGTTAGTGTGCGCGCCTCTTGTACATGAGATCCTGGGTTCTATCCTTGCTCTGACCACCTTAAAAAAAAATTTCTTTCGGCGGCGGTCACCTCGCATAGTGATGGCGACACTATTGAGTATATAGCCATGAAAAAGCTTCTCAAAATACCGTTCGGAATCGGTGTAAAACTGTAGGTCCCAATCAGTGAGTGAAAACTGAAAAGCGCACAGCTCAGTGATTGTGGGAAGCTCTCCCCTGCCCCTTCATGGGATGTTATGGGAAACCATTTATTTATTTTATTTTAATATATGCGGAGTCTTTGATGAAGACGTGAACTACTAAAGGGTGTCCCAATAAATAGGCACCATTTAATTTAAAAATATTGTATTATATTATTAATTATATATATTATTAAAAAAAAATTACAGCAGACAGTTGTGCGAGGCCTTCGGCCACGGACTGTCCCTGCAGGCTGTGTCAGAGACACGGCCATTAAGTTTAACGTAGAATACGCCATCCGATAAGACAGAAAACATATATAACAATAAATTCATTTGCTTATATTATTTATCATTTATTGTTATATATGTTTTCTGTCTTATCGGATGGCGTATTCTACGTTAAACTTAATGGCCGTGTCTCTGACACAGCCTGCAGGGACAGTCCGTGGCCGAAGGCCTCGGACAACTGTCTACTGTAATTTTTATATTTACCAACGGCATTTGATTCAAGTCCGTTTAAAAAAAAAATATTATGTTCAATTTTTTTAAACTTAATTTAATTTATGTATTTTAATTAATATTTTTATTGAAATAAGTTCTGCGATTGTTGAGAGGGCCGCCCTAATATTAAAAAAGGTTTACCTTATCGAGTCTTCGCATTAGCATTCGAGCGTTGTGTGAAAGCTTTACTGTTTACAATTCAAAATTAATGTTACAACAGCTTTATTGAAGCTTTCGTAAAAAAGCTTTATTCCGTTAGCTTACTGTTTGTTTCACTTTTTACTAGATACATGTTGCCAAGCAACATTAGCTTGCTGTTCGTTTCACTTTTTACTAGATACATGTTCCTAAGCAATGTTGAGCAACCAAAAACACTCAACCAAACACCACACATATGTTTGAGTGTATGTGTTTAAACAATTTTCATTTGAGAAATTAAAATACTAGAAATATATCAACCAATATGAAATGTATATCAAACGAAAGATAACATCTTCATTTACCTACAAAAAAAATTTTAAAAAAATTCATCTAGCCGTTTCCTCAAATTCAATGAAATAAAGATTACAACAATAAAAACCTGACATGACTCCTCATACCGTGAGGTAAGACGTATTCTACGTCAAAATATTTGTTGACTGAGCGATATTTCTTTGATTGACTTGTTAATTAAATATGTTCCATAAAATATCCCTTAAATGTCTCCTTCTCTGCTCAGAGTTAGATCTTTTCGTAAAATTTTTGATGACATTTTGACAAATGTGGGACTCTGTATAAACTTTGGTGCTTTGGATCTCGGTCTTGAACTTAGAAATTGTTCGTGCTATATTCGTGCAAAAGGTAGTGGACAACGTTCTCGTACATCGTAAACTATGGCGACCAAAACTTCTCTGGAAATACCAGGAGGAAAATGTGATGGTGATTGGTGTCACCCACTGGAAAGAAAAGCTGAGGATAGATCCGGTGAAAGAAACATTTTATCAAAATTTTGTAAGGCACTTGACCCTTGTGGGTTGCCTGAAATCACACGATCTTTGTGGCCAGTTGACATCGAAATTGCAGGAGATGACTCGGTCTGGAAATGATTGCTTTAATAAATCTATTGTTTTGCGAGCATTATGAAAGGCGTCGCCGTCTTGCGGAAACCGGCCAAGACTTCTCTGGAAATACAAGGAGGAAATTGTCTGATGATACTTGGTGTCACCAACTGGAAAAGAAAAGCTGAGGATAGGTTCGGTGAACGAAACATGTTATCAACATTTTGTAAGGAACTTGACCCTTGTGGGTTGCCTTAAATCGCACGATCTTTGTGGCAAGTTCACATTGGAATTTCAGGAGATGACTCGTTATGGAAGGCGTTGACTCGGTATGGAAGGCGTCGCCGTGGTTTCCACATGTCGCCGAAATCTATTCCGTTCAGTAGAGGCCCAGAGAACTCCGTTATCATGGTCATGTAGCGAATGCCATTTATAGTTACTACATTTACGACGGTTGCCCATCGTAGAAACATTTGTTTCTCGTGTACCACGAGGAGACGTTTGAGCCTAAAACTGGACAGATATGACAAAAAGACCGGTTAGTATGAAGTGTAAAAGTTTACTGTTTGGCTTAAACGGGCTAGACGCTGCTGAATTTGATGCTTCATAAACATCGAAACTCCATAGGGATTTAGTCATTTATGCTTGTAGTTCTGATGACCGACTTTGTGAAATCTGCTATGCTATGATGCACCATATTTCCACAGCTCCGCTGCAATGTTATCAGGACCAGAAAATATATGATCCTTAATTTATCCTAATGCCTTATCCAGTCCTGTTTTACGAATGGGGTTCCGTTGCGTACAAAATTTGTCGGATATTGCTATCTCCGATTTAGCCAACAAATTGTTCACTTAGAATTCCTCTTCGTATTTAAGTTGTTTAATCGAAGGTGGTGTCACTTTTGTTTGTTAAATAAATCGAAATGACAAAACAACAACTATTTTCGACATAACAACTCTGTTATTGATTACACGAAATTGTCTCCTTTGCTGGTATCAAGCAAAAGAAAAGTGAGAGAAATATTCGGTTCACGACATTATCTCTATTTTTTATACACGTCCTTTTATGGGAATGAAAATTTCATAAGAACTGAATACGGTGCTTAACCAAACCTTCTCCTTCGATAAGGAATTAAAGTGGAATCCTCTAATGTTTTAAGGACCTTAATTTTCACCCCGATAGGTATCGGAAGCAAAGAAGATTGAGGAAAACTTCAGCGCTATATAGTAAATGTCAAGATCTGGTTTTAGGGAAATACATGAATTCGTGAGTTGGGCGAAATTGAAAATATCGCAAGAATCCGCTAAAATTTTCCGATACATGATTTGCAACAATTTATGTAAAGTTATATAAATTACAAAAGTAAAACTTTTTGGTTCTACATTTTATTTTGCACTCTAGTAGTATAAGTGGTTTTACTTAAAGTTATTATATATATAAATATAAAGAGATAAATATATATAAACGGTCCGCCATCTAACGTTCTTTTTCAACTGGTGCTTATTTCGTGAATGGTAACACTTAGCTCATGTCTGATTTGACAAATAATTGGTTTTATCCTTCCGCTGAACGAATATGGTTGTGTATACGCTTGAGCAATGCTGGGAAATATTGCAACATTACTTTGAAAATCATGGTAATGTTCCAGAATGTGTGCGAAAATTGCGTACGGATTTTGGAAGAAGAGAAGCACCATCAGCTCCGTATGTTCGTTATCTTGTGAAAAAAGTGAAAGAAACTGGCATCCTCATCGATAAACCAAACCGTGAAAAGCCAAAAATAGTGCGTACACCAGAGAATATTGCTGCTGTGGCAGAAAGGGTGCGTGAAGCGCCATCAACATAAATTCTTAATGCTTAAATGTTGGACTTAAAAATTGGATGCATAAAAATTGGACCGATCGTGTAGGCTACTGTATGGCCAGCCGAGGCAGCCATTTGAATGAAATTATTTTCCATTATTAACCGGAAGGAATATACTTTCAAATAAAAAAATAAATTTGAGAAAATATTCAGTAGCTTTTTTTTATAGAATTTTCAAAAAAAAAAAGTTATTTGGCGGACCCGTTATAAAGAGAGCATATCTTATACATTTTCTACACTAATTGCGGACTAATCTATTCCTTAACAAATAGATATTTAACAATTTTAAAACCACTTTAATTAGTCTCCAATTTAAAGTTGTTGCATCACGAAATGTATTGTTTGCCCCAGATTCCCAGATTTCCTTCAACAATTGGTATCCACTTAAAAACCAAGTCAAAGAGACCCATTGATATTAAATGGTGATGTCAGCCATCGACCTCTGTTTAAACTTGGCAGTTTCCATTAAAGTCACAATATTGTTAAGTGTTTTGCCAACACATACAGTCAACACCTCCATATACTGATACAGTCTTGCCAACGTAAGGTCTTCATATGCATTTGACTACACGTATATCCACTTACTGTCATACACACAGAGGGAGAAACCGTTAATGTCTCTTATAACATACGGCCTAAACTTTTTTGCTGTTTATTTCCTGTTTCCTGCGTAATTTTTATGTTTTATGCCAGTTAAGCAGAGGTCAATAGAGATGAATATGTATGTATTCAAAGTGTATGTAGAGATGTGTGACATAATAAATTATTTACAAAATGATTTAACACTCCCATATAGAAACACACAGTCACACAAACATAAATAATATATTTTATAAAATATGCACACTTAACTTTCTGTTTTAAGTTAAAGTTCCACATTACACATAAACCTTTACCTGTTTTATGGGTTTAAGTCTGAACGAAGTACTTCATTCAAAACTCTGTCACAGAGCGTTGCTTTCAGCAAAGATTTTCACATGGTAACGGGTCTAGTGTAAAGGGCTTCATGACTGAATTGTAATTAAGGTACTTGTTAAGGTCCTTTAAATCGCTACTTGTTTTTATGACCAACATGTTCGCTGAAAGCGACTATAAGAACTATACCCTACTGCATGTTGTGTAAGACAATAAAGTTTTCCAGGAAATTTGTTTTTATGGCGGCTACTTTGTTTAAGGAAAACAACGATTTAAATTTCCCGACATTATTATATCGTTGGGAAAACAACTGGTTGCCTTGTATACAAAAAGTGGTATGAGTTATAATATTTGAATTCATATAACGTATACGAAAGTAATTGGTATGTTGTTTGGAAGACGGTTATGGTTTGTTGGAATCCAAACTTTTTTGGAATTACACATTTTATTGCAACAAGTACATTAATATAAATATTGAATGGTCTTGACATGGAATAAATAAAATAAAGAAGTACCAGCAAAAAGGTCAAATAAATGAATGCCCTCCATGATGAAGTATTAGTACATTTAAATGATGATTTTAAAATGGGTTATGATAGTAGCGGTACAGAATAGCTACAAGCATATCTACTTCCTGCGCTTCTTTTCCTATTTGTCGAACCAAGGGTTGATATAATTTGTTTACTTTATTCTATTACAAATTGCAGTATTTGGTTTCTTAAACGGTTACAATATAATGTAATGTTTGAGATAAAATTGAGGTCATAGTATAATACCTGCCAAGAAAAAAATATTTAGGCGTATACTTAAAATGATTGATGTCTATTATCGTCGTCCCCACTATTATATAGACTACCTTAACGAGGGAGTCGGCGAAGCAATAGTTTGGATAGCTTAAGGACACTTAACAAAAAGAGCCAGTCGATGACTGCATTATTATCACTACAGTCGGAAGAAAGTTAGCCCATTATCATTGTCTTGT
This sequence comes from Phaonia tiefii, assembly GCA_963931995.1. NCBI lineage: Eukaryota > Metazoa > Arthropoda > Insecta > Diptera > Muscidae > Phaonia > Phaonia tiefii. The sequence continues at coordinate 9,379,888 of OZ008371.1, read as the reverse complement.
TAAGATGCAAGAAGAGGAACGGGATCAATAGAGTAAGGATATTAGAGCAAGGACATTCAAGACAGAATCGAAAACATAATAGCCGTAAAAAAACAACCATTAACCTTTTCGCGGACACACTTCTTGATCAACGGAATCAATTTGCACAAGAACATGACGTTCATGCACGTCGTTAGCGAAATTCATGACGTTCATGCAAGTAGCGAAATTAGTAACTGGAAAAAAACGGTTTTTTTTCATAGTTTCGTACACACTACAATAATAAATTTTAGTTCTTGTGGGACACGAACTAAACACAATCAATATAAACCCATACAAAAACGGACGGCTATGCACGGCTTGACATTTTGTGAACAACAAATTTGGACGTCTATACACGTCATGTCCCACTAGAAAACAGTTGTTGGACGTCTATATGCGTCGCTGTCCGCGAAAGGGTTAAAGAGAAATCATGCAGTATGCACCATCCCCGATGCAACATTCATACACATATAACAAACTTCATAAGTAGACATTGAATATGGTTACACACCGTGTACCTACGTAGTCCATATAAGCTCAATAAACACAGATTTTCTATACTCGATTATCAGAGGTAACGAAGAGGCCAGATATTAGGCGGCAACTCGGTGGAAGACGGTGGCCTCATTCTGGAGCCACGGTAAACCCCATGCAAACTCCAAAAAGTCACCAATGTCTGCCAAATGTCAAGAACGAATATCCTCCGCAGCAGCTTTTACGCCTAAGTTTTAAGGCAGGCCCTGACAGAGGAGATGTTCAATAGTCTCAATTTCATCCTCGTGTCCACAGAACGGAAAGTATATAATACTGCCACTAACCCACTTGAGAGTGAAGCCCTCAACGCCTTAGTGGCTCGTATTCACTCTAATAAGAAGCCGCAAAGTCAGCCTTATCCAGTTGCAGTATCGGTTGACTCCTAGACGTGTCAATTTCCAGTCACATGTTCTATGAAATTCTAGAGATCAATCAAGCCATACAGGTAGCAAATGGGTGGATTAACCACAGAGTGCTAACTCTGATTACTCGAAATACAACCCAATCCAGTAAGGGAACCTGGATCGCAGCAGAGTTTCAGCGTGTTGGGTACTACATAAATCAAAATCAGTTTTCATTCCATACCCAATTTGAATATAGCAGGTTCTTGATCTGATCACATTGGGGGCAGACTTACTATCAACGAAGAATCAGCAGGTGGGTATCTGCTCGAGTTCGTCGTCTCTTCTACACGCTTTGTATTTCAGTCTATAATTCACAGCAATTATCATCCAATCTCACTGATAAGCTAAGTTGAAATTTTTCTCTGAAGATCCTAACTTCCATATTTTCTTACAATTTCGACCCATCATCACCATCAGTTTACAAGAGGGTAAGATAGGTAAACCATCCACCCAGTCGCTCCTATCCAGCATTATTATATTCGAACAAACGATAATGTAAAATCAACCATATACACTTTAGTATATGAAAAGGCTCACAGGTTGGAGTCTATACGAGCCAGTGTTTCTTCTCTTTCATTTCCCGTAATATCGATTTGATACACAATCTTCAGTCTGCCTGTAGCGCAGTTTTTTTTAGTTCGTACTTGTCTTCGAGTATCCTGCCAGTGGGTTGGGGTATATACTATTAACTTCTTTCTTCAAACAAATAAATGCTACCTCAAAGTTGTGTGAAACTAATAAAATTAATCATACGTCACTCTACTTCTACTACTACTTATCATCTACTAAATGATGAATCTCATCTTCTACAAGATTAATCACCTCCTCTACGGAAAGTATATGTAATATGGAACTTTTTGCCTTCATCATCTTCCATATGATGCTTTTTAATCTTGAACTTCTTGTAACCATTTCTGTGTTAAATGGCTGAAAATTTACATTATTGAAGAAATACTATTAATCATACGTCATGTTATACTTATAACACCAATAAGGGGAGCTACGGGTTCTGTAGTTTCGTTTATGTTTGCAAGCCATTAAGAATACTACATGAACGGAGTCATCATTGTGATATGTTGACACACATATTAATAATTGTAATCATATATTCGTCTCAATTACAAGGAAGAGATGTCCATTACTTGTCGTACATACTTTTCGTAACGTCTTCATCTGACTTTGTTGACTAAATGTTAATTGTAACTTCAATAAATAATGATAATTTTAATATTTAATAGTCCTCATTGGTAAACAGACAGTAAGGGAGAGACCAGAGTATTTGTATACAATAAAGGTACAGAAGTTTTAAGGGATCAAGAAGATATGAATGGATATGAAACATGACGACAAAGCTGACGTGATGATGACAGAGAAATTCGAATATAAGGTAATGCAGGTAACTTACATGAATATTTAAGTAATTAATTGACATTATTGTCTTCATATATTAGCAAATATTTAAGACTTTTGACAGGAGTTTTGCCAGGATTCCGTTTCATTTAAAGACTATGATAATGTTATTGCCATTAATAAAGCATTTTAGTTTAGATCATTAATGATCAATTAATTGACATTATATATATCAGACATTTATATACCAGCTGATAGTTTATGATTAAGAAATTATGCATAGGATATGGTAATTCTGACAAAGCTGTGATAAATCCACAGGGCTATTCAACTCTCCACTGTTCCTTGGTTACTAATCGGGTTTAGTTTTTACAGTGATATACCTTTGGCCACGGACTGACGAGCATTAGTTCCACCAGAGAACCACTCAGATTGCACCATGAAGCCCAAGATCCTGTTAATGCGTGTTTGACATAGCTCTTTCAGGTCCCTAAATAAGTGGGAGCCCATAGTAAACATTCAACTGCTCTGCAGTTCCTCAGAATGTGTATGTGCCCTGGCATCCATTTAAGGTGAATATCGGTTACCAATCCCGCTAAGACATCTGCGATAGTTCAGGGCAGATGTTGAGGAGTTCAGGAATATTGATTGTTCGTCCTTGTTGACGTCCTGGCTTTCAGAAAGGACATTAACCCTTTAAGGACATTAATAATCAGGTGGTCAATCTTGGTCTCTAGAATGAATTCCATACCATACCCGATCATTGAGTTTCGAAACTTCCTTGTAGAATCTCACATATCCCACAAAATCAGGAACTTCTTTGTTCCAGGATTACTTTTCTGGCACTGTCGAATATCATTAAACTACTAACCCATTTATTCACAGCCCAGTGCTCTTGGATTACGACGAGGGCTTAAGGAGGCAGATGCCACGTTACTATAATGGAGGTTAATTTAAAAATCTGTAAGCCAAATCGGAGTCGGAAAGATCAGTCGAGATATAGAATTTTGACGTATAGTCCCGATCCCAGTCGACGTTTTATCTATAGCGTCCTGATATTTATGTCTTTTCCCGCTTGTATCTATATCCATCATGTGGTACTGCTCACAATTGTATATTATAAACCGCCTCGTGTTCTTGACATGGTTTCTACATTTTCAGGGTTATCTGTCCAAATGAAAACAAAGATACACCACCGGAATGTTTTAGAAGAGGTTGTTCAGAACGAATACCCCATACCATTTGCCTCTTTCAATCCACCAGTTTTCCAATTTTGTGCATTGGAGTTTCGGAATTACTATACCATTGCCTCTGTGCAATTGTACATTGGAGTTTCTGAATTACTATCCTTGAAAATGCACTTAATTGTGTCCAAATCAGGTGGTTTAGCTAAGATCTCGCTACTAGACTGGTTGGGAGGTCCCTTCTCCGGACGGCAGCCAGTGTTAACCGTGGCCACAACTCGCCCGTACTCTGATCGGTAGTAGACTACCGACCATTGACTTCCACCAGCTACTAGAGTAGCTCGGCCTTGGAACCACCCGTCGTCAAGATATTATGGAGGAGGTACCGGTGTAGCCTTCACATCTGAACGCATATTGAGGACTCGTATTTCCATTTATACTTTGATGTATTTATGTCTTCCTTCCCATTTATCATTACCTGGTCATCTTTCGTAACCTAACTAAATATAATTACGAGCCCTTTTCAGAGAATCTCTCTATCTAGCAGCGAGTACCTCCTTCATTTCGCCTGATTATCATAAGGGCTTGTTGTGGTTCTTAACATTTTATGTTTGGAATTTGTATGTGGCAACTGTGGTTTCAAACATTTCATAATGTGGCAATTGTGGTTTCGTACCTGGGACTGGTACGTCACCATGATTACCAGACAAAACGGAATAGCATATTGTCGTCATTACATTCAGCGCAGATGTGCATCCGTCGTTCCCCAAAGGACAGGGATCGCCGAACCTTCGTGGTGTCTGCTAAATTGAAATGGTTTCCCGATTTTGTTGCTTTGTTGAAAATTGGAAAATATTCGAAAAACTCAAATAAATAAAAAAATTGAATAAATTTAATAAAATTTAACTATGATAACTTATGATTCTACAACTTCGCCAAAGCACAGAAATATTGGCTTTTAATTGTCCTCAAATAGGCATAGTTTCACAACATCCATGCTGGTACTAAATCAGCGCCTTTGGATGCCCTTAACTAGTGCTTCCAAGTGGGGCATTTCATACTAATATCATGTCTTATTTCAGCAGGTTGGCGAGCGATTGTGAGTGTGACTCTCCCTTACAAACCTGCATCTGAGTAAGCACTATTTTTTGCTGGTGGGTGGAGGCTTTTGGTTTTAATTTATCTGGGGAACCGCGGAGGCGACTCTTTCACATTTTCACACTTCCTGGGTTTTTAACTGGCTTAAGCACAGTAATTTATGTAGCCCGTGGCTTCTTCAGTCGCTGACACATATTTTTTTCATTTAGTGGTCTTGCTTGAAGTGACTTGTCACAATAACGTTGAAGCGAAATTTGAAAGAGTTCATTTGCTGTTTAATTTATGTTTAAATCAACTTAAATTTTATCTTATTCCTCTATACAAATTTTCGACGGATTTGTTTTAAATTCTTGATTGACTTCTCTTTAAGCTTGCAACCGAAGACATTCTTAATTATTTATGAAATTTTTCCTCAAATTAATTGCACTTAAGAATGACCCTAATGGCCTTCATAGCATTACCACATATCACACTTTCAACTGCTAATGGACATGTGTGTGAGTGTGTGGCAATGTTGCACGTAGATGTCTTTATAACCATGACTTTTTAATGGCCCCTCTGAAACCACATACGTTACTCAGTAATAGTTAACATGTGCAGTATTTCAAAATTGGTTGCATGTAATATTTATGACGTATTTACTAATTGCATGATAGTGACAGTCGATTGTAATAAGCAAAAGGAGATATGTTGAATGTTGCGGTTTCTGAAACACATGTTACTTATATTCTTTAGAAGAATTAGCAGAGACGTAGAATTTGTGAGAAGTGGAACAATTTAAAATAAAATATTCTTCAGTTATTTGGGGTCACATCCTTTCAATGAAGTGGCCACTTTCGCAAAATTGTTCACCCAAAAATGAAACACATGGTTATTTTGCAGGTAGAATTTGAAAACCTTGAAAGGCGTTGAAAAGATGGCGATCTTAAAGGGGTTTCATCAGGATTTTCTACCCATAATTATCTGGAACTATCCATCGACATGCTGTCACAAAACTGCAGTATTAATAAGCTTCCGAAGTACAACATGGCGCATGATTAATACTATTTCGTAAATGTTTGCTTGCATGCTGGAATATGTGTGTTCTAAGTCAGAGTTTCCGAAAATTATATTCAAGAATTAAAATTTTAATGCAGGTTCAAGTCAAGTCTCACTCACGTTAGAATCACTGTTAAACAGGGTGTTGGATGATTAATATTAATAGATTCATTCAACTTAAATATCACATTTATAGAGAATGTTGGAAGTTTTATGCAGAATTCTATGAATGCAAAAAGTTATTAGGTCTTACAACTTTTTGCATTAATAGAACTCTGCATAAAAAGATAGTAGAAAGATTCAGTTCAGATAGTCAAAGAAATGTGTTCAATGGAGGCGAAAATGACAGTGTAAGAGAAACAAGATTATGTTTTTCTGGTTTGTGACGCAGAAGTGTGGAGGTTTCATAGACGCCACGGATCCGTCCCATTGATATGTACGATTCACCATTCTGGCTCCGACGAACTACATTATCTGTGCAACTTGAAATGACAAAATATTTGAATTATAATTGCGAAAAATGTAAATGCAAATTAAAACATGCCTATTCTGGCATTTTACAATTTTTTTCGGGTCCGTATAGTGGTGCTACATACATCCAAATCTTCATGTCCAAATCTGTAGGTATTTTGGTTCGCCACAATGACTTGATACAAACAGCGTGAGATAGTCCTGTATGTGATGGAAATCGATCGATTTAAAATGAAATACGATTGGCACAATAATCTTTTTTTTTTCTGTGCAAATTAATCTATTCCTCTTTCCCTACCACCAGATAATGACTATATAAAACATTTGTTCCCCAGTATTGGGAATTATGCGAAAAAAAATTCGTTTAAAGAGTCAAATGGTTTTCGATTCGATCACATCCCAGAGTATTTTAAATCCCCGTGTTGGATTTCAGCTAAGCCGCAATGTTTGGGATGTGGGGACCGAGTATCGGCGCGAAACCCAAATGTCGATCGAAGCAGACGTTTCTCTCTGGCGATTAGGGCTCTATTAAACGTGTTTGCCGGCTTCCTATCTAATAGTATCTTCCTCTCACCCGCTCGTAATGTCTATTGGTATGAATATCAGAGTAATTCTCGCAGTTTCGTCTGAAATTCTCTTAACACCACTAGCCGTCCTTAATGCTCTAATTATGGAGATGGGCTATAACTTTCTCCAAGCTCATTTTCAATGTTCCAACCCATTCCGAAGAAGCGTAGAGAAGTACCGAAATGAGTACCATTGCCAAAAAATTTCGTCATGTATGCTTGGGTCCCCCCATGGTGGGCAGAGTTCTGGCTATTAATAATTGAACTCTCGAGACCAACTTACCGGGGTATCCTGCGTTTTCCCTGACGCTTAGACTGTTATCAATCACAACTCATAGATATTTTCAGAGTCTGATATCCCACTCTTGGGCCCATATTCTCCATAGTCCGGCATACAGTAATTTGTGCGGCCTCGGCTTTGTAGCTTGCTTTTTCCGCATTTGGAAATAAACACCAGTCTTGTATTCCTCCATCCCTGAGAATTGTCTTTGAAGTCCATATATATGATGTATAAACTTACCGACCACAGTGTGTAGATCTGCTGGTGATACCATGTCGAACCAGCATGAACTAACTTTTCAAAACTTTCGAATGATTCATTTACTTTAACTCTCAATGGAATTCAATACGCATTTGAATGAAATACCAACTTAATTACAGTTAATAGAATTAGGAGAATTAACATGCACACACACTCGTAAACTTTTATGACCCCAAATTCACACTAAACCATAACCTGGTATTCGTAATCATGTACGAGTATATGTTCTCCATTTGCAACAACAATACCCTGTCGAAATAGTTTTCGACATAATTTTCAATACACGTATGTTCTCTAATTACTATAGTGTGTGTGTGCTGTTGTATGTTTGAGTGTAGCAATAAATGTGATACTACACACACGGACACAGTATTCATTCTAGGTTATGTCTAGATGTGTAGACTATAATCCCAATACAAACCACTTCGTTGTGTTCAAATTGAAATTGACGTTTAAATTGACGACGTCGTTGTGTTTAACTTATTAACTTGCATTGACATGACATTTAGTAGAGACAGGGGGCCTAGATTCCACCTAACTATGTTGCAGGTTTATATCCCAAAAGCCACTATTATAATTGAGTCGCAGACTCACATTTATAATGGTATAATTATTTGAAATCAAATAAATTTAAATTGTTAAGAAAGTACGAGTATATGGCAGTGTAGTATATGAGTCTATGAAATTCAGCAATCCTTAATGGGGAGAATTTTGAATAGTTCGAAAATATCCCTTTGGGGTCCAAAGCAGTTTAACAGTTGCCAGATATATCACCTCTTCTTAAACGAATGAGTATAAATTGCAAACCACACTCTCCGGTGATTGTCTGGTTGGGACGTAGCAAATCCGCGATCTAAAAATAAAATTTATTTTAAAATGGTTTAAGGAAAACTGTCGGGGTGAGATTAAATATAAATGTATGAATTAGGATGGCGTATTATACAAAAAGTAATAGCGGTATTCAGATTTCCCATCGCATGGGTAGACAAATTATTAAATTTTGTTACAATTCTAATGATGAAAAATATCATTAGGTCTAATTCGCCGTAATCGGTAGTATAGATATTAAACAAGATCGGCAAAATAGGAAGTACATTGCATGTATTAAAATTGTATATGAAACAGACAGGGTAGCGTATGATTAGAGCAGATTATTATACACTGAAAAAAAATTATAATATAACAAAAATCTCTAAGTTTTACAACGCAGTCGGTCTCTTTTAAGACGCATCACTACGGCTCAGGGCAAAATTGTTCCCAAATATAAAGAAAAATGTAGGGGCGGAATTATTATTACATGGAAAGGCTAGGTAGTCAATAATTAACCTAAGCAACAAACCCGCTTTTTGTGGGAGTGTCGGGCGCGTTTGTCCGTCTCATCTCGACTTGAATCTATAATAACAAAATAATATACAAAATATAACGCTTTGTTTTATATATTTGGTCTTATTTTAACTAAATTCATTTGTTTTTATTTAATTGAAATTTTAATTATTTAAAATCGAAAACTTCCACTTTTTTACCGATTGTGTCCCACTTATGGGACACAACCAGTTAGCCAGGTCAGGATCAATGCTGATTACTACAAACTCAGTTTTATTAGACGCAAGTTCAGATTTATAAAATTCCCAAAATGGAAATCTCTCGCGATCTCTTTAAACGCGCATAACTGTGCCAATATGTGGATATTACCTATTAAACTTATGGAAAAATGTTTGCTTAATAGACAACACAATGTATAAATTAAATACCCTTACAAGCGATACAGGGTGGCGTATGATTAATGCTTATTAATACGCAATACAGCCATAGAAAGTCAAGATGTCATAAATGTCAAAAAATCGTTCAACTTTCCAACGCGATCGACCTCTTTCATACCCATAATTATGACGATATCCGGATGTAGCCAATAGGACTTGTGGAAATAACATTGAACTAATGCATTGGCATTCTAGTTGTTAAAAACTCACATAAAGATGACAATGTGGCGTATGATCAATGCTGATTATTTCAGGATTTGAATGTTAACATTTCCTAAATTCCGAAGAAACCGTACAGTTTCCCATCGTGACCACAAATACGACTTATGTAAACTATTTAATAAGGACCTGTTGACATATGATGTTTGCCAATCATTTCCCATTACGCCCTTTACATCCTTTAATCAATATGAATCAATGATGAAGAGATAGAATCACCAGAACATTTTCTCTGCACGTCTCCAGCACTAGCCAGAAAGGGAATGTCTGCTATGGGATCCTAGTTCTTTAGAGTTCAAGAAAAATTGATTCATTTAAGGAAGTCTTCTGTTCACCAGGAGGATGCCTGCTATATCTTTTGCTACCCACAACAATTGTATCATTTAGCGTCAAAATAATTTTGAGCTACTTAAACTAAACTACACTGTTATCCGGCGGGTTAGAGCTTACTCATATTAGCCGGGGTGTCACAATAGACCGTATAGATTTAGTGGGTCGTTTTATCAATAAACACCCAACACTCAACCTAACCTACCCTCGGAATATCAGCATATTTTTAAACATAAGCGATTTTCCCTATGACAAAAAAGATATTCAGTAAAAACACAAATTAAATGTACTGAGTCATGAAAACTATTTTGCGGTGCCATACTCTTATCGCGATGTATGTGCAACATGCCAGGATATTCGGATACATATAAATGTACATATATATGTATGTCTATTCCATTCCAACTTCACGCACTTGTGGACACCCAATTTCACTTGGCTGCACTTGACTTCATCTGTCTGCGAAGGCCAACGTTGAATAAAGGTTTCGTTGAAATTGCAACAATCACACCATCCAGACAAACCCAATTGAGGCATTTAAAATTGACCTAATGAATGAAACAAAATGAACCGCTGTCACAGTTTCCGGTCGAAACATTGACGCTCACTCATAAATTTATCAGATATCCTTGTCTTTTTTAATTAATTAATAACATAATTCGGTATGTTCTTGTATATGTGTGTGCGTGTGTAAACAGATATACACATAGTTTATTTTTTGCATTACACACCAAAGTGTTATAAGCCACAGGACAATTTTTCATTCACAAAAAAAAAACACATACATATATTGTTAAAGTTAAGTACTTTAATGCTTGATTATGGACGAAACTTATCAAGTAAATGGGGCTTAATTGAAATGAAAACTGAAAACCTTGAATGGCCGTGGAATAAACCCACCACAAGTTCACAAATATATACACACATACATATTATCATACCACACTTCACACAATTGCAACAGTTTAAAGATCGCATTTTGATACAGAAGAGGAAACATTAACAAATTATTTACACTAATAAGGAAGAAGGCAGAGTATGGTTAATGCACAGTGGTGTACTTAATAACTCACTGAACCCAATGAACAATAGAGGAGGAGAGAGAGAGATAGCGAAAATATAAACGCAAAGAATTTGTAGCCCTAGAATTGTCCACTACCGAGAGTTGTCAAAATACTTACATGGGCCTCGCTACTCCCAGCGCCAATCTGTTGGAAATGATGGTTGTTCAGATAATAAAGGGTTTAAGGTTTTGTAGAGCCTTTTAACCCTTAAACTGATCAGTTTCAGACTCAAACTGCCCATTTGCAGCTTCCATTCACATTCGTTTCCCTACCATCAATGTTATCGTTAACAGAAGCAGAGAGTTTACACATGGTGTGTGACTTGAAGTCTGTGAACTGTCGATGGGTCGTAGCAATTGCTGTGGTCCATGATTTGATGTACTGATTGGGGGTTGTGATAAAGTGACTCATAGAAAAACAGCAACGGATCACCACCAGAACAAGGAATCCAATACGTGACCAGCTCGAAACTTCTTGTTCATGGAATTCAGCCTCACAGGCAGGGAATATGAGGCAGGAATTATCTGGCTTCAACTAGAGGAAAGGTGGGTTACCTGGCTAATATCCCATTCGCAGTGAATGTCATCGGCCAAACAGACATCTCAGAAGGCCAATCCGATACATGCAGGGAATCTTTGGCTTGATCCAGGATAAATTTTGTTAGTAGAATAAAGACTAGCTATGAATTACTACATTGTCTATATTTTGGACTAGATTCCACAGCGTCTGCGGAGAGATCGTTAACAAATCGCTTAATTCCGCACAGCTTACCATTTCCTACCGAGGTAAGAAATCCTGAGAAGGTGTTTTAGAAAGTCTTTTAATAAGGCTACGTCATCAGGGACGGAGTAAGATTGAGCTTAGGCCTTCACGGAGGACATCATGCGAAGATTTCTGCGACGGCATTGAAAATACGTTAAACATTTCCAGACTGTGAAAAGCCTTCTGTTTCCAACTATCTGGGATATCTAAAAGAACCGGCCAGGTGGTTGACGAAATCGAGTGATGAATCGTTAAACCTCTTGCTTAACATACAGTTTTCAGGAACCTGGTCCGAAGATACATGATCGGCCTCACCAAACGGATTCTGGTTGCAGTAAATATCGTGACAAATAAAACACTAGACTGGGCAATATAAAGTTGTAAGCCATACAAATCAGATGACTTACAAAGTGGATTACACATTTTGGGTCCCTAAGTTCTCAAACTATGCACGAGCTGTTTTAAGCTATTATATTTTGTAGATAGATGAAGGCAACCCAAGGAGGTATTCATTCCGCAGACGGAAAAAGCATCGACTATTAATCCACAGGTTTTTAGAATCTCTTCTTTCCTTTTGAAGGCTTAGGAGAGGAAGATTGAGTCATATCTTCGAACAGCCATAGGTAATTCTAAGCGATCCACATGCCAGCACGCTTACAAAAAGGGCAGATCTGAGGAAACCTTTACTAAAAAGAGGGCGAATATCCCTGTCCATGGCTCACACCACTTTTAATCGAAATGTGAATAGAGACACACGCACTGGTTAGTGTTTTGTGGGACCTGGAGGGGTCAGGTTACACAGTCGTAGCATATCCGATGACCTGGCAATTTTACTATATACAAAATACCCTTCTACATGCAGAACACACCCCAGTGGTCCATGCAGAACTGGCTCGGTGTAAATCTGGAGAAATCCGACTTCGCACTCTAGCCCAAGAATAGCAAGCTTTAGTATATTCAGCAATTGCCTGAATATGGTACACAAATTTTCCTAATGAATAATGGAAGATATCTAAGTATGATTCTCTACAGAACGCTAATTTTCAAGTCGAGCTCTATGGGTATGATCAGTAGAGTCACAGTTGCCGTATATTCTCGAAAAAGGACCATCGAAGTACTATGGTGCCTATCCTCGAAATTAGTTTACAGAATATATACAGCTGCCTTTCGGCCGAAATTGCTTTACGGCATTACGGTCGGTGGAGGGAAGTGAAAAAGATTCACTTGCCCAAGTCTGCTGAAAAAAAGTTCAGAAAATGGCGTGTATCACAGATGCGCTTCGCACAACCTTTAACGTTATTCTTCATCTATTTGATAGAAAGGAAATGGTAGCAACGACGGAAATCCACCATTGGTCAACTATCCATTTGGTCATGGGATGAATTTAAGAGATCTGCGGCAACCCGCGGCGCAAGCTGATTACATGACACACACTTCTACTTTTGAGACAAACATATCCATACATACAGGACATACAGGACTGGGAGGGACGCATACCAGTTTATAGGAGGTATTTAGGTCTCTACATTGCTGGCTCCAAACTAACTAACTTTTTTTTTTCAACTAGTGCTTATTTCGTGAATGGCAACACTTAGCTCATGTCTGATTTGACAGATAATTAGTTTTATCCTTCCGCTGAACGAATATTGTTGTGTATACGCTTGAACAACGCTGGCAAATATTGCGACATTACTTTGAAAATCATGGTAAAGTTGCAGATGGCGATTTTGCCGATTTTGCCAAAAAATCATCTTTTCAGATGAAGCTCATTTTGATCCTGGCGGGTATGTAAACAAGCAAAATTGTCGCATTTGGGGCACAGAAAACCCGCACGCATACATTCAAAAGCCGATGCACCCAAAACGAGTCACTGTTTGGTGCGGATTTTGGTCCAGAGGCATAATTGGGCCATTTTTCTTCGAAAATGAGCAAGGAGACAGTCAATGGCGATCCTTATCGGGCCATGTTGAATGAATTTTTGTTCACAAAAATTTAAGAGGAGGATATTGGCAACATTTGGTTTCAACAGGATGGCGCTACGTGCCACACAGCCGAAGCTACACTCGATGTTTTGCGCCCTGTTTTTGATCACCGAATTATCAGCCGCAGAGCTGATGTCATTTGGCCACCTCGGAGCTGCGATTTGACACCGTTGGACTATTATTTGTGGGGTGCCCTCAAAGATATGTGTTACGCCGACAAGCCAGAGACAATTGACGGACAATATTCGTGAAGCCATTGGTGGAATACAGCTGCGCACAATCGATAATGTGCTTAAAAATTGGACCGATCGTGTAGGCTACTGCATGGCCAGCCGAGGCAGCCATTTGAATGAAATTATTTTCCATTATTAACCGGAAGGATTGTACTTTCAATTAGAAAAAGAAATTTGAGAAAATATTCAGTAGTTTTTTTTTATTGCATTTTCAAAAAAAAAAAGTTATTTGGCGGACCCGTTAGATGGCAAAGTAGTTTTTGGGGTCTACCTAAAGTGGTCGATCTAGATCTTGGACGAAGGATCCCAGCCCATTGTAATGTCTTTCAGGCAGAAGTCAATTATTCGAAGACGTTGTACATTGCGTGGGCTGAAACGGTATCACCGTCAGGGGTATCAACATCTACTACGGCAACCTCACATATATAAATGAGATGGTCAAACAGTTCGATGCTCACCTTATGTGGGTGTCGGGAGATATGAACATTCGGTAGAGACAGTTGAGAACAGTTAAGCAGGTGGGATTAGGGATTACCATACCTGTTGTACTGGTTATAGAGCATGTGAGTATGCCCCTTGCTGCAAGCAAGCTCATATATATACGAATGACTGATGGTCTGGGGCACAACACTTTGGCGGAGAACTTATTAATTTATCAGGCTTATTCAGTCACCTCCTGGAATATCGGTATAATGTATCATATGGCTTGGCCGTCCCTTAACAATTCCAAGTTAATTTACTGGTTCTAAGATGTGGACGAAATGTGACTTGACGTGGTATTACAATGGTCCTCATTAGACGACTTGACAAACTTCTGGCAGTTACTTCTACCTAACCTGGAGGTTACCTTGTCACTTCTTACCTAACTTGGAGGTTAACTTTCATTCAGATACCTCATGAACCACTGTCCGAGGATAGAGTAAATGTAAATATGAAATGTCTTTCATACAAATTCTAACAGTTTGCTACAAGTTTTTCATAATTTATGATTTGTAATATGATACTTTTCTGTTCCTGTTTCAAAATTTTAATGTTTTAAATTCAATCCTGTGACCTTTTCCAAAAAAATCCTTTCAAATCTAATAACGCAGATAACAATAGGAATCATTATCATCTCTCTCCATGCACGGAATTTCGAAGTGGTACACAAATGGTCAGTAAACCAAAGAAAACTCGGTCAAAACGTGATTCCCTTAAAAACAATGCAAGCAACAATAGGGGAATTATTCTGCCCTGACAAAACGGGAAACAAAGCAGTGAAAGTAGAAAATCAAACAAAACCACAGTTGGAGAATGATACAATAGAGTAATAAAGCAATTTATGTGTTATATGGAATATACAGAAGAACTGAGAAAACCGCAAACCAAATATGAAATTTAATATTTTAAAAAGGAATTTTAACAAGCAAGATTCTATTTTAATAATGTAAAGTAAGTCCTAACAAATTCGAAACTAACCACAGAGTAAACACCAATCACATTTACTTGCCAGAAAATACCAACCCACTAGTGCAGTGTATTCATCGAGTAATCCTCGAATACTTAAACTAAGTACAAAGGAAGTAAAATTTTAAATTTATTAAGATATCATATTTAATGTTTGTTAAAAACTGCGTTACATAGCAAGAAACAAGTCTGATTTTGTTATGGTTACCGTAACGTATGATTGATAATAATTTTTTAACATATACGGCTCCAGCGCTCATACGCACCAGAGACCCACTCAGAAGTTACATGAATCCTAATTTCCCCTTACTATGATGTAGTATTAGTAGAAGTATATGTATATTCACCCCAATGTTTTTATATATTTTTATTTTAGTCATCATCTCAGTTTCTTTTCAATACAATTCTAGTCCTTTAACATGGCGAACCCTTATCCTTTCAGCCTAAGACTTGGTTCAGAAGCATCATTATGCAAATATTTACAATAGCAAAAATTGGAGAAAGGTGTAGCTTCCAGAGATTACAAATTTGGTCTTGTTAAGGTAACACTTGACATCTTAGACACTCGACATTGAAATTATTTTACGAAATCCTTTTGTGTATCAAAACTTTGCACTGCTAGTCAGAACGAAATAGCGAACTACTATCTGGAATTGAAATGATGTATAAGTATGTATTTAATTAAGCATCAGATAAAAGGAAATATTAACCCAAAATAAAACACAATTCAAGTCAAGGCCAAGGGTAAATCAAGAGAAAGTTGAATATATTCAAATTGAGATTTAATCCTTGGTAATTCAAATAAACAATGTTATTATGATGAAAAAACGGAAAGAGAATCAAGGAGTTATTTAACACTGAAACAAAGCAACATCCAGCCGCAAAAGGACACAAATTCAACTGACTTGGTGTATGGTTTACAGTTTTCCAGAATTTTGTTAGAAAACATTAAAGACATTGAGCAATAACCCGCATAAGGAGAAAATAAAGACGTTATGGCTATCGGTGGTGCAGCAGTAGTGTAGGCGGCTCATGTACATGAGAGCGTGGGTTTTATCCCTTCTCTGACCGCCATACATTTTTTTCGTCGACGATCATATCGCGTAGTAACGGCGACGTTATCGAGCATTTTACTATGATAAAGCTTCACAAAATACCATTCGGAACAGGTGAATAACTGTAGGTTCCAATCAAGCCCTCCCCCATTCTTTCGTGGGATGTAATGGGATACCATTTTTTTAAATTTCTTTTAACGAAGAATATTATAGAAAGAAATCGCTTAAAAAACCACACCCAAAAATGGCCTTACATGGTGTTCACTCATTTTGAAGTAGAAAATTTGTTTGATATTTTACAATTTTTTTCTTGTTTGTTTAAAAATCAACGCTTGTTGGTCCTTGGTATATTCTAAAACGACGTGTTTGCCAGTGACTCACTGTGCGTTAGGGGTAAAAGTTTCCTACCTTCAATACTTCCTGCTTTAAGCAAAAAATATCATCAAACGCTACTCCTTTCTTTTTCTGCATGCACCCCACTTTCTTGCAACCCGTTCAATGTACTGAATTGATAGCGTTCATTTCTTGAGTGTTGGTCAAGATTGAAACAAAGACTGAATAACAGTCAAAGAGATTTGGATGCAATAAGGAAGACAATGTCCATCATAACAATTAATATCACTCTTTTGGCTTCTCAATCTTTTAACGAGATTCAATTATATTGTTAATACTAATCCCTGCAATTGTTGATACAAATGGTTGATATTGTTAGTCCTAATTAATTATTCAACAAGCCATGAAATCTTTCGAACACAAATTTCCAAACATTTAATCCATGTGGCATACAGGAGTAGTGTATGAGCCAACCACCTATTGCTGTGTTGTATCCCTGCACTTATGTCGACATCCTGAAGAGAACGAATGTAAAGTAAGACTACCTGTCACTTGACTGTCAAGTTAAGTTTCAAATATCGACAGTTTATATAAGTGCGTGTGATTTATACGCAATTCTGTTCAACCACTACACGTACACAACCAAGGCACAGTTAAACCAAAATATAGACAGACACAAGTGTGTAAACAAGGATGTGTGGGAAGCGTAGATGAGTGTTGACATGTGTTCTCGTATGTGAGAGAAAAGGACTTCGATTTAAATCATACAAAAACACATAAGCAGTCAGTAATGCAGATATCATACGATAAATGTTTCATATTTGTGTTGCGATCTTTTAAGATAAGGACTAAAAGAAAAGGATAAACATGATAGGAAACTCTGTGCGTGGTTCAAACTGTTTTAGACACGATAATTTTGTCAATACTCGGTGACGTTTATAATGATGAATATGATGAAGTGTTAGCAAATAATAGTAACATTTTATTTTGACATATGGAGGACTTATCGCGTACATGGCAAGGAACGAATTACAAGTGAATGCTAATATATCCACTGATGGTGAAACTATTATTTAGTTTAATTCATCCCTTTGAGACATGCATCCCTTGCAGATGTGTATGGGTATTCAAGGTATTCACGAATGTTCCTTTCATCTTGTAACTCATTTAATGGAATTAAAGGACATTAGTTATATGTCCGTGCCTCGCTATTTACGTTCTATATAAATATTTATTAATTTCTTCATTAAACCTCGCAGTCCGGCAGGCAGAAACTTCTTTGTAGGCTGCACCATATGCTCTTGACATTCATATAAGTTTTATGTTATAATTTTCACAATTTTTTTAACTTTTTCACAATTTTTTTTACAATATTTTTCATTTATAACTCCAGTGGCAAACATACGATATGTGCGACTCATTGCTGCAAGGGAAATTTTTTCATTACATGCACAAATACAAATATGAAGCAGCTCAATGAAGTTGTAACAGATGTTGCAATTTACGTGATGCCTACCACCACACCAATTCAACAGTACAACACACTACTCCTTATACAGACTACTTACACATACACTGACAAAGAGAACTTATGTGTATTCCTTGTGCGGAAGTGTAAAAGTAGTTCAACAGTTAAAACTCCCTACACAAAAAAGATCTCGAGTTTCTATTGAATGTAAAGGATCCGCCCCATTTGTAGGTGTATTCAAAACTGTTTTGAAATATGAACCGACGCAAGGTTTGTTTCGCCCGGAACATAGACTCACTTTGGCCTTCAGGCTGAGTATTGTAGGGTATTCTAAGGTTGGTTTTGATTTTTATGCATAAAATTTACCATAAATTCTTAATAATTTTAATTTATTTTTAAGGTTTCAGTTTTTTTTGAATATAAATAATAAAATTTGCCATATGACATCATGCAATAAAAAATACCACAATTATATTAAAACATGTGACAGTAACAAATGTTTTAATTTCCAAACAAATGGAAATATATGATAAGATTCTGGTAGCATGTAGGAATGATAATATGTACAGAAATCCTGGCATGGGTTTGATGTTAGTAATGGTAAAGTTTGATTTTTGATGAAGCTACGAATTTACTAGTTATCTGAATTGTAACGTTGTTGTATTTATAGTTAATTAAACCTGGGAGGGTAACATACATACAATCGACGACTCGATGAAGTCCTATTTTACTTTGAAATTCTTAATGTAAAACGTAGCGTACAAGGCCGGGACACTACTTTGAATCATTAATGTACTTTACATTACATCTCTTCGATTTGTTTTGAGCGATTTTCTCGTCAGTGCTTTTTTGTGAATAATTTAAAAAGAGCAAGATTGTATGTCGAATCGATGAAGATTACACGTGCAGGGTTACGCAACGCCAGTTTTAAATTACGATAATCAGTCTTTCTTTGTACTGTATTATCCTTAAAACTTCACAATAATACTTAAGTCAATAACAATATTTAACAGATCCAAAACTATTACTATAACTCGTATCGATACTTCTGCACGTTTTACTACAGACTCCGCGAACCATAAAAAGCGGCAGCAAGTACCTTAGAAAACTCTGTAACCGGTCGTTGTGATACTGGAAACTCCAGCTTTCGGCATACTGTCATAATTGCCACCGTCATTAACATT
Source organism: Phaonia tiefii (assembly GCA_963931995.1). NCBI lineage: Eukaryota > Metazoa > Arthropoda > Insecta > Diptera > Muscidae > Phaonia > Phaonia tiefii. Next base: position 9,360,845 of record OZ008371.1, on the reverse strand, counting down.
AAGCTTTAATAGTTTGGCAACAAGCAAATAACCAACCACAACATTAATATTCACAGATATCCTTTGGGATTTAAATATTTGATTAAAAGATATCACACTTTGAAAACTCAAAACTTCTCAATAAGTTACTACGCAATAACTACATTTAACAGTCACAATACTCATACAATAACTCGCGGTGATACTTTGACGCATTTCAATATGGGCTCCGCGAACTCTGTCGAAAATATTGCAATCTATGTCCCAATTCTTCTAGCAAATTCCTTTTCAAAACCATCAACCGTTCGTGGTGAGTTCCAATATTGTAGCTTTCACCTTACGTCCAGGATATGCCTACCAACACGTCCTCACAATTAAGCTGCGCTTATCTGACAGCAGGCAAACCCCTAAATTTCAAAATTAAGATTCATGGATGGTCGTTGGAACTTAAATGTTGACATAACATCCCAACAGCATAATATCCCACTTTCAAAACTCAACACTGCTCAATAATTCTTTACTCAATAACAACGTTAAATACGAGTAGTCCCGACACATTTACTGCAACTCGTCTCTATGCTTTTGCGTGTTTGAAGGCAGACTACGCGAACCATCTCCACTCTTCCAATCTGTTTCTCGACTCTTCCTATCCTATCAATTCTCTTCGCACCCTTTCAAATTCATCAACCATTCGTGATAAGACGGGAAACTGTAGATTTCACCTTACAGCCATGAGGCATAAGCTCCACTCATCTGGCAACACACAAAACACCAACCTGCAACATTAACATTCATAGACATTCATTGGGATTCAAATGTTAGCTTAACAGATATCGCACTTTCATTTAACATTCAAGTGTTAGTAACATTTTTAGAAATGGTTTTTAATTTTTATTCTTAACGCTTTAATTTTTAAATCTTAACGCTTTATTCTTAACGCTTTTTAAATTTGTGGTACAATTAATAGGTACATTTTAATTATAAATTAAAGGAGCTGTAGTAGGAAATGCAAGAAGCTGTATTCATCTGTCACATTTGTAATATATCCGTAATCGATTATTGATTACCGAATCATTCAGAAATGAGTAAGAATTTCAAAAAATATATTAGTCGAAGTTTTAGCAGATTTTTCGTGTGTCTTCCTTCAGATTTACTTTCATCACTGGGAATAAAGTTAGGTAGAACCAGTTACTTGAATCCCGAGCCCACTCCCAGGTGACTATGTTATTTTTTATTCAAACAGTCATTATAATGAAACAGGGTTGAATGATTTTCCAATTAATATAGAAATACAACAATAAATTATTTTTCATTGGGTGTGTACTTGGCAACGTGATTGTACTTTATTAGCAATTTCCGCTTCCTGTTTACACTCGCTCCCACTCATTCTCATCCTTGAGTTTATACCCTATATCTCTCTCTCTGTTTATGTTTTTTACCTACTTTGAACATGGTAAGCAAGGTATTTAGTCATAGCCAAACCAAAAGCCATGAAAAAGAAATATATTATGAAAACAATAGGTAGTTAAAGGCAGTGGATAAAATTATCAGTATCAGTTGTTGCCTGTAGTTTTGAAGTTTGACACTTGTAATCCTACTTTTTCTCCTTTCATGCCCCTCTTTCTCTCTCTCTTTTTCGCCTTGTGTATGTGAAAGTTTAATTAATTAATGACTTTAGTTTGTTCTAAGAAGACCATAACAAGTATTATGATTAATACACACACAAGGAAAATCAAGGCACAAAGTGGCCAACTACCAGTAACACTGAGTTCAAAAAGAAATTATGGTGGCAAATGGAATGAAGAATTATCCAACAGTGAATCAAAGAGGAAACTTAATAATGTTCCGGGCAGCTACAAGGAACACTACGGGTTACTAAACCAGAGTAATCATCATAAATTACTACCATGCGCAACTCACTTGAGTGATTTCAGGTGCTAAACGATAATTGCCGGAAAACTTTTAATTAATTGAGTTAATTGTGGACAAAATTACAAACCAAAAGCAAAAACTCTCTAAATAATTTCACGGGTCTTTAGAGATGTAATAGATTTATTAACCTATTAAAGATTTTAATTTGATATTTAATTCTCACGTGCATATTTATTCATCAAAACATGGAATTGCAATTTTATCACCACAATCATTCTGGGATAGGAGCATTTTAATATTAGTAACGACAAACTATTTTGCTTTTAAAACATTTCTAGTGCTCTTTATCATATGGGGGTTCAGAATATAAAAAATACCAAAGGAGTGTAAAGCAATTGAAAACAAACAAATAGTTTTTCCATCCATGCTAATATGTTATGTATTTGATTGAAGGTTTTACAAATTCCACTATATCTCGACAAGTTACAGTCGGTTGCAACATTATTGCAATCTTATTCATTGCTGCTCGCTAGGAGATGTCACTATTTGTATTCCCTTTTAATCCATATTTTACCCACTAAAATATCAGAAAACAAATTAATATATAAGTATTCCCTAAACTTCGGTCAGGTTTGTACCTATTTTATTCCCTTAAAGTAAAATAAAAATATAATAAAGTAACCTTCTTTCTTTTTACGTAACTTTGTCGTGCAATAAATTTTCGATTCTATCTGCAGGTATTTTTGTTTGGGCGATGGCACAGCTTTCGTCCCTTCTCTACCCCATTCATACAAATTTCGAAAAATCAGTTCTTAACGTCGCCTTCGCCTTAAAGAGAATGCCCAACTTTAATATCTGACTCTACTCCCTGCCGATTTGTCTGGGCAATGATCATGATAATCGGGTTTCCCTTGTTCAATCTCTTAGAACAAACGCAGCCCACTCTAAACAGATGGGTCTACAATTTGCGCTACCAGACCCGACCACTGTAATCTCTTTCACGACAGTGTCTTGGCTTTCGAGGAAGTTCCCTATGGCTGAAACATGACGTCTTCACCTGCGGAGATATCAATATTTACTCTGACAGTCGGGCTGCTATAATATATCTGCAGTCTTTATTCCTGGTGGAAAGAACTGTTCAAAACTACCGCTCATCAATAAATGAAGTGGCCAAACACTTGCATCCGCAGGTTAAATCAGTGGGGAAGAGCAAGGACTTTCCAGTGAATCAGATAATCTGGCGACTTTAGGGGCAACCTTTCCAGTTTCACTGGATATGGAACCGTCCTTTATGCAAACTGCACGGAATGCGAAAACCAAAACCCTAAGATAAGCGGATGATAGATGTTTTGAAGGCACAAAATGCTGGGTTCGCAGGCATATGTTGCCAATTTACGCTAGTAGTTATGATAGGTTAGCACGCGTCTAGACTTGTAATCTCAGGTAATGATGACTATAGGACCTATGTGGATGAAGAGGAGGACGAGAGCGCGGAACAAATCATATGCTACAACTCGGCGTTTTGTTTGAGTGGGATATGGAATCTACGATCATATTTCATGGTGGATCTAACAAATATTTAAGGAGTTTAGATAAATGATCTTAGTACTCATTTGTGACGCACTAATTGATTCTCCCGGGGCCAAAAGTACGTCAATTTTTCAGCCACGTTCATTTATAGGTTCTCTGGGTATAATACTGATCCTCCTTGGGCTAAATGTATCAATAGTGATAGCATATTCTATCTTACCTAGTCTGTTAGAAGTACGAATTTCAAAAAAAATACTTCTTATTACTTCTTATGATTACAATTCATAATTCGTGACTATAGCTGAGGCTCTTTGGTCTTGGCGATTGTACCATATTTGTCCCTTCTAAAGCTGTTATATCCCAAATTTTGAATAATCCGTTCATATCATACTACTCCGCAAGTTTCTTTATTCTTACTTCAGCCTTCTAGTCTAGGCGGTGATAAATCTGTCAGTCTGTATGTCAGCAAGTTAGTAACGCTAATATATTTCATACTCCCATGCGCAATTCGAGGTGCCTAGGATTTAGTTTTAGGACTTGCTGGATTTTATAAGAGACGGAGAATCCGCCAAAGGGTGCTTTTAGGTTAGATTAGGTACTGACGGCAGTCGATGACTGACTAAGTTAGGCTTAGTCGTCCATTGTGACACCATGACCTGACGATATTTAACGTTAACCCCACCGGAGATTCATTTAGTCTGACTCAAGAAGGTCAATATCTTGTCTACTTCTGGCTGAGATAAATCTCCCGGGACCCTAAATAGGCTGGATCTGATAGTAGACATCCTCCTGCCGGCTAGTGCTGGACACGTGTACAGAAGATGGTCAGTAGAGTTATCCTATTATTTACTTACTTCTCCTACAGAAGTCATTTTCACTGACATTTGTCTTACCGCATGTCTACCAATCAGACAGCACCAGCATCTACTATTGGTCAGATTTATCTTGTTGGTTGATAATCTGTATTTCTCGTCCACATCTGATGCATCATAGTAAGGTATCGTTCATACTGGATATGCGTACAAGTCGCTAGGGTCATGTCGACACCTTTCAACTCCTATGGAAGCCACAAGGTAGTCCCTAGTCTAGTCAGGTCATTCGCCCTGCAGCTCCGTGAAAACATTCCTCCTGGACCATTTCGCTACGAGATCTGCGGCAGTCCTGGACAGATGTTGAATTAATGAATACTGATTCCAGGGACTTGTGATAGTCTGACTGTCAAAGAAGACCCAAATGTCTGCTGATAATCTTATATGGTCTCCCAAACAGTAGATGGTTTCCCTAATAGTCACAATTTCCACCTAACAGACGCTACATTGATCAGATATTTGAGAAGAGTACAACCCCAGTGCCTTACAGTAGACCCCACAGCCTAGCTTAATCATCATTTTCGAAATTTTTGTGTAGAAATTCATGTATCGCCTTCTATGGGGAACCTTTTTATTTTCCAAATCCCTCTCCGGTATGAAAGTGGTTTATTTCCGATCAAAGAGTGGATTCACTTTCAAGTAGTCGACATACATAGAAATGTAGGGATTGCCTTCCAATAGTGTTCCATTATGAGAGTTGTCTAAACTTGAAGGTAGACCTAGAAGCAATCTTCTTGCCTATACTATCGACCAGCAACAAATATAATATTTCATTCAGTGCATCAGTGCACAGATTACCCGTGATGTACATCATCGCCATTCTCTGAATCCTGGCCGTAGTTCACTGGTGGGATTCTCAAACAGAGTGGTGTTATAGGTCTGAGACTGGGCAGATCATGTTGTTGCTGTTATATGTAGATTTTTTGCAATGATCTGTTTCACAGCATTACTCTTTTTATTCAATCTGCCAGTTCGAGATCTACCTGAACGTCATAAATATCCAACAGTCTCAAAATCTGTAAAATTATCCACCAGCGAATGAATGTTGTGATCGGTTGGAGCAGTTACATACCATTATGTATGCATTATTTAACGACTATTTTCAGTGGATGGAGAAATAATCTTAGTTCTTTACGCAATTTTATCTCCCAAGATTTGTCTGATGACTAAAAAGAAAGAGGATTAGGTATTCACTAAAAAAAATCGGACTATTTTTTACAGTTACTTTCGCCGCACCCTGTATATAGTTTGATTGCTTGCCATTACAAATGACGTACCAATAAAAATCGCTTTCGTTTGCGACCAAACCCATGAAAGTTTTTTCTCTATCATCAGAAATCGGTAGATACCAATAGATGAACCCACTAATCACATAAATTAAATATAAAATCTCAAAAGAAATCAATATAAATATTATTTTACCATATAAAGTACCACCGGTCGTATAAGTAGTAATAAATTTGATAAATTCACGCGAAAGATTATTATTTAATACTCATACGCTTGGGTATTGATCACATTAAGATATTCTACTGTTACAGTACTGTACCTAGAACAAACCTGCGAATTAATTTTAACGCAAGCTTTGCATTGTCTACCTATTCTTGTACAACTATTTGCTACTTCATTTCTTATGTTCCATTAATTGTTCCTTTGCATGTTAAACAAATGTGTATAATTACTGTCTCTCACATGCAGGAAGTCTCAAATATCTACCACACACAGACAGGAAAAGCGTGTCTGTGAGGCGTGTCAAATCACTTTACTAATTTGTTTACTTGTATGAATAAAACTAGTTTCCTTCTTCGTTTTGTTATGTGTTTTGTGTTTTATTAAATGGTCGTGTTATTAATTAGGACAAATGGTTAAAGAGTCTTTGACTAGTTAAGTGAGTATAAATTTTCGTTTCAGTTTTGCTTAACTTCTTTATATTGTAGCTTCGATTTATATTCCCCTCTTATAAAATAATATCCTTTTGCCTCACGATGTTAGTATTTTAAGTAAATTACATGCACATAAGCCATCACAGTTGGAGGAGTTACATGACTAAAAAACGCCACGAAGAAGACGGGGGACCTAAGGGATAAATCAAAAACTAAAACTGGGAATATTATACTATCCAAGGAAGTCATCCCATTATAACCCAAAGTTTCATTATATCGTTGTCAAGTAACACAGACTAGAGACCAAGTAATACAACTTTTTGGAGCGTAAGAAACTGGGTTCTCTTCGTTTCCTTCGAACATTAACTCTTTCCTCTTATCTCGTTAAGCTTCTATTTAAATTCAATGGTGCAAGAAAAACTAAGTGGCAGAAATCCTTTACAAGCATTGGTAGGTGAACAATAGCTGCTTCTGCTGCACTTACTTAGATGAACTTCAACACACCCATACAGATGAATAGTACATAGTGCGAGTACTTCCGTTTCCTTTCGTCCGTTACATTAACGTTCAAGATTTTCTCTAAAGTACACGGTTTTCTTCTTCCAATTTTTTGGACACTTGCATGGCAAAAATAAAAGAAAAAACTGGCAATCACTTGTATCCTAAGTAAACAGTAATGTAACATAGATCAAGATAGTCGCGAACGTAAAGCAAAGCTACATCCTGTAATATAGCAGATATTGTATTTTTTTCCTCATTTCCGAGAGATTCTGTTTTCTTAACAATTCATTTTTCCCGATTGTCTCCAATATTAGCGGAGGTGAGACAGATTTATCTTTCACTGTGGCACCATGACGTATAATTGATTTCATTTGTTTTTCGCTACAAACGGATAAGCAATCAATATCACTCATTCTCTGGATGTAGTAGATGCGAGATGCAAGAGTTGCGGTGCTCGATTTGCAAACAAAATAATAAGAAGTTGTGGCTATAACTTATAAATTTTAACATGATTAGAAATGCTGTAGGATAACGCATCTACCATTTACATATATTTCTGTTGGTGTGGTTATTTACAGTTTTGTATATAATTGCAATGATTTTCTTCATTTGAAAATGAAATGTAATGTATTTTATACAACAGACAAATTTGCGTATTTTGCAATTTTATATCATTAAGCCTAATATGTAACGGAAATATAATGAAAGTAATCAAATATAAATTGCTGACCAACATAATAAATATTTACTGTTTAGCAGCTACTATATTTTGATTTATTTATAAGTTATTGCAGTAAATGAGAAATTTAAACAGATTGCTGGAGGTGAAGCAGTGGGGTATAAATTAAACAGAAAACTACCAAAAAAAAACACACGTGGCAGTTGGGGGACTGCCGACAGAAGCTATGCTCCAACTTACTTTCGATTGTTTTTTAATATTTTTGAAACACAATGATTGACAATATATATAGTTATTTATTATTACTATTATTATTAACACATCAGATATTATTTATTATTATTTTTCCACTAGCACGAATTTACCCCCCTATACTGCCGTATAACGTATTGTATGTTAAGAAAACATTTTAATTGGGTTAACAATGATATAAAAGCTTGCAAAACCGAAATCCGGCACATTGTATTTAAAGTCATGTTTATTAAAGCTTTCTGAAATATTAATATGGTTGTAATCTGTGCTGGATTGATCCATGTTATTGATAACAGGTTAGCTACTTTTATTTCTACTAGTCCTGTAGAGGTGGCGCTGGTATATGATAAAGCTTATTCTGTTATGTTAATTTGTTTGCACTAGCTTCCAACCAGCTAGCCTACAAACCTGTTGTGAGAGTGTTAATGTTATTTTGAAAGAGTTGAAAGATGAGCTTTATTTTCCGTGAAGTTTGACAAATTGCAATAACTACATGGTGATATAAAAGCTTGCAAAAGTGAAATCCGGCACATTGTATTTAAAGTCATGTTTATTAAAGCTTTCTGATATATTAATATGGTTGTAATCTGTGCTGGATTGATCCATGTTATTGATAACAGGTTAGCTACTTTTATTTCTACTAGTCGTGTAGAGGTGGCGCTGGTATATGATAAAGCTTATTCTGCTATGTTAAAAATAACGGTACTATCACCTCACTCATTTTCGTTATGCCATTTTTTCCCAGTTAACTCCGTCTCTCAAAGCCCGCTGTAAGAAGCATAGCTTCAAAAAGATATGCACGTTATCTTTAAATTACCAAATTTAATTTTGTGTGTACGTTAGGTATGTAATAAAATCTACATTTCTTATAAACTTGAGTTTAGGAAACCTATTTCATCACCTTTCCATTTGAGTCTCCAAATATAAAAATTCTATAGTTTGGCGATTACGCTATTGCAGAAAAGGCAGCTGCTGCTTTGTTATCCGTCTAAGTACACTTCTCACTCTCGTGATTCAATCACCGCAACCGCAGATTGGATAACTGCATGAGATTTGGGCTTTTACATACGACATTTTATTGTCATCACAAATAATAATCCAAGCAACAAATAAATAGGGGATATAGAAGAAGACCATTAAATATACCGAAAGGTAATTGAATTGGTATATTTTATTTTGTATTATATAATGTGATCTTAGTGAGAGCAGATATTGGATTGTTTCATATACAAACAGCTACATACTCTAATATACATATGAGTGATGAGTTGATGGGTAAAAAGACACTTAATTATTTTCATGTCACCAAACAGAGTACTATCATTTCTCCTACTGTGCAACTCCCGGGTTCCAATTGTCACATATGCGGGGTACAGCAAAAATAAAATATGGGTGGTGACGTGAATCAATAACCTGACAGGCATTCTAATGTCAATGCCTTTAAGATTGCCTAGTGATAACCGCAGAACTATACGAGTATTTCTTGCATTCTTAGAAGGCGGATGAACAAATATTACTGGAAAACGGTGGATAAAAACTAAAGAAACACATAATCCACGTGCGACAGGTATAGCAGCTGTAAAAAAATCAGCTGAACAGCTGTAAAAAAATCCTGATAGTAGGTGAACATACTAAAACGTATAAGTGATATTAATTGCGAAATTGTATGGTAAAACTAAACTAACTCCGTATATGTCACTCCTACTGGGCATATCCCTGAAGATTGGAAAGGCTGACACTCTTCATATATGACGGGTATCTAAAAAAGTAGAATATTTTGGGGCGAAAAAAAAAAAAAAAATATGTGTTACGTTAGTGTGAATTTGTAACCTAAAATGCAAGCTAATATCCAATGACAGCCGTTACAGAAGCTCATCGAACTATTACGGCATTTCTGTTATTCTGGACCAACATTACTGGTCAGAGGTGGATGCAAAAGTGTACAAGAAAAACGTCCAGGTTCTACAGAACGAGGAACAACTGTACGCTGGCCAGCATTTGACTCCTAATTGGCGCAATATAAATCCTGTCAGTAGATAAACAAGATAAATAACACTACCTTACTTGACTGGTCTGATCAACCGACAAAGGAATAGTAACCTTAACTACAGCCTTATCAGGACACCCTTAAATACTTTAAGAACGAGGATTTGCCGATATGTAGCTAAAGTATAAGAATCTTATACAGATTTTCTGACAGATATCCTCTCGTACATTATAAGGCTCATATTACATCTATCAAAAAAGTGCGATCGACAAAATACGGCTGTACAATGAGGAAGAACTGTGTCATTTGCTACAGTTGTCATGAACATAATCATAAATTTGGTTAAAGGTTAATAATTGGCAAATGGCTACGGAATCTATTCTGAATGTTCAACCCGGTGAGTGCATGTATATTTACTATCCAAGATCTAAGGACAAATCAAAGAAATATTTGTGGACGGAGATACAAGTGTGTCATTTCCGAAGCTATAAGTAAGCTGAGAACCTGTATACTTGCCAAGTAACAGTTGAATATACATATCTTTTATCCAAATATTGCCATAGAGACGTTACTCCTACCACTATGAAGACGACTAACGTCTATATTTGGTTAGCGTCCGCATACATTCCATATGAAGATAATGGACCCCTCCCGGAGCTTCTGAAGAGGAAATTAATTGAGGAGGCGGATAATAAAATTCACCTCGATAACATCCGTGGACAAATTGTATGATCACTGAGGTGAATTTCATCGATGTTCAGCTATAAAAGCAATATAATTATGTCAGTTGTTTTTCGGTTGTTTTTCATTCTAAATACTTAGTTAATTTTTCATTATGAAAAACGCAAAAAAATATGATCAAATTTTTGGGCAATAAAACAACAGTTATTCACATTTATGGACGAGAAAGTCGGAATTTTTTCATAAAAATACTAAATTACATCTTCATGTGCATTTTTGTGCAGTTGACCTGATATATTGGATAACATTTTTTATTGTGATGAACTCCCGCTCAACTCAAATCCGTCGTCTGAATTTCGCTATCTCACATAGTTTCACCGATATCGGCTGTTCGAGGAGTCGAAAAATGGACATTTGCACGACTCCAATTTTCCCCCGGCCAAAGGCATTTGGTAATTCAACAGAAACATATGTGTAGCCTTTATCCTCAAAAGTACTATACATATATTTGAGTAAATAAAACTATAATGTGTCTAATTTTCATTTTAGGAGTTTAGTTTACACATAATGTTTTTTAACACCCCCCACATCCCATAAAGGGGAGTTAGGCTGAGGAATGTTATAATTTTTTGAAAGGAAACAGAATTATACTGAATCATTGCATCCTACATAAAGGGTATATTTTTATAGACAAAAATTCGGTAGAAAATAGCTGTTCGAAGACTCGAACAGGGTCTCAAAAAATACCAGAGACTTTATATATGACTACTTTTCTTCTTGGTTCTCGATTGTAGCATTTTCCTAGTTTTCTTTAATTAAAGTTTCTTACCAGGTAGGCCTTACATACTGTTCAGCTTCATTATATTCCAGACTACAAATTAAATTGTTTAAACATAAAACCGTATCATCAATATTGAGAAGATGTTTATTAAAAAGTTTTCTTTGGCTTAATTATATCGGGTATTAAAAACTTGTTCAATATACAACATCAGCTAGCTGCTGTTGCTCATAGGATACATATTAATTACGGTCCTCAATGTGCTTCATCATTCGATATTATTTTTACACCCATCTTATCGCAAGACCTCCAGAACTTTGTCTGTCACACCTTAGTCGTAGGTATTTTGCAAGCAGGACTATAAAAATCTCTAAGCAGTGAAAAAACAACATAGTATGAGTGTAGACACAAGTCTAAGGTCAATTTATTTTTGGTAGCCTAAATAATCATTACACCATACTACAGGTCATGTACTAACTCGACCCAAAGGATGGGTGCATAGGCAAAACTAGAAATGTAATAAAATATAGTAAAATGTCAGTTGGTTGTGTAGCCGTTTATTTGTGTTGTCAAACAAATAGAATTTGTCGACTTCCTGTACGTCTGCAATATCTTATTCCGTCTGCTTTTTCGTAACGGTTTTGTGTGGAGCCCTTCAACAACTTTACAAGGATTCATTGCTTGTTAAAACTTTTGTGGTTATGCGGTAATATTCATTGAAATACTTGTTAAAAAAATAGGTAACTATAATTCATTATACCAACAACAACAACAACAGCAGATCTCTGATTATTGCCAAAGATTAGGATTTAAACCTTGACATTGTACACTCACAAACACATTTACGCTCGAGAAAATGTAATAGATTTTGTTGGATAATTTATGCCAAGGCTATGGTGAAAGAACACTTAGACCATTAAGCAAATTTGTAGGACTTTTAACGCAAGGAGGAATCAATGAGATTTATGATACTGGTTAATGATTATCAAAAGCAATACATTTTATTGATTGCAGGGATTAATCGATTGCAGGATGTAGTAAGGAAAGCGTTGAATATTTTTCAAACTTAATAAAAAATCCATAAAAATACTAGCAATGAACGCTATTGTATCCAAATATGCGTATGATTTTATTAATATTAATAATTCGCTATGAAGTTCTTATGGTATTCCTGTTAAGTCTAAGTTTAGTTCTACCATTGTACAAATTTTATTATCATCATTAATATTCCTACTTAATATGGGCCTTTCCATAGCAAAGTGAAATATTTAATTAGATTTAAGGTTTAAACGCAACATTATTCCAAATTAAGTAACATCAGCATGTTTAAGTAATTTAAATTTTTGGAAAATTTATGAAAGAAAGTAACGGCACAAGAGAAGTAATTCCCAATTGAAACCATGCTGTAGTAGGGTTTTGAAAATGATTAGGAAATACAATATCAGGTCTATATCAAGCACATTTAAACTGTCAATCACATGCAATGAAGTTCTTCTGAGAACCATGGTTGTAGCTTGTAACGTGGGTCTGTAAAAGGCAGGCGGTACACTCAATTGTCTCGTTACAATTCCCTAAGCCTTACAAAATAAGACGAGTTTATCCTTAACTGGGACTCGCATCGAATCCCTTACTTCCTTTGGGTTACAAATTATCTACAATTCTTGTTACAGAAATATCACCAACTGGTTTACACGATGCAAACAATTGTCTTTGCTTGAACACTTGTGTAGATTGAGAACACTCTTCTGGAAGCACTTGCATTGGATTGACAACCCGTGTCTTGGCTTGACAACATTCTTCAGGACTCGAAATTTTATCTAGGAATTTCGTAGACCGGCCGTTTTAAGATTGTTCGGGATTTAGTTTATTGCATATGTATTTTATGTTATCTTTTCAAAAAAGGCGACGCGGAATACGCGTACCTTTGAGGGAATATTTTCCACTCATATTCCCGACAGGCAGGACTAGAAGGGGCTCATATCAGCCAATACACATTTTCTTTTTATGGGTTTAAGGATAAAAAAGACGATTTTAGAATAAGAAATGCGCAATGACGCTTTGATATTTTTACGGTACAAAGTCCACGGGATCATTGTGGTGTTATTCAGGCAGAAGTTATGGAAATCGGTTAAGTTACTTCCTGGCTGGGCCAAAGCAGCACCACTGTCGCGTATACAAATATATACTGCTTTAAAATCCTTGAAACCTATGTTCTTAACTTCAAGAACAGCCCAAAACTAACGCACGTATCTAAATGAGAAGGTTAAACTGTTCGATATCCTCCTCGTATGGGCGCTGGGGCACAGGTAAGTTCCAGGTAACGATCGAGTGGATAAGCTGGTAAAACTAATATATATCTTATCTGTTCCACTGAACATGGAGTATGTGAATATACCACTTTCTACATGTAAGATCATTTTTAAAACCCAAGATCTTACAAACAAGACGTACAGATGGGCTGGAGGCAACAGCTGTAATCATCTTTCCTTTCCTTTACTATCTCCTTTTTTCATCGGAATATTTTTCTACCAGACCACATGTATCCTAAACCTAACCTAGCCAATACAATCGGTTCCCCCCAGATTTTCCAGACTGGGTATTGTATCAACCGAGGGATGTTGGAATCATAATTGTGCAAACGTTACGATGTCCTACTCACACTCACTACATTTATTGGCGTCCATTGCACAATGTGACTGTAACCTTTTTAATAGATCCACTATTTTAGAAGTTTGTTTCAGCAAGAAACAGTTATGGAACTGGGTTTTGATAACAAAAGCGATGAAGATGTTCCTTTACAGGATACGCGACACATGCATATAGGCGAGTTCATACAAGTAACAATTACAATAACATATACACAAAATTCTATTGAAGTTCAGGCAATTTTAATTAAAAATCACAATAATATTTTAAGTGTTGCTGGGGAGTATTTTATTTTTGCAGAACACTGATATACTGAAAAAAATACTCTCTTCTTTCGGAAGCTTCTCAATGCGTAACCGTCCGAAGTCGGTGTAAAAGTAAGTCAACAAACAGGGAAACACTCAGCGAACTCATCAAGAGCAATTCTCGCCTGCACAGTCAGGGTATGTTATAAGAAGCTACATTTTTAGAGTCTTTTTCTTTTCAACAATTTAAACCCAACAGATTCGCATTCGTTTTCGCTCAGTGTACAAACCTTATCAGAAAACAAACTTTCATTCAACATGAATAAAATTCCCTCTTTGTCCCTAACCTATCAACCTTGTCTGCACAATTCGTAAACCACAAACTACCTATAGATTTGAAATAGGAAAAATGAAACTGCAAACTTGCAGGACACAATAATTCTAACACAAAATTTACTCAGAAACACAAATGGGAAGTCGACATGAAACTGACATGTAGTACGTACGGAATTCATATAAACACCTGTACAACTACTTCATCACATTGTCAAGTGACACTTAAGACGCTACAACAAGTGCCGTTGTATTGTAGGGGAAACCACCACCCAGACGTCTCCCCTTTACCCCTCAGCCAATAAACTCACCACAAGCAACAAACTTTTTTCCTTATCACAAAGGAGGAGCAACCTGAACATTAGAGGAATACTTTGTACCCAGTCCATAGTGACATCTAGCTAACAACAAATACTAAGTTGTGCAAATGCAAGTGCTAGAAAGGGAGAGGCAACAGCATCAAAAACAACAGCAATATCAACAAATACTTAGTACAAAAATACTTAGTATAAAAAACCTAAATAAAACTGTCAATTTGTACTTAATTCATCCGTAATTCCCACAATGCCACAAAACAACTCACACAGTGAGACTGAGAGGAAATTGTCTTATCCCCATTCGCATGTACATATGTTCTACATGTATGTGTGTCCTGTAAAGCACATTCACTCTAAATTGTAATCCTGTCACACGCACATGTACTTACCTTGACAAAAACGGACACACCCACACGTGTCTAGTTGGAAACATTTATCGTCATCCAAACATATTTTCGCACACAAGTACTCTGGTACTGTTACGATTTTCATTAAAGAAAATCACTAATGACATTTGAAAGGATGCGGAGAACTTTAAGGACACACTACAGTAACTATGCTTGCTAGTTCTATAGGAAAACTGTTAATTGGTGTAATAACTTTGTTGACCTTGTTGAATTTAGTCGTTCTATCCTGTTTATTGAATTGTTCCTGTCTTGTTCTTTCAACGAAGTCCTGACCAGCCTTCTCTATGTCGTTCTTCACCTTCAAAACGAACTGTTGTAAGATTATAGATGCTTTAAATACTAAGGGGGCGTCAAAGAGCCCAGACTGGTGTGGGGCCTTACAAACTGGGGACAACATGTTTCTCCAAAGTACACTAACCATTGCACCACCGACGGCCACATCTGTTGTATGTTAAACCAACAGTTGAATGTTAATGTGTGGCTACTATTAGCCATCTCACAGGAACGGTTGATGAATTCGCTAAGGAAGAATCTAGGTGGCGCTGAAGAGAGATTTATGGCTACCAAGTATGTGACGGTTTTGAATAGAACGTTAGAGAAGCATTTTGAGTTTCCGAGTGATGATAAATCTGTTGTGACTTTTAAACGTTGTCATTGACTATGAAGTAATGTATGTATAAAGGGTACTACTATCACTATCGTGATTTGGAAATGATCATGGTTTTATTATAGATTAAATAAACCAATGCATAACATAATGTTGCTCATTCATTTAAAATTCTTTAAAGTTTTCTCAACTTTGAATGAAATCCGCATATGAGCACATGTTTATTTAATGTTATAGAACACTGTTTTATTACAAACGCAGTTCTGGGTATATGCATCAACGGATATATGGAACTAACGTACCTCCTATTCCAGTTATAGGGTGTCTGCAAACCTCAAACTGTTGTTATTTCACGCACACAAGGGGATTGATACAAAACTTACAAAAAAGTGCGTATTTTGAAATGAAATACTAGTTACATATACGCCTTTCAGGTGAACGCAAATTTTAATATTGCACTTGGCTGACGTCGATAGTTTAAGGACGTACATCCTTAAGTCTGAGATTTTGGTAAGCGTTTAATATTTGTATTAAATATTTAACAGTTTAGAAAACTCAATTATCTTCTCTAAAACTTTAGATACGAATATTGAAAAACGATGCATTTAAAACTTTATGGTTTTGACTGATGTCCTCTTCATTTGTTGCTTCCTGTTATTGATTGTTATATCGCCTGTTACGAAGTCATAAACATGTTCTTATGTTCTACTCTATATGTATGAGAGAGTCCTTGAGGCTGTTCATTTCACCATCGTAAACATTTAAGCTCAATTATTCCTGCCATTGTTTCATTTATTTCCCACCGTCTTATATACTCGCCTCCCAACTATTTATTTCGCTATGGCAAATGTTGAATCCACCATGGCTGCTGTTCCAATTGTTGCTTCAAATCCTGCCCACTTGGAGCCATAAAGCGTACGTAGTTGTGTTGTTATGAATGTATATGGTTTTGGTGGTGGTAGTTGTAGTGGGTCAAAGTAGTCGTAAACAATTTTTATTAGCGAAAAGATGTACATTTATCAGCTCGTCCTAGTGCCGTTTATGTGAGTTTTTTCTCCACTGAAGGGGTTTGGGAGGGAACAACATGTTTGGAAAATATGCATCCGAACAAATGTGTCGTAGTTCCAATCGTAAAATATCCATTTCATCGGTCAAACTCATTTGTGCGGCAGCATTGCATCCATGCTATGAATTGCAGCAACTTCCAACAATGTTCATTGAAATGAAGAGGACTGAATAGTCTAAATACGTGTCGAATTGAAAGTACGAAATATCAATTTAAGTCAATTCCTTTTAAAAATATCTCATTTCACTTTTGAAAAACTTGTGGACGCACATTTTAAAGATCTGCTAATCGCACAGTAAAACTGACAACTAATCAAGCTAAACTTTTGCGGGAATTGAAGAGATCGAACACTAACTTATTTATACGGGGCGTGAATAACAAGGCTAAAAACAATTTCCACAAAAATTTATAATTATAATTAAATATCCCTTACAAATGTCATTAACTTCATTAAACCTCTACAATGAAATGAGGATAACAAATATAATTAAAGCGAGAAGTTAGACTTCATCTTTGCTCCCATCATACCTTCAGATTTGAATCCACTTTTAACCCAATTTAACTGAAATTGTTATGAAGCTGTCAAACATAAAAAGGTAAATTTTTTCGGGTAATCATTTAAATGTCTCATCAAATGTCATAACCATGTCAATCGTCACACAACGATTATTTTTCATTAGTTATTGTAGGCAACGTCAACAAATACGACCAACCATGGTTACCATAAGTATTTTGCACCACAGTAAAGAAAGAGCAAGCACAACAATCAACAATACCCAATATTTACAGGGAAACAAACTCGTACTCATGTAATGAAGCACGCAATAACAGTAACGTATCCTGACGTCAGACATCAGACACCCGTGTATGCAAACACTCCAATAAACACACACGATAGCGTAGACAATCCTTTTCAGCCATAGTCTCTCAGACAAATCTTTGGTGAAGGCCAAGTTTTCTTAGATACAATTTGGCGAAAAACTTTGCCTCTTAGAAAGAAAAGAAAGAAAAACACAACTTTTCTAAAAGTAGTTTTGGCGAAAATTAAATTTTTTTGAGGAAATTTAGTGAAAGAAAACATTTCTTAGAGAAAAGTTGGTAAAAGGCAGATTTTCTTAAAGGAAATTTGGTGAAAATCAACTTTGATTGTAAAAGATTTTCCGAATGGCAACTTTTCTTAGACAACATTTCGTGAAAGGGAAGATTTCTTAAATGACAATTGTTGAAAACATCTTTTCTTAGGGAAACGTTAATGGTGAAAAATTAATGAAAACCGAAGCTGTTTGTGAGGAAAATTTGTGAATGTTATCTTGTAATGTAAAAAAGTGGGTTAAAGCTTATTGGTAAATTCTTTCAGCTCTTCTTAGTCCTTAGAGAGCAAATATTATTTTTGGAGAAAGCTTAGTAACACACTGGTCAGAGATGAATGCGTCAAACATTTCAGTTTTTCTTAGAGATCAATAGGTAAAAGGACAATTTTCTTTGAGAAATTGTTGTCTTTTTATAAAGAATGATTTCTTTCTTTAAGGAGAATTTCTAGAGTTGAATATTATTGAATCTTTACGTAAAACAAGTTCAGTCAAATTGCGAAGAGAAGTGCTCTATAATTTATTTTGCTTCAACCCAATTTTCACATACATTTATCCACATTTACTTGTGGATATGTGATCCTGTTTCTTAATACTCCAAATTATTTTAGAGCCGCTGTGCTTGATTAGGTTAAAAAGTATGCAAATTTATGCTAATGCTTCCTTTAGCTGTTTAACATGAACAAGTGAAAGAGAAGAGATAATTAAATGACAACTTTAGAAAGTTCCACCTTATTATTTTCAACTTAATCTTACAATCATTACAGAAATCAACGTAGCCAAACGCAAACACTGCCAATGAATGTCACCCAAAAAAAATGTACAACGTTCAAAAGAGAAATGGATCTTTGACGACATAATCACAAGGACATTCAGCTGTTGTTTAAAATCGTGTTTGCCTGCCATATAAATTAAATGAAGACAAAAAATAGTTTATAACACAATAAGAAAATCCATCCAGATATTTGTGCGAACTGTGGCGGTAAGGATAACGCAAAAACATCAACAACACAAACATCGGCAGGAGCAGCAAAAATACCACTATTACATGTAAAGACACGAAAGTACAAACTTAATTTCCCCCAGAGAGTCAATACTCAATAATATATGCAGTGGCGCAAAAATTTGTCCTTAAACCTGAAATGATTAAAATTGGTATAAAAACGGCGCCACTGATAAAATTGTCCTGCAGGAAAAACCAACCAGAAACAGACGATTAACGTCGGCATCATCAGCAGCATCCTGCCATAGTCATATACCTTTTAAAATTAAATAAAAACCAATTTGGAATCAGATTTTGACGCGCGTTCAAGTGTATGGATTGTCAGGTTTACAGGAGGCGAAATAAATCGCTACAAATCTTCTTTACCTGTTCCACAGCTTTGTAGAAATTAATTCAGAGTTGAGGTAAATCCTAGTTAATCCTAGTTAATTTAAATAATGACAAACCAGTCCATCAGAAATTAAGTGACAGAAACGTTCTCTATGTTTGCGTTAAATCGGCTTCAGAGGACCTTGGGGTCTTCCCCGAAAATAGTGTACTGGATATATACAGCTGTTGTCTGAGCGATATTTATATACGGCATTGTCATATGGTGGGCGCTATTGGAAAAATCTACTTATATGTCGATAAAGATCCAAAGTATGACAATAGGGTGTATCACGGGAGCTCTTCGTACAACCATTACCGTGGGTTTGTGGGCTTTCCTCTACCTGCTACCACAAGATTTGCTGCAAACTCGGCAATTCGCCAAGACCATTCCTCGCGCAATGCATCACGTGCTCATATAATCATGGGGTGATTTTAAGTCATCTGCGACAATCAACAATATAGTCTAACCTAACCTAACTTAACCCAATCTCTTATGTTTAAAAAAAACTGCTCCACTTATATCGTGGGCAGACAGAATTGATGGAGACGCAAACCGTATTGTAGAAAGCATTTAGGCTTCAACAATGATGCCTACAAACTAGATGGCAAAGTTGGGTTTGGAGTATACATATATTCGAAAGAGCTGGGTCTAGAACTTACACTTAGAACTTACCAGACCTGCAGATTGCAGTGTCTTTCCCGCAGAGCTTCATGATCACGTGGTGAACTTTTCCTATAGCTGGGACAAAACGTCATCACCGCCAGAGCTAACAACATATAGTGTGATAGTTAAGCTGCTATAAAATTTCTGAAATCCGTATTCCTGACTTCTATAACCGCGCAGAACTGACACGTATCTCTACATGATATAGCCAAACAGTTCGATATATACCTTATATGGGTGCCGGGACAAGGGACTACCTCACTTGTTGCACTGAATATGGAGCATGTGGTATGCCTATTTCTGCTCGCAATCTCAGGCTTAAACCCGAAAATCTAAGATATGCGAATGAGTGATGGCCTAGATTCTCAAAATACAGGATCATCAGGGAAATATTGCCAAGTTATGTCCTGAATCGTAAGCTAAAGTTGATATGTAATTTTCTACCATAACCTGGAATATCGCAACGAGGTATCATATGACTTGATCGCCCCTTATCCATGCCAGGGAACTTTACACGTTCTACGATGTGAACGGAATATGACGACCTTTTCTGTCAAAACGGTGCTCATTATGGTAAGTGTGTCATTCTGACAGGCACTTCTAACCACACAACCTAACCTTACGTAACCTAACCTAACATCACCTAACCTACCTAATCCAACCCAACCTAACCTAACTTAGCCTGACCTAAACTAACCTAACCTAACCAAACCTAACCTAAAATAGCCTATTTTAACCTAACCTGACCTAATATAAGACAATCTAACCTAACCTAACTTAACTTAGCCTACCCTAACCAGACTTAGCCTAACCTAACCTAACATAACAAAACTTTACTTTACATAATCTAACCCAAAACAACCTAACCTAGCCTAACCTAGCCTACCCTGGCCTAACCTAGCCTAATCTAGCCTAACCTAGCCTAACCTAGCCTAACCTAGCCTAACCTAGCCTAACCTAGCCTAACCTAACCTTACCTAACCTAACCTAACCTAGCCTAACCTAGCCTAACCTAGCCTAACCTAGCCTAACCTAGCCTAACCTAACCTTACCTAACCTAACCTAACCTAACCTAACATTACCTTACCTAACCTACCCGAACCTATTTTAATCTAAATCTACCTAAATTTACCTCACCTAACTTAACCTAACCTAGCATAACCTTACCTTACCTTACATGCTCTAACTTAACCTTACCAGCCTACGTTTCCTACACAAAGTTGTTGCCAGCCTTGTTTTTCTATAGATATGTTGAAGACAGACTATTTAACGAATGAAATTTCTGCAATTCGTGATACTCTTTAAAACTAACCTAACAATGTTGGCTAAGGATAACGTATTCTTAAGAAATATATCACTCAAATATTTAGATCAAGGATTTGTATACGATATAGCAAATTCTTATGAAATTCAATAAAATTATCATAAATATCTCCCCCTATAAATTTCAGCCAGAACAAAGTCATGAAATAATTATGATAACTCCCAATGCAATATCGCTTTTGCTCTCTTTATATTCCATTATCTGTCCATACTCCGCCCTCTATCACACTCCTCACTTAAAACTAAAAACTCTTAACTTAAGATTCTGTCTACGAGGTTTGTCACGGAATTTCTCAATCAGTATTGAAAATCTTTATGTACATTATTAAATTTGTTCGAAGATGCCGGAGGGTTCATGGTGAAATTGCAAATATATACAAAGACATGCAGGCCTTTAAGGCCAATGGAGTATCAAGGAAATAATTTATGATTGCAGGCTTATAGCAAAAAACCACACACACATAGACAAATTTACGTGCTCTATGGTATATATGATATTTTAATATATTAGTATGCGTGTTTGTTAGTAATGAAATAGACATGTGCACTCACTCACGCAATTCCGATTATACATGTCCTTTGTCTTGTATTATAACGGTTTTGTTTTTGTAGAAGAAAGTAGAAGTAGAACGAGTTCACGTTTGTAAGGTTCGAAAATTTTCAGAAGAAGTGTAAATACATCTAATGTATCCTCTAAGATTGGGATCTTACCACATTCCTTTATGTATACTTATACATATATTGTTATATGTATGTATATAGAAAATATATGTCCTTTATTTATGCAATCAAAATGTAACAATACAAAGTTTAAATAAAATGTTCGCAACAATTTTGTTTAGTTTCTTGACTCCGTTTTCAAATTTGAATATATATTTAAATACTGCTACCGTATTAATGAGTTAATGAGAGCAAATTAATAAATATGACTTATACGTCTTGAAGTGCAAATTACATATAACCGGTTTTTAATAGGAGCGCTGAAAGGTGTTTTTTAAATAAAACAAAACCGGTTTTAGATACCAATGAAATTCTTTATTCCTGTGAAAGTACGTTCGCTGCCATTATGTATGGAACTCGATTTCTTTTGCATGGCCACCACGGGCACGCTTGCAGAAGTCCAGACGCTGACGGTTTCGGTTTTCGACGGTTTTCAAGCATAAGTCGGCCGATACTGCTGCAATTTCATGTTCGATATTCGAAGTTCATCAATCGTCGCTGGCTTGTTGGCATAGACCATAGACTTGACGTAGCCCCACAGGAAATAATCTAATGGCGTCAAATCGCACGACCCAGGCGGCCAATCGACTGGGCCACTTCGTGAGATAACACGTTCACCAAACTTGGTTCCCAATAAATTGATTGTGGCATTCGCTGTGTGGCTTGTGGCGCCGTCCTGTTGGAACCACATGTCGTCCAAGTCCATATTATCCAATTGGGGCCAAAAATATTCGGTTATCATTGAACGGTAGCGATTCGCATTCACAGTAATGTGCCGGTCTTGATCATCACGGAGGAAGTACGGCCCAATGACGCCGCCGGCCCATAAGCCGCACCAAACCGTAATTTTTTCGGGATGCAATGATGACTCATGGATTACGTGTGGATTGCTGTCTGACCAATAACGCATATTTTGCTTATTGACGAAGCCATTCAGCCAGAAATGAGCCTCATCGCTGAAGATGATTGAGGCCACTGAAGTTGAGGCCCACTGACTCCAAATTTCGGTAGTAAATTTTAATAATTTCGACTCGTTGTTGGCTCGTATATCTTTCTATGATGAAATGGCAAACCTTACTGAAGATAAATGTCAAAAGAGCGGGAAAAAATATGGCGTCGTTTGCTGTCCCTATCGATTTACTTTTGTAGCGTCTCTGTTGAAAAACCCTTTATGTGTCATAGTATAAATACATATTTGGTATTATTGTGAATTACTTGGATATGAAACACGAAACACCAGTGAATTTAATGACATGGTCAATAAAAGTTGTCTACAAGTATAGATTTTCGCAGTTAAACACGAAAATATTTCTAATAATATATTCTAAAGATAGACTTAAGTTAAGTTAAGCCACGAAGTGTCATTACCTCCGCTCGAAGTCAGAACGTATTCAGCTATTTATTTGAAGTTATAGCAACCCAACATCGTGTTAGTGTTTTTGAGCCACCGTATATATACAGATATGTGTGTGAAAGACTTCAGTCTTCCTCAATTACTTTAGGCGACGATTCCACGTAACGTGCTGAACACGTTTATTTTGTTTTGGGACCGAAATCGACTGATTATCAGCTGATTTTGCCCTCAAAATATATTAAGTGTGCAGTGGAAAGTGACCTTGATATTTCAAGGTCATTTCAGAAAAATCGAAGCAAAAGTAGAATAAATTTAATACTAATTAAAAGTATGTGCCTTTTGATACATTTATAGATCTACCGCCTTATTCATAAAAAGTTGTGAGACGTTTTTTGTATGATAAACTGTCTCTCAAACCTCTCTCAACTTTTTATGTATAAGGACGCTAGACAATAATTGATTTATAATCCTCAATATAATAAGCGTATGAGTAATATTAATTCTATCATACTATTTAATATTAATAATACGTCAAGTTTGTTAATTTGATGACTTGAAGCTAAACTAAGTAATAACGATAGGTGGTTTTTTGCTATTTGTTTATTGAAAACTAGTGGATTGGCGCCCGTCGAAACATGTTTTTTTTCATTTTTTTTTTGTTTGTTTTCGTTTTTTGTCGTTTTTTTGATTTTTTTTGGTTTTTTTCGTTTTTTTTGGTTTTTTTTTTTGGTTTTTTTTTCGTTTTTTTTTGTGTATATATATAAGTGTTCAAAAACTGTGACCAAAAATTGTGACAGAGTCAGTGAATCAGCGATGAGCGTAACTCTGTAAGAAGATTGAAGAAAGCATAGAAAATGTGTACAAGTGATTGAAATATTTATTGGGATCGATGAATAAATGCCTGCAGTTTTTTTTTCTTAAAGATTATTTCATGCAAATGTTGCCCACGGCTATGGTACCTATGGTCCATTCTGAAAGTCCACTTTTGCAACACTTTTTCCAATATTTTGGTCGGTATCTGACCCACATCACTGTGATGTTGTCTCACATGGCAGCATTTATGGTTGGCTTCCCCTTTTAGACGAGAGACTTTACGTGCCCCCAAAAAAAAACCGTCTGGTGTGGTCAAATCGCACGAACGATGCAGCCAATTGGAAGCACCACAGCATGAGATTGATTGCTCACCAAACTCGCCTCTAAGTTGGTTCGTGTTATCATGTGCAGTGTGGGATGTGGGTTGTGGCATCGTATTGTTAAAACCACATGTCAACCAAGTTCAATTCTTCAATTTTGGGCAAAAAAAGTCGGTGATCACCAAACGGTACCTTGCTCCATTGACCGTAACGTTACGGTCATCATGGTCTTTGAAAGAGTAAGGTCCAATGATGCCGCCGGCATATAAACCGCACCACACAGTGCATTTGTCAGACTGAATATGCAGCTCTGGAATACTCTCTGGCTATTCTTCGGACCAACTTCGGAAATTCTGTTTATTGTCGTACGCATTGAGCAAAAAATTAGGCTCGTCGCTGTAAACAATTTTTGGATAAAAAAGGTGATCTTTTTCCAGTGTCATTTATCCACCACGACGACGTTGTTGTAGGTTGCCGACTTCAGCTCCTGCACCAGCTGTATTTCGTATGGCTTTAGACCAAGGTCATTATGTAGAATCTTTCAGGTGGCCGAATTACACAACCCCACTAGCTGCGACCGGCAACGGATGGACTTATCGCGATCTTCATTAACAGTGGCGGATACCGTAGCACTATTCTCATCGGAATGCATTCTTCGGATACTGATTAGTGTCCAATAGGTAAAATGGACATAATTGGCGAAACACATTTTCACAGAGCACGAATTTTGATAATAAAACTCAATGATTTGTAACGTTGTTCATTTGTTAGTCTATTCATGATGAAATGGCAAGACAACTCCAATATTTTGATTTTGACACATGTCACGAATCAATCGTGACACACACACACTCAGATGTGCACGTATTTCTATAGAGTAATGACGTATAGAGACGCCAATTGTCTCGGTAATTTGATGACATTTGGTGTGTTGCAGATGGGCGGTTTGATTCTGGAAATGATTGCTTTAATAGTACCAGATAGAGGCAATGGCTTAAACCAACCAACAATAAATATAGAGCTGACATTCTTCTCATCTGACATTTCCTTTCACACTATTCGTAGTGCGGTCGGTGCGATAGAGAGTTATTTGACGTAAATTGACTTATACCAGGTGAAATTACAAAAGCTCCTGACCTACATTTTCTATGTCGTTTTGGTGAGGTTTTGATGAGGTTTTGATGTAGGTCAGGAGCTTTTGTAATTTCACCTGATATAAGTCAATTTACGTCAAATAACTCTCTATCGCACCGACAGCACTACGAATAGTGTGAAAGGAAATGTCAGATGAGAAGAATGGCAGCTCTATATGACATTACTCTATCCGTATTTCCGAAACTCAAGCTGAAGAATTTAAAGATACATTTTTTCAGAAAAATTACAGTATTTGAGTAAGGGACAGAGAGGAAGGAGACGTTTCGACATATACGGGGGTTGAATTTTATGTTTCGGGATTTGGCAACCCTAGTGTTGTAATCTGGCAACTGACATCTCTATCGTAAAGTTGGACATTTTTAAGGTATATATGAACGGTGTTTGTGTTGTTTACAGTAACTTAAAAGATTCATCTCGGCCCAAAAATGGAATTAAATCGTGAACGTTTTCGTGCGATTATTTTTTACAACTTTCGACGTGGATTAACTCAGCAACAGTGCATGGATGAACTTAATTCAATTTTTAGCGATGAAGCTCCATCAAGGACCAGTATTTATCGATGGTATGGTGAATTCAATCGTGGTCGTAGTTCACTCCAAGACGAATTTCGTGAAGGTCGTCCAAAATCAGCTGTTGTTCCGAAAACCATTGATGCTGTGCGCGAACTGATTTTGCAAGATCGTCATGTGACCTATCGTGAGATTGAGACAACCTTCGGCATTAGTGGGACCAGCATACATTCAATATTGCATAAACATTTGACTGTCAAAAAAATCTGTTCGCGTGGGATCCCACACAATTTGTCAATCGCTCAAAAAAAGGCTCGTGTCGATTGGTCGAAAGAAATGCTCGATCGAGGTGCTTTGAAACACGACAATGGCATCGTGACAGTTGATGAATCCTGGATTTACGCGTATGAGCCCGAAAGTAAACAGCAGTCAGCTGTATGGGTGTTTCAAGATGAGCCAAATCCAACTAATGGTCGCCTGTTTTTTCGGAAAAACCGGACATGTCGCAACCGTACCACTAGAACAACGCAGAACAGTGAATTCTGAGTGGTACACAGCCATTTGTTTGCCAGTTGTCTTCCAAGAAATCAGGAATATCAACCGCCGAAGACGGATCACTCTTCACCACAACAATGCGAGCTCTCACACATCGGCTGAAACAACTGCATTTTTGAGAACCCAAAACATCGATTTGATGGCTCATCCGCCGTATAGTCCTGACTTGATACCGAATGTCTTCTTTTTATTCCCGTACGTAAAAAACAAACTGAGAGGTCAACGGTTTTCGACACCTGAAGAAGCGGCTGCTGCATTCAGAATGCATGTTTTGGAGATACCTCAATCATAGTGGCAAAAGTGTTTCGACAATTGGTTCAAACGCTTGCAAAAGTGTATAAATCTTCATGGGGAATATTTTGAAAAACAATAAAGTGATTTTCGATGATTAATATTTGTTTTTGTTCTCTAATCCCGAAACATAAAATTCAACCTCGTATACATCTATACAGCAACACAGATATGTGAAAAACTTGTATGTGCACATTCATGTACAAAAATACCAAGATGATTTGAATTCCAAATTTTATTAAATTGATGGAATGCCATGATGATAATGACGACAATGGTGATGGTGGTCTCTCATTACTGAAAACTGTATGTGTAAAAACTCAAATTGTATCCAAAATAATCGAAAATATAGAAACAAGACGGAGAATAAGGAAAATGTAATAAAGCTAAACTAAATTATTATAGTGGTAATGGGAAATTAATCAATATTGAATAAATATTTACATGTTTGAAAGAAAAGTAGCAACAGGCAGAAGAGCCAAATGATAACTGCAATTGAAGATAGATTTTATTGTTGGTTACTTTATCGCTAGGCTAAACCACTTCAATTAATAGGTATACCTATTAAAAGCTCCAAAATATTTAAATTGCATTACAGATTGTTCCTAAAACAATTCCTAGTAGACTGAGATTAAGTTATTCATACATATTTTAATACATTCATTAAAATTCTAAATCTAATGCTAAATTAACCAATCATTTCCATGTTAACTAGAATTGATCACTTATATATAGAAAACTCTTTGCGTATGAGTTATATATTTATTATATGGCTTCTTTCAAAATGGTACTCACACGTATTTGCATGAGCATTATTAAAAACCCACACATTAAATTCCAAAATCCTTCAAAATTGTAAATCTTGTCATGACAACAGATATCCAGAAATCTTTGAGTCACAAGGTCGCACATATATTTACATTTGTACTGTGATATCCTTACTTAACATACTACTACCACCAAACATACACATGTATTTACATTCTTGGGTGGCTGAAATCCTTGTGAAATCACCAACCACTTGTTATCTATTACAATCTAATTCATAGTAGCACTTATTGACATGGCTATATATTCATGAATCTTTGACACATAAATCGGGCATAGAGACACGTTCACATGCGAGTACATAATACAATCTGTAATCTGAACATGTAATATAATATTTCTAAGGCATTATATATGTATGCATAGTGCGATATATGATGTATGTTTATGTATAGGCACACATATACACTTCAGTAAAATGAATGTATGTAATTGTAGTATATGAATGCATTATATGTAGAGAGACGAGGATGGAGTTTTACTACTACCAAGGTTTAAGTTTAAATATCCGATTTTGCAAGAAAGATTTAAACGGAAACATTTGCTATGAAAAATAGTATTGGGTAATAAACATTTCTAAAAAATGCTATATTCCCGAGTGTCAATTAAGCCCTAGGCGTTAGGTGTTAGTGGGTGTCGATTAACTATAAATTTGTTTGTCGATTGTGATTTCACGGGGGTAACGATATTCAGCACTAGTCCCAAGAACGCATAGTGACGGCGACACTATCGAGAATATAGCCATGAAAAAGCTTCTCAAAATACCGTTCGGAATCGGTGTAAAACTGTAGGTCCCAATCATTGGGTGAAAACTGGAAAGTGTAGAGCTCAGTGATTGAGATAAGTTCTCCCCGGTCCCTTCATGGGATGTAATGGGAAACCATTTATTTTTTTATTTTTTTTTAGTTCCAAGAACTTAAAGTTTTGCTGCGTATATCT
This sequence comes from Phaonia tiefii, assembly GCA_963931995.1. Lineage (NCBI taxonomy): Eukaryota > Metazoa > Arthropoda > Insecta > Diptera > Muscidae > Phaonia > Phaonia tiefii. The sequence continues at coordinate 9,332,282 of OZ008371.1, read as the reverse complement.
AAGGTAATTCGTCCAGTTCTCTAAATAGGTAGGCATTCCGCTGAATCCTTCTACATCATCAACGTTACATTTTCAACAGCAGTCATTTATTCTTAATTTTAGGCTCGCTGCATGATTATCAAGCAGACAGTGTCTCGTCAAAATTGACAAAAAAAACAATGCTACCTTGAATTTGACATATTCATGGATTTCCTCCTATTTACTTCTGCCTGCCTGGAAGGGGTGAAATTACCATAAGAATCTGATGACCCATGCCACGAGAGCGAGCTTCTAAAACGATAAAACACCTCGCTCAATCATCCCTGCAAACCGCTCACATGAATTGTCGTACAGTGTGGGAAGGTTATGGTTCGATCCCTTGGGTGAATCCACAATACACTCACGGAACTATTGAATTGCCACAACCTCTGAAGCCTCTGCCCCTAAAATGTGGATGTAGCGACCTCTGCATTCGGATGTAACATCCTCTAGATGCAAATCTGAAAACCTCTAAATTCGGTTTTGGCAATATGTAAATGATAACTTGAAATCCTCTAAAGTCGGATGCGACGACATCTAAACTCTAAAATCGGCTGCGGTTTAAAGTCGTCTGTGATAACATCTAACTGCGGCTGTGACAACTTCTAAAGTCGGTTATGACAATCTCTAAATGGGGTTGTGAACACTCCGTTTTAGCCGCTTTTGACAACCTCTAAATCCTGTAGTGATACTCTATAGCGCCGGTTGTGACAACCTCTAGAGCCGGTTGTGACAATCTCCATAGGCGGTTGTAACAACTTCCAGAGTCGGTCCAATGGTTGTGTCAACATCTAACTGAGATTCTGACAACCTCTAATTGTGGTTGTTACATTATCTAAATTTGGGTTTGAAAGCCTCTAGAGTCGGATATAACAAGCCGGTTCTAACAAATTTTAAATTCAGTTACGGACAATTCGGCTCTCTCACCCAATATTTCTGCGGGAGTAGGAGACAACATTTGACATCATACTTCTTTGGACACCCCTTAACCACAAAACGTCAACTAATAGATTCAACGAAACACGACTTCTCGTGCTATTATATCGGCCCTCATTAGACTATGTGTAAAATACAAGAACAATTACAACAGACGGTGAACACAGCTGACGGATTTTGTAGAGCAATTTAAAAGTGAAATTAAATGAAAAGTCCAGGTGTAGTTTTCCTGCTGTATCCCTACTGTGAACATATGACTACAGTTAATGGAGTAGCTGTTCGCATCCATAACACTGTGCTTCAACAATATTCATATGAGATTAAAGTTGTTTTTACTACAAATATGTGTTTCTCCAAATTTTTAACGTAATCTTCGAGGCGCTTGTGTGTGTTTGCCTTTTCACAGGCAGCTTGTAATAGAATTGAGCCTCTTTGTACCAATATTGTGAACTATTGTTATGGTGTTTGTGTTTTGTTTTCTTTCAACAATTACCAATTACACCACCCACACATGGATCGTAACAGGATCCTCTCTATAGCCTTAGTAGCTGCTGCCTTGTGCCATGTCTAACAGAAATGTTTGGAAAGTGGTTGTGTCATGTATCTTCTTACATGATTGCCTGTTTGTTTATTTGTATATGTAAGGGGTAGTTGTAATTGTAATGTTGTTGTAATGTTCGTTGTTGTGTGCAGTTTTTTATAAATCTCTCTTTTTTTTAAATTAGTTACATGTGTCGCCATGTACCACATTGAAACAGTTTCAAATGATTTAAGGCCGTATCCACAGATGCCATGCAAGGATATCTTACGGAATCGAATCATGTTTTAAAGGATTTTTATTTCATTTTCATATTATAGAAATACATTGGTAATTATAGATATCTCAAGTAGGAGGGAAATTTGAAGAGTTTATGCGACAAAATAGATGGAATTGAATACTCCCTCTGTATTGTTTCCATATAGAGATTGCTTAATTACTATAAAATAAAACTGGCAAGTATTTTCCTGTAACCAGATCGATAAGAATAACTTTTATAATGGAAACGCTTTCCAAAATATTTTTTCATAAGGACACATTCTGTACAATATTTATTGGTATAAACTTACAATATAATAAAGTCGCTGTAGCGGATAAAAGCTGTGACATTTTAAATAACATATGATTCAAAAAGATTCTTGGAAGGGTTGGGATGTGTGTCTAAAATTTTAAGAATCTGAATTTATGGCATTATTGGTATGTTGAGAGAATGACAGCAAAGTACACTGAAAAGGATTTTCGCGGTTCGGAACAATTTTAATAAACTATTTTTTCAGACTTGAAAATATGCATCAGTGTGTCTGAAGTCTACTTTTGTGAAACCGCTACAAAAATGGGATTTTTTAAGTTTTTTAAATCGAGAAATGTTTTATTTAACGAATAAAATCAATATGGGCCAGTGAAAGCCCAGTCCATCGTCCTGATGTCAAAAGTAGGTCCTAACTACTTTTGCTACAGATAAATATTTGCCATGGACTTATTTTTTTATGAACTGTCTTGGTTACGTTAAATTACCCACGTATAATTGCATTAGTTTGTTTCAAGACGCACATCTCATGCTTCTTCTCTCTTTGAAAATCAGATATAGAACTCACCTGCAATACAACTCTTTGCATTTGATCTATAAATGCCGCCAAATCCTATTCCGGCATTGGTGAACAAATAGTGGTTCGAAATGCGGTCAAGTTAAACATCGATATCTGCATCATACTCTCCGGAATATTGTGTATGGTCTGTATTAAACACAACAGGGGCGCTACTAGACATCAATCGGATCGATGGCTTGGGCTATTTTGGGAAATTGCTCCATATTGGATATGGCTGTGCTATTAATGAATGCATCCAATTGAAAAACATTGTACGATGCATCATTTAATTCACAATAACTGGAGATATAAGGATATAAAAGGGAATGACAGACGATTATGTGGGGGTGTGTGGGAGAGAGATAACGAACAGACAGATAGACTGATGGTGTGAGTAAGGGACTGGGAGGGGAAGCGAAAATTAGGTCAGAGGTCTAATGATATTAAAGGGATACACAAGTAATTGTTGTGGTCAGGTTCGCAGCCATCACACAGGTAGTTATGTAGCCAGCATAGCATAAGTCTCCATCCATCCATTGTGTAGGGTGTTGATGATGTTGGTAGTTCCCGGGTTGCCAGAATTACATAGTCAATTGTCGCTCTTATTGTGATTTTGAAAGGGATTGTTTTGTGGTATATTTAGTAGAGCAGCAGAGTGGCAGAGAGTACAACACAGGTTATTGAAACGACATTCGATTGCATATTCGACGTTTTTGTCTGACAAATAAGGGATAGAGAGGATGAAATAAGTAATTAAAATCTGGTCATTTCTCATTAAGAATCAAACTGGACATTTCATAGTGTGGGAAGAAAATTTGTAATATTGGTTCATGGATTTTTATCTAAATGTCCAGCAGGGCAGCAATTAATTACACTCCTACAGAGTTAGATGTAAAAATCCTTTAGAGAAATATGAAATAAACAATTTAAGGCAAATAGTTGCAATGCTCTTTCGTGAAAAGATCTATCAAATTGATTCAAAAATGTGGAACAAATTTAGGGTAAGCTGTTGGTGCGTTCTCTCATTATCGGAACTAACAAGTTGTATAAGCCACTACAAAGTTTATATACAAGGGATTCGTTTGCTCAGTCTCTGTTAAATAATGTTACTGACCACTTCCAAACGTGGAAAGAGGAAACACGTACAGTGTCACAATTAAGTGGGTTGTATTCTTTTTCATTTCTAAATTGGCTGAATTCTTGGAAGAAAATCCAAACAAATATTTACATTTGTATCTATCCACATATCCATATCATTGGGTTAACGCACTAAATGGGGATACAATCAATAAAGCTACATACATACAAACAACGAATACTAATGCAGTGATAGAAAGATAAATAGAAATACCATCATACTAATCAATTTCTAAAAATACAACAACATTTGGCAAAGCATAATATGTTTATACTTCAAATGTACTATGTTATGCTTCGGATAACATGTTTAGAGGAAAAATTAAGCTAGAAAAATTTACCAAAGGTGACGGTGTAAAAGTGATATCATTATTATAAAGAGCATGGAGATGTTTTATACTAAATGGAGTTAAACCCCTTTTCAAAGTATCCTGCACAAGAAGAATCTTGTGTAGACCACAACAAGCTCGTAAATATAATTTCTAGGTTTCAAGTGAACAAATATGAATTTTTCGATAGTCTCAAGCATTTTCGGTAAATTTGTTTAAAACTCACTTACTATGCTGGCTAGAAAAGAGACATCTCTATAGTCATATGCAGTATTTCATATATGCAGTACGTATGATTACTAATAATGCATATTCGTAAAGGGTGTATGAAGTAATATACACTGCGTATGCTTGATATTAATATAGTATCGTTTGCTGTTTCCTACCAGTATTTCCTCTTAGATTGACTGAGAGTGCAAAAATGACGTTTCTGATATAAAGATGAATGTAGAAATCCCTATTCGAAGTTTCTTGTTTAAAATGTGTACACTGGACCCCGTTTCCATCTAGAAAATAAAATTAAACAACAACTATAAAATTCAGCTCTTATTTTGTCTAAAATATTATTAAAAGACAAAACTTCTTAGTGTGCGTATGATTAATATTAATTCATATTTGATACTAATTGACTGTTTTTTAACTTCGTATAATAAACTTCTCACAAAAAGCTAGAATTCTTTTCCAGGGTCAGAGTCTTCGTAAAGTGAAATCTGTCCCTTAAGAAATTATTTTCAGATAACTTGCATTATATGCTCAAGCAAAAGTGTGTAGGTGGTGTCTGTGGTATACAGTGTAATGGAAAGAGCACTACTGAAAGTTGGCTGGTCAAGAAAAACTTTTTGTAGATCAAAACTTAATCGGATAAACAATTTTCTGGTTCAGTAATACAAATTTTCTTGCTGTGGAGAGTTCTGTAATTGTTTTCCCATTTACTTAACAAATAACAAAATGTTCGTATGTTCGTAACAAAATGTTCGTATGAATAGTATTAATGCATACGCCTAGAGGAGGCAGGAGTGATATATAACACGTATAATTGATATTAATTTTCAATTTAATTGAAGATACCTATCAGGAGATAGTTTTAGAAAGTAACGGAGTAAAGGTGATGTCTGGGATATTCAGAACAGTGGAGTAATCGCTATTCAAAGTATCCTGCTATAGAATCATTCGATGGATACCAAACTAAGATCAGAAACCAAGATGTCATATTAAAGCCCAATTAAACATTATAGAGATTTAGAAAATCCATAGAAAGAGTTCTTTAATATTTTTAAATACATCTCTTTTATTCTGACGTGAAGATATACATTGACAATATTTATTGCAGTGAGTATGATTAATATTAATTTATATATATAAAGATAATGTGAATGGTATAATTGATATTAATTTCTTCAAATTTCACATAAATAACTTCTCTTATAAAGTTTGAATTCTTTGGCCAGGCCAGAGTAATCGTAGATGAAATATGAATCGTATTATTGAGATTATTTACTATTTATTTGAAACACCCATAGGAAATTTCTCTCAGATTGCTTGCACTGATTAGTCTGTTCATATTCTCCTGGAGCTTGAATTGTTTCCTACCGAGAGTTCTGGGTTTTTTATTCGATTTATGAAGTCTTTATTAATTTTTCCGATATATTTACCCTGAATTAGTCAATCCAAATATAACAAACAAAGTTAAAACAAACAGTCAACGAAACACATAACGATCGGGGGATGTGGTTTGTGTAGAAATCCGTATTAGAAATTTTAAGAATAGACAAATTATCCCCTGGTAATGTCAGTTCGAGTGAATATTATGCTAATACCGATGAGTATTTTGTTACAAGTCGAAACCAGTCCCCAACATGGGTTGTATAACTTGCCAAAAAGTTGATGGCAGAACAAAAACTTGTATCGGATGAGGTGGTTTAATGGATCACACGATCTTTTCAGATACACAGTGAGCATGATTAATATTAATTAATATTAGCAATGGTCTCCTACTTGGCACATACGCGACATTAATTCAATATTTTTTTATACTGTATATCGATAGTTATAACCTAGTCTTGGTTAAAATATTCAAAAGTGCGTATGATCGTCGCTGCAGTGATTATGATGTATTCATTTCCGAAATTGGAATAAATCCCCGAATTGACCAATTTGCAAACCTCGCTTAATGACGGCCACACTATCGAGTAAAAAGCCGTGAAAAACTTCTCAAAACCCGTTCGAAATCGGCATAAATGAGAAGGTGCCAATCAGGGGTCTAAAATTAGAAAGCGTTTATTCCTTATCTTTTCATGGAGGGTAGTTATAAAATGGGTAAAGTATGATTAACACCATTAACGTATGATTAATAATAATTCATACTTGTACGTTTGGCGTATGATTGACATTAATACAATAACTATTCATTATTACATATCTGAACTAGGGTTTGCATAGGTAGAAGTATAGTAAAAGATACAGGACAGTGTTAGTTCTACAAAGCTCGTGATTCGAATTATTAATATTTTTTTTTTACATGTATATTTAATGGCGAAATGAATACTGTACTGTCGGACAACTCCAAATCTTGAAGGAGACTAATTAATGGACTTAATTTAGTTTTTAATACATGTCCTCTAAATTGATATAGTCATCTACTTTATTAGCCTCGAACATATTTAAAGCTCGTAAAAAGATAAACAATATTCTCATTACATCAAGAACTACTGAAAATTGTACCAACCTTCATTTAAATACACAACTACACACAACTGACGTAAAAGTTCACCACTAATGCCCACTTGCGGTTCGATATCGTGTACATAACCCGGTTTATCGAATAACTTACCCAACACATCATATCCATTGTGTGTGTTATAATTGTACATATTCGTATCGCCACACACTGTCAAACCTGTTGTTATTTCCAATCGTTGAGCAACACTGACACCTGCATCATACATTGGTTTACACAGAAACACTTCCCCATTGCCACCAATGGCCAGAGAGAGCAACCCATACCTGGTTATACAAATGCTGCTCAGACATATTATGAGAATGGCTAAGAAGAGTATAACGCCATGTTTAACGTTGGACACGAACAGAAGGCAACAATATGACACAATCATAAACAACAGTATCCAAACGATTACCATGCCAGCCACCCATCCTGTGGCCCAATAGATGTCTGGCCACTCATGTAATTTATCATAGTGTGGTTTGACAGAGTCCCGTACACCTTTGAGGCGATGAGGACGAACATTGATTGTGGCCGTTAGCATTTGGGCATTGGTTGTAGTGCGATGTCATATGGACTCCAGTTGTTCCAATGTATCTGTGAAAGGAGAGTTGATTAGTTAGAATTGAGAAAAGGGATAATGATGTTGGGATAGTCAAACACAATAGGGAATGAATGACTGCATCATATTTTTGATAAAGTCGAATTATGTTAGACAATGTAATATTTAAAAAACAGATTCATGTATAGAATCTAAAGAGTGAAGGGGATTGATACGGTTGGTGCTTGATAAATATACAGCCAGTTATTTATTTCTACTGTACCCCATTTCACCAACATATAAACTATTGTCTGTCATAATGGTTTTGACATGAGTTCGAATCCATGTGCGAACCCGAAGGTCTTATTAAATTAATATATTAAACCAATATGAATAGAGTTTCCTGTTCCAGGTGAATATATCTCTACAAGTGCACAATGAAATGTTTTTGTTTGCCCAGTATTAAAATCTAATTTACCTTTGTTATAATGAATTAATATTAATCATACGTTTGTCTGAAATATGTAGTTTGTAGTTGGAAATTTATGTATCGTCGCTGAGCTAATGCAAACAGTTATGTGTGTTTTGTAAAATGTTCTTGGAAAACTTCTTCTACAACTTTGTCATTGCTAGTACCATATACGTCGAAACCGATGCAAATATCAGAAAAGAGCTACATGAGTGTATGTTGTAATGCAAATGGGTTTCAATTATGTAATAATTTTTTATACCAAAAAGTTACACAAAACTCTTTTCTCTGGCGCAGCAACGATATGCATTATATTGAAATTTAAATCCTCTATATATTTTAATCATTTTTCTGCACTCCTATTAGTTTGAAAGCAATATTATACTTCACAGACTTTAAGCATATGCCGGTGTGAGCGTGTATTCGACTACTGCTCTAACCACCTTACAGTTTTATCCACGACTTTAACAACTGTGCAAAAAACCTTTCGGAACCAACGTGCAACTGCACGTCCTAATCAGTGAGTGGAAAACTATAGATCATAATGGTCACTGATTGTGAGAAGCTCTGCCTTGCCTCTTTGTTTAGTTGTAAGTCTTGTGTTTGAATATTCTGTGCGTCCTTGGATGGAATCCAAATGCCGTACATCCAAAGCTGTATTGAGTCATTTAATCTACTGCGATAAGAGTATTTTATTTGCTTTAGACGTCCATATTATATTGTTAATATTGTTAATTAATATATGGTTTTTAATTCATCTTTAATGAATATAAGACAACATGAAATAATATTTTCATAACATAATAGGGATTTGTCTGCTAATTAAATAATATTAATAATACGTCCGGAGTTATTATGAATTCATATTAATCATAAGTTCACTGACAAATATTTTTAACTTTCATCGTTTTGATGTTTAAAATGCATTTACTTTCATATGCTGTATCCAGTTTAACTTGTTGCGGGAAATTACTGAATATCGAACGTGACATTCCAACTTCGGACGTTCAATTCCCTCAGTGGATCCCATTTCAATTTCAACCAAAAAGCGCATACGAAATAACGTTTGATCCTCTTGTAACTCAAAGAAATATAGTATCAAAACAGAAATTAAAATGTGAAAGAGTGTGAAGACAATAACAAAACAAATATTGTGAGAATTGAAATGGTACACGAAATTAATTTTCAATCTTGTTGTCATAATATGAAATACTACAAATAATTTGTCCTTTTCGTCTGCCACTTTGGTGGCTACTCATACTTCAAGCCTCGTTCCAATAACAAATGTTTTTCTCTTACGACTTGGCACTCAATCAAATGACACAGGGACAAATTCAATATTTGTAGATGATGGTAGAAGAGGAAATAACAATACTTTGTCGCACTCCAACACACTGCCACCGACAATCATTGAAAGATGAGATAAATGAGTATATTTTTTCTAGAATATAAGTGAAAGTATTTCTGAGTGTGTAAAGGACACTTATGTATCTATGGGTTTGGGTAATTCATGTGTGATTTTTGGGTGTAATCATATGTCATTGGTATGCCTTACCGTTTTTAGAGCATCAATAATTCCATTATCCTCAAAACGTCGTATACGCAATGTATCACACAATAGCCGATCTTTATACGTACATTGGCGCTGTAATACGGACAATTGAATTTGTAGTTCCTCAATGCGTGCCGAATAAGATAGTTTCAAGGCCCGTCCCACTGTCTCCTGTAGCATTAAGACCGATAGATAAGTTCAGCATTTGCTGCAATTGGGAAAAAACAGATGAATGGAAAGTACCAGGCACACATACAGACGGTTACGGAGAAAAGTGCTTGGTTCAATATCTGTATTCAGAGAAAGGATGTAATGCATTGTTATTGAAATTGTTGGTTTAAAATTGAGTTGTGATGTTTTCTTCACTGACAAGCTCCTTGATTAAGTGGGTCAAAGTCATTGTTACTAAAACGGGGAATCAATTGATTTATTGAATACTGTATTGTTACCGTTATGTTCAATGTAATAACTTTTGCTTGAAGTTAGTTAAGAGGAAAACCAAAAACCGTGGTTTGCAAGCGTTGGTTGGAGAAACAACATATTAATATTAATTATTCGTTTGAAATTGTTATTTTTCTTTTTCTAAGATGAATTATTTAACAAGTTTCTTCGTCTTAATGGAATTATATGAATTTTTTTATATTCGTAGTCAAATTCAACTAATGTTAATCGGTATAAAATAAAATCATTCCACATTAAGTATGGTCTTTGAAGGTGTGGCCTCTGAATATGCAGGCTCTGAAAATTTATTTACTGTCATCCATTTATGACAAATTTAATTTATAACTAATACGACCTGCATTAGCTCTCTGAGGACCATACATTTTCGAACGTACTAATTTTATTTTCGTGATCCCTACCCTTATAGCAGCTGTGCCACAAAACATTGGTCCACCATTTTTTCTGCGATTTAGTCCATTTCAGCTTAAAGGTAAATATACTTGCCAACAAAGGGTTCTGTCCATTGGGGCAGGTTAAACTCAGACTTATATTTTTTGAAAGGTAAGTAATGATCATGAAACAGCCTGGTATTTCACCTATGTGCGCGCTTTTTTCGGTCCGTTGTATCCTCTTGTATTGGCACCACATTTTGACGCACCTTGACGACTCCTAAAGGCAAGTCGCTACATGTATCGAAATACCGACTACTACACTTTTGTAGACCCAACCTGTTTCTATTAATCACCTCCGGCAACATTTTCTCTACCTAGTACCTGAGAAATTAAAGGGGGCAAACTTCCTTGGGGAAACAAGCTTCCCTTTTTCGTCATGCTGTTAAAATATTATCAGTCATACGTTCTAAATTTACATACCGTAAAATTTTTGAAAAACTTTAGCTTTTTATCAGTAGACAAATAATACTAATTTAAATATTATTCATCATACGCTCTTCATTTACATACTTTAATATTTCTGCAGAATTTATGATTTTTCGTCAGTAGTCGTATGTTCCTTTATATGACAAATTTATATTAATCATACGTCTAACGCTGAAATGAATAATTACAAGATAAAATTATACGGCTTGGTGGACTTAGGTTATTCAAGAAATCAATCAATATTGGAATTTTTTTATTTCCTTAACAATTCTTCCCAATGCCTACTTCTCACGGAGTGCATGGTATTAGACCTGTCGACCTCCTCTATTTTCTTATTTGCTACTAAACAAAAAATTAAAACAATAATGACTTCGCTTTAAACAAGGTGGCATAAAGGTTGTCAACCCATGTTCTTTAGCTAAAGTTTACAAGTGTTTGACGGTCAACATCTAACAACTGACGTACATTGTAAGGGAACATCTTCAAGTCTTTTAACATAATTATCTTTAGAGACTGAATATTGTTTCCCGATTGAGTGGCACATCCTCTGGTATATACTCCGGGGTCCTCAGCGATATCTTGAGCCACAGCCGCGTTCTTAGCAGAACGACTGCTCCTTGTCCTGTTGGACCTTTTAGTTTGCGAATGTATTAACTCAACATTTTAACAGCTTTGAGATTTTAATGATATCTGAACTAAACCATCTTAATTGAGACATCAGGAAAATTAAGTAATCATCAAAAATTATTTATACGCAGCGATTTGTATGAGAGTTAAAGGGAATAGCACAGTTCTTTTCACGGTTTCTCTACTTTTTGGGTATTTTGGGATAGACCAATTGACCTCTGAGTAGCTCATACATTTAACCGAATTGAACTAATTTATATTAATTATACGTACAATGTACATAGCCATAATTCAGTATTAAGTATTATAACAATTGCACTTTGTTATATAATTTAATATTAATTTATTAGGGAATTCCCCTTATCATCGTTCTGATTTAATAATTAACACAAACTTCAGTGACTCAAACCACTGTAACTCATCAATGTACACCTCTTTTCCTATTTGCTACCATAATAAATGTTCTTACTGTTACTTACCCAAGCTTAAGGTTGCCAACGAATCATAGGCCATCTCAAGGTCAGTATGTGCTGAAATTTTTGCTTGAATTGGTTCACCAAGTAAGACATCCACATCAAAGGACATTATAGAAAACCAGGAAAAGAAAACGAAAGCAAGGTAACAAATAAAAGTCAGTAGATAAGGTCATAACAGCAATATACTCTCTACAAAGGAAAACTCTTTCATATGACAACAAGAATAAACCGGAAAGTTGTAAAGTTGCCAAGACCCATGTGTGTTACCATCAATGGGTCACAGAGACTTTTTAACTTTACGTATTACTAATCTTCCATATCTTTGATAGTCTTTTCGACCGAAACATGAAAGCCATTATCAAGTTGTTGTTTCATTTTTCAAGTGGGTGTCCTTAAGAAATACCTCCATATCATGCAGGTACTTGGACTTCATCATTTTGGGTGTCCTCTCAGTGGTGATGGCCAAACAGTCATTGGCATAAAATATGCACAAATCGCTTAAGCTGCAACAGCACAATGCCAAACGTATAAAGTCACCCGGTTTTCCGCTATTTGAAAGAGAATTTCAATTTCACTTTCTTACCTGAGTAATATGAAAACTATCCAATAAGTTGTAACTGAGGCACTTTTACGACATTGCAAACTTTCCTCTAAGTATTCATCTACCATCGCTGTGGCAGAGCTACTTATAAGATCCACATCTTCCTCGGGATTTCATCGTCAACAGCACCAACAACATGTGGCCAGGAATGGGACCGCAGCCAGTATCATAAAAATGCTTATGAAGGCTATAAACCCGGATTCGTATTTTATGGCATTTTGACAGTAAATAAACCAAAAATATCAAGGAGAAAAATATTTCAGGTAATGAGCTGATAACACGCCAATCACCTTCATTATTGTACTTACATTTCTGGCAAATTGAATCACGGTTAAATTTGAATGCAGAAATTTTCTAACTTTGGCTGAAATGCAATTAATGGAAATATTATTAGTCTTTGATTTGTATAACACTTACGCACTTACCTAATGGTAGTTCATCGGGTATAACAAGACCCATAAATTGACTTACAAGGGTAAAGAGCATGGGACCACTACTTATATCCATACCCGTCGGCAGTGTTTCATTGCTGGACATTTTTGAAGTTCTAGAAAGAGTGATAACAAAAGCAGTTGGTGAATTTGGAAGTGTCATTTGAAGGAAAATACTTTAGCGTAGGATTGATGTTCCTAACTACTGAGACATAGATTCACTGAAATAGAAATATAACAAAAAAACTGCGATCTTTTCTTGTGGTGAAAGCAATGGAGGAGGAGAAAAAGAAATGTTGTGGAATTGCTAAATGTCATGACAACCTATATGTAATATTTATTTTACTCAAAGCTACACTGACTTGGGCGTATGATTGATATGTATTTAATTCCAATATACAAGTTTGACTGACTCTTCACAAAATTTAAGCAAAATGGGAGTTAAATTCCGTGTTGAAGTAAAAGGCAGTGTTAAGTATATTTAAATTGCATGTTGAGCAGTTGGTGAATTTCACGATACTTAGTAATATTTATTTCCCTACGCTAACCTAATCGTATGATTAATATTGTCTTTCGGTATACTAGGTTCGAGTGATGCTTTACAAGTTTTTAGAAAAATTGGAGTTTAGTTAAGAGTTAAAGACAAGGACAGAGTTAAATGTATTTAAAATATAGAGCAATCGTTGTCTTTCATGATATTTCGCAGTACGACTTGTTAGCATATAAGTGATATTATTTCCCTTGTGCCTTCATTGACGTCAGCGTATTATTGATATTAATTTTCGATATACTAAGCTTAAGCCATACTTTAAAAACGTAGAGTTTAAATAAAAGTTCACGTGAGAGAGAGTTCAATATATTTAAAATATCTCCCTGGCAATTGTGGACGATCATCATATTTCTTAATACGATTTGCTGAAATATAAGTCATTTATTCGCTTATATTTCACATATATTTATTTTCTTTATGATTTCACCGAGTTCAGCGTGTTATTGATATATATTTTCGATATGCTATCTGTGTGCGATCCATCAGAAACTGTGGGGAAGTAGAAAATGTATGCAAGATATATGCCGGATTTGGAAGGATACCAATCCACGCGGGTCCATTAAGTTGTAATGCATAAGCAAAAGTCACTGTTTCATCGATCGGTATGGCCCTACTCTTCGAACACGATAATTGCTACACCTATAACCGTCTATTGCTATTGCTATAACCGTCAACGGAGAGTGCCACCGTCTATGACCAATATCTTTTGATCAAAATTGGATGCTATGGACATCAATGATATCTTGCTCCAACAGGTACTTCCACGATGGACCTTCTGCACGATCAATTTGAGGCATGGTTATATTATGAAGAGGCAACGTGAACTGCCCACCAGTATAGTGCGATTTGAATCCTATGACAACTTATTTTATTAAATTTTTACATTTACCCGTCCCCATTGGAAAGCCCTTTATTTGTTTTTAAACATGTGTGTAGAAAGCCATTTATAGATTAGTTCACGAAAAGTGGTTATCTAAAAGCGTGAATATGTCATCGAGGACTAACCGTATTATTAATTTATATATAAATCGTACTAGTCGTATGAGTAATGCCAACTGATATAAAAATTTTTAATTAGTGGTCCCTCCTTAAACCACAAAGGATGTTGTTTAAATTTTCAACAGATAAATTGTCCACCACACAATGAGTGTCATATCATCCCCACTGTATATATTCTGAGGTATTCGTGCTCCCTTTTAAACACTATTTAGATAAAAAACTGTGCTATTTTTTCACAGAAAGACAAACGAATATTGGATCTATATTAGAAGTCTTCAATTGGTTGTTAATTATATTCTCACACAGATTTTGGTTTATCAATTGACTAACCAATTGAATAGAATTCACGTATTTTAGTTATTTTAAATTATACAAACTAACTTTATTTAGTGCAAATACTGTCAAATATCATCAACATTATAAATAAATTCAATTATTTTCATATTTACTCATGTGGAAATTCTAAATATGTTCGAATAATTATTTTGCATTTGTGGTTTTTGTGGTGACTGAGTAAATACATAGATATATAAAGGATAAATCTAAACAAATATACACGGTTTACATGTGCACATGGTTCTGAGTTCGTACGAGTGTTATTGTACGTGTGTAAATATAAGGACATATTGTGTGATTCCGTTTCCGCCATATAAAGTGTCGTTTTTGTGTTTGTTGTTTTTGCTGCTGTCAAATTTGTGGACAGTTTGATAAAATTAATGAAATTAATTGCACATTGATTGTGTATAAAATTTTTAAATTGTCACAATTTTATTGTTTTATAATTTTGTGTGGGGAGTGAACGTTTTTGTTTGGTGTTCGTGAGAGAAATTGTATAAAATCCTCAAAACCGAAATGTCACGTAAATTGTATGCTCCAATGGACAGGAAAACAGATTGTTTATAAAAAAACTGAGGTAAATAGAAAACATTAACGGGCATGAAAGAGAAATGGAAAGTCTTCAGTTTCATTACCCTTGGATGACAATGCAAATTTTAAATAAAATTTAAATGATATTCATTTGCAAGAAACGAGATCCAAACAGTTTTTTGCTAAGGATTGTAAAATCCTTGAAGCTTGCATTGTGGTCATGGCGTAGGAAAATGCATTTCGTTGAATGTCCAAACTCAAAATGTTTTGAAAGACTCTGAACACGGAGTAACAAAAAAGTTGTAACTACAAATCATAGTCATGTTTGAAGTCGTGTTGAAAACACTTCTAATTCTATTTTGCTACTTGGGGACACAGCATCACAACTAAAACGCTTCCATGCCACCGCTGGTAATGGTGGCAGTAACCTTTGGTGTGGCGCTTGCCCAACATTGTTTTGTAAGCAGTCAGTACAAGTGTTGCATCAGTTTCTCAGCAAGTGTATTAAGAGGTCACAATTTTTTACAGTAAAAATTATTCAAACAAACGAAAATTGCGAGTTGGTATCGAAATTCACCTAAAATCGCGGATTAAGGTAAAATATTACAGATTACGCAAAAGTTTACTATACGTGGTGTGGAATTAGAAAACATTTCAAGGTCACAGGTTAACACTTCCAAATAAGTCACGAACAAATCGAGACAAACTTTAGCATACCAGAAAAAAAATTGAAATTGAAAATGTAAGGGAGTCGGAGATAAGCCACTTTTTGAGTATTAAGAAATACAAACATTGCTTGTAAGAACTGCAAAAACTTCGAACAAACAGCATAATTTCTTCATGTCAGGCAGTACGACGTATGATTAATATTTATTAAAAGCGCACTATGGCGTACGAATTTAGAGAGTAACTCGTTATATTGTGGGCCTACCAATAAAAACGATGTAATTTGTAACTGAAAATTACTGTATTGTGTTTCAAAATATTCAACTTTTTGTCCATTCTGCTTGAGGAACCTCCAATGCATGGTTCTTAAACGGATAAACGGCTCCTTGTGCGGACGGAAAACAGTGACGACGTAGCTTTTCTTTGGCGTGCGGGAACAAGAAGAAGTTACTGGGTGCCAAATCAGGACTGTACGACGAGTAACCCATTCTTCCCAAGTTTTGAGTGTTCCAGAAGACACTTGTTTGAAACGAAGACCTGGCGTTGTCGTGGCGGAGAATTATCCCTTGTTGCCGTTTAGGTCTCAGGGAACACTTCTAGCATATAAATGTGGTTTATAATACCACATTGACCGTTCTACGTTCTACCAATGACAAAACTGGCAATCATTTGATTCGAAGAGCTTTTGGAGCAAACATCTTTGCTTTGATGTGGTTTAACAAGAAACCATCATAAATATTTTTGTAGATTGAAAATAACAAAATCCAAAATTTTAAGACTAGATAAAGAAACATTAGGCCAATCATAAATTTAAATAATTCAGAAATTTCCAACAGGACTTTTCAATTATGTGAGAAGATTTCCATATTATTTCAATGCAAATGCTGCTGTCTAGCAGGAGAACAAATTTGAGACTATTTCTGTTGTATCAAATATACAAGAAATCGTCAAAACGTAAATATAATCTGCTTGAAGTATTGTTTTATATCTGTAATCAGCGAGTAATTACCTGCATAAATATTTTTGGGCACATCGCTAAATGAAACAAAAGTTTTGTGGTTTTTCAATTTTGCTGGGTAATTTCATCTGCAGTTGAGTACAAAAACGCTAGTGCAGAGTGTGAGATAAAATTTTTCTAAGATTCTTAATCCGTACAGGATTTGGGTTGAAGCATTTTGATGATAGAATAACTTAAATCAATAGGCCTTAACATTTTGTGGAGAACAACAGTACGTACGATTAACATTTATTAAAAATACCATTAAACGTATTAGTAATGTAAATAGTTATTTAATTTGATGGGAAATAGGAAAGAGTAAAAAGTGTAGGACAAGCAATTAGCTCAATAAAAAATATAGGACACAGAACTAAGTTTGACTTCCAAAATGGGGTCTAGACAATTAACTGTGTTGATAAACCCGTACAAGATTGATAAACAAATATATGTTTACTTCTTGTTTAACTCATTGTAGTCTAGTGTTTGTGCTCCGATTCCAATATGTCAGACATAACAATCTCTTTCGTAAACTGATTTCAACCCGTTAAATGATTGGCAAATGTTGTGTCACCACTAAACACTTCTTGTATGCAAATTCTCAATGTAGTTTTAATCGGTCATGCAACCTGTGCAGTGCCTCTTCTTTACCACTAAAAAAAAGCCAATCAGCAACATTCGACACGAACTTACAAACACGCATATTTCCCCAAAAATATAATCATATGCCCTTTTGTTCTTCGTCACTGTTTAAGTGATATTAATTTTCTTTACCAACAATCAATTGCCACCCTCTTTAAGGCCTTTAGTTTCTATTGTTTTTGATATGTATTTATTATTGTCTAAAATGCCTTTTGACGTAGAATACGTCTTACCTTACGGTATGAGGAGTCATGTCAGGTTTTTATTGTTGTAATCTTTATTTCATTGAATTTTTTTAAAATTTTTTTTGTAGGTAAATGAAGATGTTATCTTTCGTTTGATATACACTTCATATTGGTTGATATATTTCTAGTATTTTAATTTCTCAAATGAAAATTGTTTAAACACATACACTCAAACATGTGTGTGGTGTTTGGTTGAGGGTTTTTGGTTGCTCAACATTGCTTAGGAACATGTATCTAGTAAAAAGTGAAACGAACAGCAAGCTAATGTTGCTTGGCAACATGTATCTAGTAAAAAGTGAAACAAACAGTAAGCTAACGTAATAAAGCTTTTTTGCGAAAGCTTCAATAAAGCTGTTGTAACATTAATTTTGAATTGTTAAGCGTAAAGCTTTCACACAACGCTCGAATGCTAATTCGAAGACTCGATAAGGTAAACCTTTTTTAATATTAGGGCGGCCCTCTCAACATTCGCAGAACTTATTTCAATAAAAATATAAAATAAATTAAGTTATAAAATAAATTAAAATAAATTAAATTAAATTAAGTTTAAAAAAATTGAACATAAAATTTTTTTTTTAAACGGACTTGAATCAAATGCCGTTGGTAAATATAAAAATTACAGCAGACAGTTGTCCGAGGCCTTCGGCCACGGACTGTCCCTGCAGTCTGTGTCAGAGACACGGCCATTAAGTTTAACGTAGAATACGCCATCCGATAAGACAGAAAACATATATAACAATAAATGATAAATAATATAAGCAAATGAATTTATTGTTATATATGTTTTCTGTCTTATCGGATGGCGTATTCTACGTTAAACTTAATGGCCGTGTCTCTGACACAGCCTGCAGGGACAGTCCGTGGCCGAAGGCCTCGGACAACTGTCTGCTGTAATTTTTTCTTCTTCTTATTATAATGGCAGAGACAGTTTTTACCCTAACCCACTCAATGTTACCCTTGTTGATTGGTTGGGCATGAATGACACCCTGTGTTGCTTGAACTATTGTAGTACTGCCACATGCCACTTGGGGGGAATTTTGTGTTGCTCCTCGAATGCCTTATATGTTAAGTTGGTGAGCGGTTTGCTTGCTATGTAAAATATGAATAAATGAATAACCGCCTGTTACGTTCTTTCGTTCCGCTTGGCTGCACTGTAAGTCGTTGCTCACTAAACGATAGATATAAAGGGTTTTTCAATAAGAGCGCTACAAAAGATTTTTTTAAATAAAACAAAACCGGTTTTAGATACCAATGCAATTCTTTATTCCTATGAAAGTACGTTCGATGCCATTATGTATGGAACTCGACTTCTTTTGCATGTATTTGTATTACTTATTCGCCTAAGTGTAATTATGCAACAATCATACTTATAGATATCCTCGATGAGTATAAAGGGTTTTTCATCAAAGCAGATAATGGAAACCTGATGGTATTTTCACCAACGGAACACAGAACCGGCCTCATTCCAGAGGACGTGGTAATGATAGACGATCCCTTGGAGAGAATTATGGGCGGAAATATTCCTATATGTAGAATCAAAGCGAGGAATCTACTGCTGTACCAAAAATTCAAGGATAGATAGAAATCTATCAATAGATAGAGAGTTCATTGAACGGTACTAACGCCTTCCTGATCACAAAATGTTCCACACACTCCTCTCTGTCGGCACGTAATTTTGGGTTTTTCCTTGAGATTTTTAAAATGACAAGTTCGATTTTCTACTGAAACAGGTTGAACACCCTCATTTTTTTTAAAGAAGATATTTATACATTACTTGACAAACCTGAATTCCTTGTTGGGCAATCTTCTGAGTACACAGTTTATGAAGGTGCCCCAAAGAAAAGGTGATAGAATCATACCTTGTAGTATTCCATGGCATGCCTTGTCCCTTATGAGTATGTAGTTACCACCACCATTAATCCCCATATCCTTAGCATACTTGTAGCAGATGGATTTCAAACTGATCTAATGATTGGGTTTGTACGTTGTTAAAAATACTTACAATTTGAGGTCTAAAAACCAACCCTGAGGAATTAAGTTGGTGAGGAAGCTGAGGTTGAACGCTCTAAACATTTCAATGCGTATTATTGATATTTAAAAATAATTATGGCAAAGTTATTTATTAATTGACAAGTTATTTATTAATTTTAAAGAATTTGAATTTTTTAGATGCCGTATTCAAATTACAACACAAACCGAAATTTCCCCACTGTACTATATTCCACCTTCCTTCCCTCCACAAAATTGTATTGCTGCAACACAATTGTACACTTTAGGTTTTTGTTTTGTTTCATTTTCTCTCTGCTGTTTGGACTCTAAATTAGTGCAAACCAATAAATGTGATTCAAAACGCAATGAAGAGAATGAGACACAACGTTAAAGACAACAAAATGCCAACAAGAGCAATACAGTAGAAAAAAAATAACCCAAGAAACGAAACGTAAAAGTGGGTCATTATAAATTCAATACGTCAAGTCGAGGTAGTTGGTTTTGTATCTTAGGGTTTTTCTGAAATTCATTTACGTTCACGTTTTGCGTATCGTACCTTTAAGCAAATTTTGCCCCTGGAAAGGAGTCTAGTTAGGGTAGGGACGTGTGCGTGATTTAGCTTCAACTTAACGTTGATGTGCTAAGTTCTTAAGTGGCCATCTTTTTAGCATTTAAGGATGTTGGAGAGGGGTGTGGATGAAGGGACTGTTGATTGTGCCTCCAATCGTTTTAGTCAATTCTTATAGAAACGGAGGGATTTATTATTATACACTCCAATTGTTGTAAATATTTGTGTGCTTAATGTTGTGTTCAACCTCTGATGGGATTTGAGTTTGAGTTGAGAATTTCGGTTGATTTATTTCGAAATTGAGTTGCGGTTTATATCTTATAATTGAAATCAGTTTCTTGGGCAATATGGTTTAATATTTGACTCCTTTAACAAATATTAATAAAGAAAAGTTAATTGTAATCATGAAGAGGATTTTGTTGCAATTATAATGAAATTGAAATTGTGTGGCGAAAGATTAAAGAATATAGAAATACTTATCCTTCCATTATGGCAAAGGTCACAAATATCTTGATGTGCTCTTTAAGCGGCTAAATTTATAGATTTTGTTTTATGCATATTCCGTTCATTAAAATATATCCGCATGACTATATTTATTTTAGTTTTAAGGACAATAGCAAGCAATCGTTTGTCGTGTGCTCTGGTTTCAAGGTTAGTGGGACTTAAAATTCATACAATCTGATAAAATCTGTTAGTAAATTGTTCTTGTGATTACATTTGATCACATTGTCCTTCCATCTTCAAAATTAAAAAGAAAAGTCAAAATATGAAACTCTTACAAGAGTGGTTCAATGATGTGAACGGAATATGACGTCCCTTGGTATCACAATGGTTATCATTGGACTAATAATGTCAACAGTGACCACCTAACCTCTATATAACTTCCAGACTATCTTACCATTCGTTGTCTATTATTTTCATCATTATGTGCGACAGTACGGCTCGGCCCCACAAACATTTTGAAAAATATTAAGTTTGAAGGGTGTCCCAAATGTCCACGACGTTTGAACCTATATCCATTACGAATATTCATTAATCAGTTTTAGGAATATTGGTACATAACTTTATCTAACTAGGTTTCAAACAGAGTCTACCTTCTATTTTCGAAAAGAATACATACATGCCTGTTAATTTTTTGTCCGCCTGCAAGTGGAGGTCAATAAAGTTAAGAGGTTTTAAAGCCAGACATTGAAGTGAAATGAATCCGATAAATTAAAATTGAGCATACGCCATATTACACTTTTAATAAGCATCGATAATACGTATTGATGTCTGCGTCTTGATCCGATCGGCTTTTGATAAAATTTTAAAATTTTTCCAAAAAGAGCTCTCGAAAATATATGACCTATAATTGGTACCGGCGAGTATTGTAGTCTTACGAACCTCGAGCACTATGAACTGTATTCCAAGGTAAAATGAATGGCCTTGGTAAGGTATCCATAGACGAATTCGAAGAAAATCGTGAAAAGATAACCAAGACTCCGACTGAAGGATCAGTAGGAGAGATTCCAGTGATAGCTTGGTGTTACCAACTGGGGGAAAACTAACAAAAGATGGAGGAGGCTTGAAAAATTACTGGCCTCTGCTATGTTACGCTTCTAAACCAAGCCTGTTGCAAATGTCCAATGTACCCAAAGTAAAAGAAAGTAATTGTAAATGTACCCAAGTTTTTTACATATATTTGGACATGTACTTAATATAGACCAAGCTCACCTCGCATAGTGACGGCCATGAAAAACCTTCTCCAAATACCTCTTGGAACTAGAGTGAAACTGTAGGCCCCAATCACTGAGTACAAAACTAGAATGCGCACAGATCACTGGTCGGGAGAAGATCTCCGCAATACCTTCATGGGATGTAATGGGAACCATTTTTTAATGTCGTCTAAGCAGTTATGTAATGTATGTTCTTCTTTAATTTTTGGCAAAATTTATTAAACTCTATTATTGACAGGACCTTTTATTTGTGTAAGTTTAATCCTTTACTTGGGTCTTGTGAAATCCGTCAAAGTACTTATATGATTTAGTTAAACACTTTCCACCATATGCTGGAATTATTTTAAGTTTTTGCTAAAATATATCTTGAAAGCATTTTATTTAACATCCTTTTTCTCTCAACACTGATATCCTGCTTTTTAGATTTCTCAGATTCTTTGCAATTTTGTTCCTTGGCAAATTTTTCCGTTATTACTCTCAAATACGTTTGAATATCATGTAAGTCTGTAAAAAACTTTCTTTCAACACTGATATCCTGCTTTTTAGATTTCTCAGATTCTTTGCAATTTTGTTCCTTGTCAAATTTTTCCGTTATTACTCTCAAATACGTTTGAATATCATGTAAGTCTGTTCAAAACTAAATTAGAAAACAATTTAATATCATTTGTTTCAACGATTCCTACTATACCTTAGCGTTAACGGGGACGGGGATGTTTTTGTGTGTGCCTACAGAGGAGCGGTAGAAATGAGAGTCAAAACACAAACGAGTTGCGGAAAACTGTTTACATTTTGTAGTATTTAAAGCATTTTATTTGGAATTTTCCTCGCTCTTCTTCCATGGCCCTTACACCTCAGCGATGCGAGACAAGTACTGAAAATGACCGGTGTCATGAATAAGAAAAAACTTGGTTTGCATTTTATTAATATTCTTTTTGCCTCTCTGTGTTATATGTCGTATATGTGTTAATGTTTATATCAAAACCATGTGCAGTTTGTTGTTCACTTTCTATATTCTTTGTCTATTTTCCATTTTCAATTTACTTTTGTTTAAGGCTTAGTCATTGCAGTTCGAACCATTTCGTTATTGTGTTCCATGAAACATTTCCGCCTTGTTTTTATGGCAGTTTAATGAGTTTTAGTTTAGTTTCATTTTACTTCTTATAGTTTTAAGCCTATTATAATCTCAACTCCCTGCTGTGTCAACACTCAGCCATTTGAGCAGCAGAGGTGGTGACGCAGTCTATCAATTGTGATCCTTTAGACATAGTTGAATGTCAATATGTCATTAAAAGTGCAAAGAGCTTTAATGCTTGAGAAAGTAATGGCGCGGAATTAGAAGCTTGAGGACTAGGTAAACATTGCAATATATATATATATATGGGGGTTAAAATTTAAATCACTATTAAATGATGTAGAAATGCTTTAAATTCCAGTATAAATCTCACTAAGTATTAACCGAATTACTTGGCGATTCACGAAATGTGGTATGTTTACGCAAATAAGCGACATTTTGGAGTTTAATGTAAGTTAAAACGGCGACTGTGCGATACTCTCTTAACAACAACCACCTTGGCGTATAATTAATATTAAATCAGAATTCCTGTTGCGTATGCTTATTTCCAAAATAAATATTACTTATACATCAACATGCTACTAAAGTAAGTTTGTAAAATGGAAGCAACTAACACAATTAACGATACTAAACTGTATGTGGTGCTTAATAGTAAATTGATTTTTGGAAATAAATATTAATTATTATACCATTTTTAAATCAAGTCAATCCTACACATCCAGGTCTGTGTGACAATGCATAATAAATGTAGTTAATTGTATTTGTATTACAAGTATAAAACGATGACATACAAATCCTCTTGTAACAGCGTCATAACCTCATCAGCCTTCTTATAACAACTTTTGACGTAGAATACGTCTTACCTTACGGTATAAGGAGTCATGTCAGGTTTTTATTGTTGTAATCTTTATTTCATTGAATTTGAGGAAACGGCTAGATGAATTTTTTTAAATTTTTTTTGTAGGTAAATGAAGATGTTATCTTTCGTTTGATATACATTTCATATTGGTTGATATCTTCCTAATATTTAAATTTCTCAAATGAAAATTGTTTAAACACATACACTCAAACATATGTGTGGTGTTTGGTTGAGTGTTTTTGGTTGCACAACATTGCTTAGGAACATGTATCTAGTAAAAAGTGAAACGAACAGCAAGCTAATGTTGCTTGGCAACATGTATCTAGTAAAAAGTGAAACAAACAGTAAGCTAACGTAATAAAGCTTTTTTGCGAAAGCTTCAATAAAGCTGTTGTAACATTAATTTTGAATTGTAAAGCGTAAAGCTTTCACACAACGCTCGAATGCTAATGCGAAGACTCGATAAGGTGAACCTTTTTTAATATTAGGGCGGCCCTCTCAACATTCGCAGAACTTATTTCAATAAAAATATTAATTAAAATACATAAATTAAATTAAGTTTAAAAAAATTGAACATAATATTTTTTTTTAAACGGACTTGAATCAAATGCCGTTGGTAAATATAAAAATTACAGCAGACAGTTGTCCGAGGCCTTCGGCCACGGACTGTCCCTACAGGCTGTGTCAGAGACACGGCCATTAAGTTTAACGTAGAATACGCCATCCGATAAGACAGAAAACATATGTATATAACAATAAATGATAAATAATATAAGCAAATGAATTTATTGTTATATATGTTTTGTCTTATCGGATGGCGTATTCTACGTTAAACTTAATGGCCGTGTCTCTGACACAGCCTGCAGGGACAGTGGACAACTGTCTGCTGTAATTTTTTTTTTTGCTTTGGTTGAAGTTCTCTGTAGGCTTACATCTTCAAGTCAGCCATTTGCAAACAAATCCGTTGCCAACTACGGAACATAGTCTCTTCACTTACATCTCACGTCTCTGTCCTTGATGGCTAAAAACACGCCTAGGAACCATCAATGGTTAAATGGTACATGATTTTCCATTTCTTTCACAATACACTTTTTTCCATAGGAACTGCTAGCGAAATCTCCACTTTTACAAATGAAAATGTCCTGGGTATGTGCTCCTCCCCACCGCACCATTTTCCTATTCAAATTATAAATTATTATAATATTACAAAATACATGTAATGGATAAAACTACAATTTACCTGTAAGCACGGAAACGTAGACCATTTCTATAAGAATTAGTTTCCAGATCATACGGTGGAAGCACAAAATCCGTTATTACATTTAATGCCTGTCATAAAAGGCAGCAAGGGGAACGCGAGAAACCTTTATATATTCACTGAGAGTAAGAACTTCAATGTGATAAAACATCAACAACTGCCAACGCAGTTGGTCCTTTATGGAAGAAGAGTATTGCAACATGTAATAGTGAAAGGGCATCCTTTTCTATGTTTATTTCTGCACTAGTTTCCGCTGCTGTCACTTTTGTCATTATTGTCGTTGTTGGGTTTTAAACAAATAATACCCGCGCCGATGGCGGCCATAGAAATGGCATAGTGCGTGTAGGTAGGATATAAATTTTGTATCTGTTGGGATTAGAAAATAAAACTCTAAAACGAAACTAGCGATGAATAGCAAAGGGACAAACAACGCACAACCAGGACAACAGTCTGACCTACAGGCTAACAGATGCGAGCTCATATACATTGACAACACATTTGACTTTTGTCCTGTAGGTAAACTAGTCTATAGCTGAAAAAAAATACTCATCAACTGAGGCTTATTTTAAAAAACGGCTGTGTATGACTAAGAGTCTAAGCAACATGATGAGACACTATGCATTCCAAAGATTTAAGTCCGTGAAATTAAAGTCATTGTAATATGAATGCACCACTTTATACATATGGGAAATATGAGGCTAAATGTTCAAAAGATGACATTGTGTGAGGCTTCTCTAATCGCATTCTGGAACTCGCATTCCCAGATCTGTGAAGTTTATGTTCTTCGGTCTCAAGGATTCCATGGAGATGACCGCAATTTGGATTTAATATTGCAGGATATTTTAATTTTGAGAACATTGCAATAGTTTTGCCATCAGCCATAATAAATCTGTTAAAAATATATACAGTATCAATTTTGTCGTTACATATTGCATTTTTATTTTTCTAAACTGGAAACGGTTCGAAAAAATACGGGAAGTTTTATACACTTTTCCTACTTACTTCGGAATATCAAATAGGACTAAGTTTAAATAAATCACCAAATACTAAACAAGTTTCGTTAGAAAACACATAAGTATAAAAGACTAATACATATTTCAGTTTAAGTGTTGACGTATGATTAATATTAAATTAAAACTTTTCATTAATATTACTTATAGGTAACCTGTCCAACTGATTCTGATCGGAAAGCGGGTTTTTTGTCAAAACGTCTGAATTTTATAAAAAATATTTATAAAAAATAGTACAATTTTATAAAATCTGATGGTATGTATATCCCTGAAAGTAAAGCTGCACAAACTTAGAAATTTTCATTAGATCTGTCATAAGAAAATAACTTTTACGCAAAGTTATATTATAGCATTTTCAAAGACGAAAGATGTCATAAGGCGGATTTTTATACCACAACAGGATCGAAATTCAAGGCGGGATGAGATTTCGAAATGCCGCCAAAAGTGGGTGGTTTACATATAGGGTGGTTAAGTATACGTTTAGGTGTATGGTCATTTTAGGTTGGGAAATTGGGGTCGAAGCATTTGTGGTTCCCTTCATACCCTATTTTTGGGAATATACATATGGTAGACCTACTCGTCTTCATACTCACCAGAGAAACCCAAATATTCCTCTGGGAAGTTCGAGATCTGTACAAATTTTCTCAGGCTTCTCGAGTCCATTTACATAACATGTTCCAATCCGTTCGCATGATATTTAGCAGCCAATAAGACTTTAAATGTTACTCTTGCAAAAGCAGGGGAATGAGACAATAAACAGGCCATTGCTTCGATGTCCTCTTCGTATAGCCTATATTGATTTTCTTAGCAACTGTAAATTGTATGTAGATATGCTTTCAGCGTTGATTATTCATTTAGGACACCCGGAAATAGACTCAGTTCGACTTTGTCCAGCTTCGTCGAACTTCTGTTACTGTTACTATCTGGTCCCGTCTCATACGCTCCTTAATCTTTTATGGGTTCTTCTTGTCGCTGTTAAAGTTCGGCCTGGAAAGGCTTCGGATTTTCCACATTGACAGCTAGATCAATGAATCAGGTACTAGCCAGCTCATTTACCCTTTCATTTCCCAAGATGACGAGTTGCTCCGAAGTTTATATAATATCCAGACTGCCAGTGAGGGGGAAGTTGTTTATTTCCTTCTTACCATCGACTGTTATTAGTGATCTAATAATCTGAGATGTTATCGCATTTATCGCTGCTTGACTTTCACTGAATGTCATCACATTTATATATCCATCTTCATTGTTAAACTATTTTATACACCTCATGGTCGTTTCAACCACAGGCTGAAACACAGAATTGTGCGCAGAATGGCGAAAGTGTTTTCTGATATTTAGATGCTCGATAAAAAGTCCTATTTCCATTCTTACGTACGTTCCCGATCCATCAGTCTAATATTGGCATCCTTGCTCGCCATCACCCTATAAGACTTCCGCAGCTTGTGAGATAGGCGGTTAGCAGCTTTTCGTCATAAATTTTGTTGGAATATGATGTGTTACCTATTCCGTTGGTGAGAATAGCGTCAGCATTTTGTTATGTGTTAGTTAGGTGATTTATAAAAATCTAGATACGATTCGCATACTGCCTGCACCCGGACGGTACGACCAACTAATTACTGGATCCATTAAGTGCCATTCTGAATGCTGAATTGTCCCTGTCGCTATATGACATTAACAGGAATATTTTCAGGCCGTTTCCGGCCACAGTACGAGGTATGGGAATTGCTACAGCTGGTGTGGTGTGTCTTGCCGTTAGCAAACCAGGTATTATTAATTATTGATCTGTTGGTTAACACGATGCGCCGATGCGATTTATCGATTTCAGCAAGATACTGTTAAAGAAACCCTCTATATTGACAAATGCGACATATGAAAATAGATTTCTCTATGAATCTCAGTAGAGCAAGAAGAGTGGATTTGTCCTTCTTGTAATCATGCTGGTTGTCGAAATACCTATGGCCGTTCGCAGATATGTGTCAATTCTCTTCAATGCCATCAGAAGGAGAGATGAGAGACTGGTTGGTCTAAGGTTCTTTGGACTAATATGCAATGATTTTCCAGCTTTCGGTATGAACACCACTTGAGATTCCCTCCATCATCGGGAATGTCAGATAGCTTGATGTGACTGGTATAGCGTTTCAGTAGCCAGGGGGCCAACATATATAGTCCAGTTTGTAACTCCACTGGTTCTAAGCAGTAAGGGTCAGGCTATTTCATGGACTGAACATTTCCCATTGCCTATTTCAGTGGGTCTTCTGCCACGTTTTTTCCGGCAGCGACTGCGATCTCGTGGTTGTTCGGTAAGTCCTAACTTAAAAATATTGTATGGCTAGGACACAACAAATATTTATATTTTCTTTTCCTACTTGTCAAGTTCTTGTTCTTTACCATTTTATACGAGAGTTTCTTCCCTTGTATAACACAATTGAAGTCACAGAACCACTTTGTTTTCGATGATTTATTAGATATTCAAATTTCATATTAATATAACGTATACGTTTGTACTAACTGATTCCTTGTCACATATAAGTATACATATGCTAGGTTGAGGGAACTTTTTCATTTGAATGATTAATATTGTTTTAAATGTGTGTATTCGCATAGCATTTACACCACCGAAAAATTGCTCTGACTAGTGCTCCAGCAGAAAATAACTGCTTGTATTTTTCTGAGATGATGTAGCGTATGATTAATATTTATTTTGAGGGGGTTTAAATATTGTGCATATGTGTGGCATTAATGAAGTTCCTATAGAAAAAAGAAGTTAAATTTTGAATTTACTTGTTGCCATTGGGTATGTGTTTATGGTATTTGTTTGTTTTATCCATAGTTTAAGGTTTTTGTATAGTTAGGTAAAAGAGTTGTAATATTAATCAAAATGTAAACATTACTCAAATGCTATTAGTCAAAAGTTAAATGTGCCATTAATACGGATTATTATTTTTTTTATTAAGATAACGTATACGTTAACAATATCCAACTGACTGGTCCTCAAGCATAGAATAAGTAGACGTGTTCAAAATTGTATCAATGGTAATGCATAATGCATTATGTATTAAACCCCCAACTGTAGCTAAATTTCTCAACCATTTCGTTTTATTACTGGACACTCCCGAATTCCATAACTTAGTTTTAGTGCCACGTCTCAATTTTGTTCGTGTTGAACTTCATATCTTGACCATCATAAATAGCATAAACTTTTTTTATTGCTATATTTCAAGTTTATGAAGCAGAAAATAATACATCGACAAAGATAGAAGAACACTTTTTAACTGGAGTAAGGAAAACTTACTCTCCTTCCAGGACTCAGACCATGCTGAGAGATTATTGGCAACGATAGACACATAATAACGATACGTCTTTAACATTAAAGTAAACCAAGAATAATTTATGACTTATACAGGGTATCAAACAGTTAAGGATGTTGTAAAACTAGGTCAATAATAGACGATGGCCATATGTTCATACATTCATTCATTGTTTAAGGAATTACAACCGAGGGTTCCTACAAGCAAACAATAAGGCCAGTGAGACTGTCTTTAAATTACTTGTTCCCATAAACACTTGTAGTAGTCCGCTATAATTCGGGTGTAAGGGCAGCATTTGCAAGAGTCCTTGTTTTTATATTCTCACGTTTACTTTTTATCCACTTCGCTGAGATTTAAGCGTTTAAGCAGTTTTATGAAATAAGACTACTAAAGTACTTAACTAAATCGTTAAGGTGGATTGTTAGCGGTTTTGCAGTTTTGATATTTTTGGTTCGCACAATAGAACAAAAGTTGGAATTGCTAAACATTGTCGCTCTAGGAGTAAATGAGAGCTTACTGGCTGTACAAAGTGGCTGTTGCCTGTAAACGGAAACAAGGTGGGGGCAGCTGAACTGTTCAGCCATTAAAATGGTAATAAAATTTTGAACAAATGTCGCTAAGGTTTTTAGAACAATTGTAACAATAACTGCAATTCAACTTAACCACCTTTGTCATCTGGGTAAATCCCATGATTACTTACTAAAAGTCTCTAGAGAATGGTTGTCGTTTCCTTTACAAAATGTTTACGCCATTGAACAAAAAAACCACGTAATTGTCATAAAAATTATTAGTGTGGTCGTTTGGAATATGAATTCATAACAAAAATATTTTTAAAAATTTGATTGCACTTTGAAGTAGGCGAAAGGCGTATGAGTGATATTATTAAAGATAACAGAAAATAGTACTCACACCTTTAAGGGGTCATAGGATTAGTTGAAGAGATATTGTTTAATTTTTGACTGTCAGAAGATGACTGAATATATTTTGGATTGTTGGAATTTTGTCTTTGATGCTGATGAGTACCATGAGGTGCTTAAAATTCAGAGCAGAAACGGTTCATGAGAACCCTTTGACAGAGATATTCACATCTGCTCTTTACATTAATAGCCTCATCGAATTGTCCACAGAATAAATATTTTATTGGCGAATGGGTGACATTAATAAATATTAGGAAAATGCTATGCATGTTCTTCAGATACCAAAGGAATAAGAGAGAGAATGACGCTATCCTTTGGTTTGTTAGAAGATATGTGAATATTTGTGAGACTCTTGAAATTTGGTCATTAACATTGATGAGAGTCTTGACATACCGGAAGTTCAGAGCAGGAACAGTTCATGATAATCCCTTGGTAGAAAAACCCTAACATGTAGTGTATTTTAATAACGTCATAATATTATCTAGGAATTTAGTATTGTCTGGCGTATGATTGATATTATTAATGATTATACAAAACCTCTAAAAGATCAAAGGATTGGGTGAGAAAATGTCCTTTTCTGTTTGATTATAAGTAGATGAGTCAATATATGCGGGATTCTCAGCATATGAATATGAGTTCATTTAAAAACTGCAGAATCGAAACATTTCATAGTGCCTTGGAATAGATGTCCACATAAGTAGTGAATGAATACTCATAACGTTATCACATGGTGATATTAAAGATTATAAAGAATAGTACTCATACGCTTAACACATCTATGGAATAGGAGGAAGAATGTAGTATCTTTTGGAATGCAAGATGATACGGGAATATATGTGACACTTCTCGAATATAGACTTTAACATGTGCAAAAGTCAGAGTCGAAAGAGTACATGATATCCCTCTCGCAGAGAACTCGAAATATGTAGGGCATATTAATAGCATCATCATATTGTCTAGAATCTAGAAAATAAGTATTTTTTGGCGTATGAATGATAGTATTAAAGCTAGCTTATCCAAAATGCTTATGAAAGCAAAGGAATTGTTGCTCGTAGAATATCAGTTTATATTTTATTGTAAGAAATTGCGTGAATTTATGAGATTCTCTGATTTTGGTCGTTGGCGCTAATGAGAGTTGTGACATGTGGGAAATACAGAGTAGAGAAAGTTCATGATCCTTTTGCAGAAGTCTCCACGTAAGTATTGTATATTAATAGTGTCGTTATATTACCTGGGAATAAGTATTTGTTTGCGTATGAGTGATATTAATAAATAATATACAAAACAGTATGTATACGCTTAAGAAATCAAAGGAGTAGGAGGAAAAATTTAGTTTTCTTACTTTAAGAAGGCACGTAAGGGATCACACTTTTCCGCATTTGTTGATATACAGGGTGCTTTTGACAATAATTTAAAGGCATCAGTTTGTTGGATCTATGGACCATTTATGCGTTGGTATATAACTACATCTTTGGACCACACCACCTTAACCAGATATATGAATAGAGAAACCCCTCAAGTCGGAGTCTTACCTTCACTTCTCTGGAACTTATTACTGGATCTTATTTTCTTGGAGCCAAGGGATCAATTTGCAAAGTCTTAGTATATGCTGATGACTAGGCGATTGCAATACAGGGAAAATAAATGGATCACATTTATCCATGTGCCGAGAAATATGATCCAGGAATTAAGCAGGAGACTCTGCAAGTCAGCAACGGATAATGATATATTGAGAAACGGTCTCAGATGGAAGGCAATTTGCCTGCAGGATAATGCCATATTTTCAGGATTGATTGTGAACAAAAAAACTCACCTTCAAACGTCATACTGTCGGTGGGATTAGTGGAACGAAAGTGGCCCCCTACATTCGTGTAAATGGGCCAACCGAGGACGCTTAGCTTTTTCCCTGAAAATAGTTTACTGGATATATACAGATGTTGTTTACCCGATACTGCTTTACGGCATTATCTATTGCCAAGGGTACAGTGAAGGCAATGGTGTGTATGATGTGTGCCCTTCGCACTATATCTACCGTGAGTTTGGGGGTTATCCTTCGCCTGCTATCATTAAATTTACTGGGTAGACAAATGGCGGCTGGCTACATCAGAAAACTGATGAGGACGTTCTTTTCTATGGATCACCAGAGGCCATATTTTTAAGGTATATGCGGCACTAAATGTTAGAAGCCGATTACATGACTTCAACCTTTGAGAGAAACTTGTTAACTCACAGTCCAAATAGGCAGGATTGTCCGGGACGCAGTAATTAATTCTTCTTCATTCATGGCATCAAAACTACCAGACAATTATACCATAGTTTACTCAGAAGTCATGGCCATCGGAGAAGTTTCACCCTGGCTGGGGTAAAACGTCAGCACCCCCAGAGGTATCCATATCTTCACCGACAGTCAGGCTGTTATATATTTCAACCCTGTTTACAATACACTGGTTCCCAATTATATACTTTCAATGGGCTGAAACCAGCTTTTTACAATAAGCGTAAATAATTTTAGGAAGCTTTTTGATGACTCCTTGTTCGAAAGAGTCGCCGTAGCTTTACGATTTTTTCATCTTCGAACGAAATGTAAGGCAATCAGAGCACGAAAAAAAATCCAATGAGTGTTCGAACTCACGGGCGATGTGTTAACACCTTTTTGTTACACCGTACCTGTTCGATTTCTATGAACACATTTGTAAATAGTCGTGTTTTGGTTACAAGCAAGCGATTATCGGTTGCTAAGTTGCAAAGAAAAGTTATCGCTAAGTCTTCGCTAAGTGCTTCATCAAAAACAAGCGAATATGTAACCAAAACAAGCTTAATGTTACATTGGAAAATAAAAACCAGCGTTCAATCATATGATGACGTTTGATTAAAGTAATATTAATACTAAATAACACTTAAACATATTTAAAGCCAAGTGTCATTATTTTCTTGCTTAATACCTTTTATCTTATACCCACAAAAAGCAAAGAGAATGCAAAGCAACAGACACATGTACATACATACATTGTTATGTTCGTACATACGCTACACAAGTCCGCAATTTTCGTTGCTCTCTTTCTATCTCATTTTTATATACGTATAACCACGTCAATACTCTTTTTGCACTGAGAGTGCTTCGCACCCACAGAATACAACAATTGGCTGCCGCTATATCTGTGTGTGTTTTTTTTGCAGTCTGACAATCTGTGTTTCGCAGTCGGACAAATCTGTGTTCTATATAGAGTGGGTCACCCTTATCATTTAGGGGTATGAAAAATAGATGTTGGCCGATTGTGAGACCTACCCGATATGCACACAAAATTTCATACAAATCAGTCCAGCCGTTTCGGAGGAGTTTAACGGCAAACAATGTGTGATCGCAGTCGGACAAATTGTGTTTGGATGTATTCAATTTGTGAATTTAGGCCGTACCCGCGCATATTGATGTTTACACATCAAAACCTGTTAAGGGAATGCAAAGAGTGGAGAGTGTGAGTGTAAATCGTCATGGTGGAGGGCATATAAGCTTCGGCCCGGCCGAACTTAACACGGTTTTTACTTGTTTTTGAATACACCGGGCAATGCTGAACATCAAATGACTCGCTTTGTTTGGCCATAGCTACAACAACGAAACAATCAAACACACAACATCACACATACTTTGTCCGAAATAGCTGACGAATACGTGTGTCACATAACCCCATGTTTGCCATATCAACAGCAACGAAACAGCCAAACACACAACATCACACATACTTTGTACGAAGTAGCTGACGTATTAGTGTGTCACCATAACGTCGACTGCGCTTGCAAATGAAATTTTGCGTGGCTATGCTTCATATCTCCGTTCAACAACAGCAACAGACACATGTACATATTTACATTATTATGTTAATACATATGCTATAGACACAATTTCGTTTGCCTCACCCCTGCCACACCACTCTTTCATTGCTCTCCTGCTCGCTCATTTTTGCTTAACACGTCACTATTCTCTTTCGCAGTCGCAGAAAATCTGGTTTTAGCAGCAGCATAAAATCTGGTTTTAGCAGCAGCAGAAAACCTGTCTGTGTGTTGTTTGCATATATTGACTTTGATAAATTTAGTCCCTATACGCCGCTATAGATGTTAACACATCAAAAACCCCTATATTATGTACATGGGCGACGCATACTACCATTGCACCACCGATGCCGAAAAACTGTTTACTCCTGACATAAAAAATGTTTCTTTACTGCTGCGCATCTCTGAACGAGGTAGTCATGGAGTTTGAGTTCTATCTTATATGGGTGCTGTGGTACAGACACATACCAGGAAACTATAGAGCAGATGAGGTAGAAACGTTAGAGACTACGTTGTTTGTTCCAGTAGATATGGAGCATGTGTTTTAGCTAACCTTGAAACCGCAACTATAAGACGTGCGAATGATCGATGTTTTGAAGGCTCAATTTGCAGAATCACCATCCAGTTATGTGCAATTTATGACCTGAATTGTACACTAAACTTGATATTCACTTTTGGACAGGATACCTCTACGCTCGTAGCTGTGATTATTGTTCATTTGTTGAAAACACTAGTTGATAAAAAGTCCCGCTTCAAAACTTGAAGTATCACCTCATTGCTGTAAGAGAAGTTGTGGGTATGAAGAAGAAAGTGAGAGCTTTGAACATTTGATAAACTCCTGCTCCGCTTTTTGTGTGAGTAGGATATAATATATAAGGGATTACTTCTTTTCGGGTAGAACATATATTCAGGGAGTTAAGTTGAATACCTTTGAACTATTTTTGCGGCGTACAAATTGACTCTTAAATGACTACCACAGCTCTCTATTTCAGCAACATCTTGGAACACCGGAATGTGTAATAATATGGTTTGATCGCTCTTAACCATCCCTGGTCAATTTACAGGTTCAAAGATGGGGACGGAATATGATGAGCCGTGGCATCACAACAATCCCTACTGGACCAAGTATGTCAGCAGTGTCAGCCTCCTTTACGTACCCAATATTACTAATCAAGAGTGGCAATCACTTAAATAAATAAATGTTTTCCCATTACATCCCTAGAAGGAATCGGGGAGAGCTTCTCACAACCAGTGAGCTGTGCGCTTTCTAGTTTTATACAGTCACTTTACCAACTCTAAAAATGTATTCCATAGATCCATTTAGAGTATGATATTAGTTTGTTAGTCCGTAGCGAATACTTAATATATATTCCATCTCAGTACTCGTACCGAATAGTTAATATGAATCATATAGCATTATTATATAGATAGATTCCATAAGGATGAAACGTTCTTCGCTTACGTGCCTATACAACTGATTTGGTACAGGCTTATATTTGACTGCAAGATATTGGTGATGATAATCTGAAACATGACAATGCTGTGTAGCTATTGACGATATATTAATCTCTAATTAAAAAGGTTGCTTAAGCTAATCAACATATCATTTACAAATAACAACGGTTTTTAAACCAGCATCGTATTGTTGTCATATCAATTATACAATATTGAAGTCTAAGTCATCACTAGTCAAAGAAGTCTTAAATTAATGTTTTGTCGAGATTTGTATTTACAATAAATTTCAAATTAAATTAACATAACTTATACGCCTCAAACCACTTTATGCTTATTTTGTAAAATAAATTGTTTATTAAGAATAATTGAATGAAATATATTATTACCCAATCAAAGGTATCTTATTAAATCGTATATTCTCAAAAATAAAACTTAACATCTATTATATTTTGTTTCATAATCATCTTAACAACTCAAGTGTAAACTTAAAGTTGTGGCCAAATCAGAGCAATCTTGGAAAAACCCTTCTCAGTAAAAGCAAGAACAACAACAAACTATTTCCAAATAAATAAACTTTTCGTCTGGAAATGTCAAAAGTTTGAATGCCTTTGGAAGTAATGAAATCAAGCAAAAATCATAAAATAAATCTTGAACTGTTCTATAATTGATTAAACAAACAGCTCGACCTGAGTGCTAAAATGACATACAAAATTACATATAAGAAATGTCTTTTATTTACTAATTTAACTACAGCTACAGAAATATTATAATATATAACTATAGACATATGTATGTACTTAAATGTGAAGACATGACAAGACAATTTTCAGGGGAAACTATGACACAAAAGATTTACACACAAAAAAGGACATAAAGATAGAGGACTAAACAAAGTAAAATAACTACTCAAGCCTAACAATTTACCAATTGAGGGACTAACTCATTCTCTACTCTAATTCAGACGCACAAAACAACATACACAGAGTTAAATGCTAAAAGGATAAGCTATTGAATTTTTAGTCATTAGAAAATAGTGCTTTGCATATCTGTAATTGTGTTTTCAAATTAAAGGTACCAGAGCTAACAGGAAAAGCATGTTAGCTCATTGTATGTGGAAGTTTGTATATATTTACCTACCTACGTATATGTTAGTGAACACACACACATACAACATCATATTTATAAATATTTTCTTTACATTTTGATAGAAGTTACTGGGAAGAAGAAGAAAAATACTTGCCAAATTTACCTAACATTTTTCTGGTAAATACTTACAAAATACCAGAAATTGCACAGGAGTCAGGCAGACATGCCGACACACATACTGATTTCAAACTTGTCTGTAGATATATCCTAGCAGCTTGATGATGACTCTTTTAAGCTCTGCGAGATATTTAACAAAGTGCATATAGAGATCATACTCGTAGTAAAAGTCTCATCTGTACCTTGTGATACAGCAGAAAAATTATTACATTGTCGGCTATACAGTACTCTGATATCGAACACCTGTAAGATGCTACTTGAGTAAAATTAGTATATAACATAGAAACTTAATTCCTAACTAAGTATACTTTAAAATTTTACTTACCTAATGGCTCTTATAAAACGAACATAACATATTATTCCAACCTGTTCGACCCTTTGCATTTTCCCTCCAATTGAATACAGCAAACAATTGCAGGGATTCATCAACCTGATCCATCCAGCGAGGTCTTGGTCGTGCTATTTATCGGCTTCGGATACCTATCGCCCAGGTTCATCCTTATCATAGCTGACAGTTTTGGGTTTATTTGTGGCAGATTCGAGTTAAATAAATGCATTCTCTACCTCGAAGCTATAGCGGTTAATAACTTTCACGCTCTGCTCCCAACCTGAGGAGGTTCTGCTCGTTGAAACCATTAAATTTATCTGGACCTTATTTACAGCCACCCCTAATTTGTGGATTCTTTCTTGAATCTCGAAAATATTGCAGGAACTTCTCGCATAGTCCGCCTAATGAAATCAAAATCATCAGCATACGCGAGAATCATGTGACTTTTGCTGCTGATGGTTATATTCGTGTTCCTTAAGATGCACCGCATGGTAGGGTATTACCATAACTTTGACACAAATGATACGGTCAACATCATTAGGCAGAGGTGTAACAGCTCAGAGATACTCAGATATAGCTTTGTAAAATGTTCTCCGTATCACGCCATCGGTTTCGAAAACAGCCTCATTGTCAATAATGACTGCTTTTCGTGTAGTTTCTCCAGGATTTCGCATAATGTGAATATCTGTCCAGTTGTGGAGCTTTCAGCTCTACATTGACCCTTCTAAAGTCCGATCAGACGTGCAACAATTAGCGTTAGTCATAGACATGTTGCAGTCGAGATGACCTTGTAAGCAAAAAGTAAAAGGTTTATCCATGGCAGTTGGAACATGTCCTCGGTCACCTTTTATAAAACAGAATATAGTACGCTGAGGCTCCAATAGCCGGACATGCATTAGCCTAAACATATTTTGCATATCTAGTGATGCATAAAACTTGTCAGCTCATCGGCGACAGCCTTAAATAGCTTTGCTGATAGTCTATTAGTAACTGCGGCTTTGTCGGGTTTAAACCGGGGGATTGCTAATTGCTAAAGCAGTCTCGATTAAAATGAGACAAACGTCACCATCGTCTTCTGACTGCTGAACTCCCTCATGTGCACTGGTTCTTATGGGAAAAATTATGCAGGGAAATGGTCCTTCCATATTTTCAACATACTAGTTTGGACATTTGCTACAAGATTTCCGGCTTATATTTACAGAGGGGTAACAAAGAACCATGTCCGTTAGAACATCTTTTTCTCTTTTCGTGAAATTTTGGGACTTCGTTCTTCCTTCTTCAATTGTAGTTTTTTCTCTTTTACGTCTTATCCACTGCCTTTGAGTTTTCCAACAATTAGACGATATACCCTTGTCTTCTGCTTACAGCTCGAGTTGGAAATGTGGTGACACTCCTTATGTTTAGCACTAGTAACTGAGTCAGTTTATCTGAGTACCTGTGGCCGGCCTTCCAGTTCCCAGATTTGTATGTATCTGGTTTCTCTAGAGTTAATTTGCCATTATTAATTAATTATTATTTTGCCATGAAATAGCTTCTAAAAATACCGTTCGGAATCGGTAGGGCCTTATCAAGTCCTTTTTGTGTAGGTCCCAATCAGTGAGTATACAACTAGAAAGCGCACTGCTCACTGGTTGTGAGAAACTCACTCCAATTCCTTCGTGGGATGTGATTATTATTCATAATTTATGTTGCTACCAGGCAATGATCCCATTCAAATATAGCACCTCGAATCACAAGAACATCCATTACACTGTAACAATGTATATTATCAACCACCAAGTAATCAATCTGGTTTTCTATACTCTGATCGGTAGATAACCAAGTTGCCTTGTGGATGTCTTTATATTGGAATCTCGTAGCAGTGACATGGTTGTCAATCTTTGCCGCGGCCAAAATATATCAGTCTTATTCTGTTGTCGGATGAGATGACATACTTTTATGGCAATACCACAGGTTTCATCTAGACCCTCGTAGAAAATGTCGTTGGTCTCATCGGGCCAAGTACACATATTAACGAAATGCTGAAGAATTTTTCTGTTTGCGGATAGTGGAGATTTGCTCAATCTCCGCGCTGAACCTAGAGACTAGATGTCGGTGAGTTTTTGGCAACTACAAATTCGTAACCAAATGCACGTCTCGTTTCATGGCACCAGTGGTAGATGTCACAGTTCATCCTCCTTATACTGCCATATCCGATACATTGCATATCCTGAATATCTGTGATGTCAGCCTGATATGTCTAGAGGACATCTGGCAATTCGATATTGGCACCGCACCTATATAGGGTTTTTATATTCAGTGTGCTATAGTGGTCCTTGGAACGATTGCGAGCGGAAGTGTTATAAAGTCGAAGAAGAGGGACAATATTGTGTCTTTGGATTTTATATTTTCATTGTACTTAGAAACTGTGGATGTTATCAAATCCAACTCACTGCGGTATTACGTTTTGCTTACCGATTTATAAATGCAGCCTTGGGATTGTGTTTTTATCGTTGGATTATCCGCCCTTTAGGTACAAAATAAATACCCTAATTGTATAATGAGACTCAGTGATGCTTATCACTTGATAGTTTGTGACGCGACGGTATTGGTATGCCAATAGATATGCCCTGACCTGACGATAACGCCATACAGAAAACTCGGTCTAACTACAGGCGTATACATGCAATGAACTTTTCGGGCGGTTTAGACCCCAGCTTTTGCCTATTGCCCTTTACAGGTGTATAGTCCTATCACAGCCCTTCTGGCTTTTTCAAGAATGCTGGGTTAGAAGTTTAACTACCTGTCGAGTAAAATACCTAAGTATTTTGCGCTTCCAGAGAAGATGACTAATATGCATAACTTTTCCAGCCACATACTGCAACACTGAAATGGGGTATCACATGACTTGAAGGCCCATTAACCACACCAGTGCAATTGAATGATTCAACGATGGGAAAGAACATGATGACAAGGGGAATCATGAAGTTCCTGATTGGACAAAATATATCAGCAGTTGCAGCCACATAGTCCAACCACCTAACCTAACCTTGGCGACAGTAGCGGCACTTAAGCCCAACAACCGTTTAACTATCCGCTATAATTCAGGGCTGTCAATGTCAGTTTACTCCTTACTGCCTTAGAAGTATTAAGGGCGAATTTTATATACAAGTTCCTTTTCATGTCTCTCCCGTAACACTGTTCCTTCAGTTATTTGTATTATAGAGAATAAACATTATTACTGTCGCACCTCCCTCTCTCTGTCTCTGGTCGTGTACAATGTTGTTTTTGTTATTCTCTTGGAGTTGACGCTACATTCTCGGGAAGTTTTGACTTAAGTCACGTTGCAATAAATGTTTAAATACTAACAATTGTTACTTCAACACCGACATTCTTGGTGTAAGCATGTTTACATTAACATGTACATTTACATTTATCTGCAACCAAACAATGCATACATGTAAATAATAATAATACAAGACACAAACAAACACATGTTTACGTGATTTCTTTCGTTTGACATATATATTATATACATGTATGGGTGTGTGCGTGTAATAAAAACATTATTGCTGGTTGTCGTCTAAACCATTTAGGATTTTTTAATGCACCTGCTGTTACGTGTTTAGTTATTTACTGTTAACAAAACGTACTGAGATACATGGGGAAACACACGCACACTTGCATTCAACACACAATGTCATTTACTTGCAAATCATTGTATGTTAGGTAGGATGTATAAGTATTTATGTACCTGGAAGTGGGATTATCCTAGTGGATATTACATGTGTGGATGTTTGAGGAAGGGGTCAGGTGTTTGTTGTAAGATTTAAAGGATATGTACGAATTGGGAATAATTGCGAAGGCCTTATTAATAAAAAGTTGTGAGAGGTTTGAGAGACAGTTTATCATACAAAAAACATCTCTCAAACCTCTCACAACTTTTTATGAATAAGGCGGCTAGAGTTAAATATTAAAAAGTTTTTAGGTAAAATAATTTCTAAAATAAAATAATAATATCCAAAGTATTCGACAATATGAAATCTTATGAATTGGTACAGATACAATTTTCTAAATTACATGGCATCTGCAACAAATATGTATTAAATTTTGAAATTTCATATATATACAAGGTCCATAATGTAATTTATTGCCTTTTAAAATAACAGCAAATTTGATGATCTTCACATGAAGCGTTCCGACGTATCCTTTTTAAAAGCCCTTTGTATCTCGCAAACCATTCTCCATGGATATCCCCTGTATGTTGGCGTATTGAGTACGTTCTAAATGTCGAGTTCTAAATCGATCTAATGAATTCATCAATCATTAGCTCCAGAATGCGTCTAGGAAATATTTACTCGTAGTATATTCCACATGTAAATAATTTTTAATATCGGCAACGAAATATAAATCTATTAAGTTTCCCATTTAACATAAATAATGAGAGGCTGATTGTTCTAAAATCCTTAGGACTGGTCTTATCCGATTAATTTATTAAATCCACAAAGACCTCCGGATGACAAAACAGGAGCATTTCTGCAACATATATCTTTAGGGGATTTAATACACAAATCAGGTAAGACTAGTCATATTTCTTCTGAGGATTTTAGAACAATTAGCCTCTCATTATATCTGTTGAAATGTGAAAATAGTTAAATTTTAAAAACAGTTTTCAGCGTATACTTAATATTTATTTCATTTACGATATTAAATATTAAGTATACGTGGAATCTACTATAAATATATATTACTTATATGCCAAATATTTCATGATTTAAAACTGATTAGGTTCAATTGAAATTTCAGGAGTACAAGCATGGAGTTTATACAAAGAAAATTCAGCAAAAGGCTTCAGTACAAGAAATATGGCTGTTATTAACATTAATTTACACGATGTTATCAAAGAACATTAAGGTCGTTGGTTTCATTAGATGAGATGTTGGGTAATATACCAACTCTGGAGCTGATACATTGAGCTTCCTATGGAAACTCACTTCCTGATTTGCAGAAATTTTGCTACCTGTGGAAATATTGGTTCTGAGACTGACAATATCCCGCATATTTCCACGGTGGCCGTCGGTGGTGCAATGGTAGTGTAATGTATGACTCAACATTGCTTTGCCAAATGCATGGCTTCAAGCCCTTTAAAGATGGCTTCAAGCCCTTTAAAGTAAAGGTTCTGTACTGCGGGAAGTAAGTTTCCACAAGAAGCTCAATGTATCAGCTGCAGATAATAGACTAATACCCATCAGCTCGCCTAATGAAACCAAGGACCTTAGGGTTTTTGATAACGTTCTGCGAAGTCGTCTAGCTAAATGTTAATGACAGCGATACTTCTTGCACTGAAGCCGTATACATAATATTTTATATAAAGTTAGGAATAAATATTACTTATACGCATAAAATTTCTGTTATGCCTTATCTGTTGCATATTATGAAATATTTTCCACAGCCGCATAGGGTGAATTTTGGCCCCAGCCTTCACATCTAAAGTTCTTCCTCCAGAAAATTGCTGAAATGGTTTAAGGGGAAATTGTGGTATTGTAAACTGTTGCTAACCCGACTTCTTGGTTGTGTATATTTCCTTAATTTTATTTTTTCTCAGTCTCTTAACTAGTAAATAGTTGCTCCGTTCTCTCTACCCCGCTTTTATCCCACTCTCTCAAGTAGTACTGAGGGTATTTCACAGGATCAGGTGAGTACGTATACGCATAATACAGTGCAAGTGCGGAAGTGCAAAGTTCATGTTAATATTTTACAGAAATAATAACAAGAGCATTTACACCCAATCCTGTTTCAGAATTGCAACAATGGAAATGTGCACAAAACTTAGAACCGGAAACTAAAACCGGAGTATAACCAGATTGTAGACTTTTATGATACAAAAAATATATATGTATAACATTAGGCAAGTCTAGGCAGAGGTTTTGGAACCATTAAAGTGTTTGAAAATAAACTAAATGTGTATGCAAACTTTTACATCTATTTATATGTAGTTAAGATGTATATATGTATGTTTTTTAAATATTTATTCTTTTCAATATTTCGTTTTAATTTGTGCAATATATCATTCTTTTGTTCTATGCAAAAGTTATATATCTGACATATAATAATACAGTGTATTTCAAATGTATTTGGTTTCACATCTGACTACATACGAGTGTCCGCTTCATAGCTTGTTTTTAGACAGCATCTAATTGCAATTTAAGGACACTAATCGAAAACTTAGAGCGTAGCATGAAATAGCGGCAAAATGTAATCCGTATAATGTCTACGTTTAAGTGTAGTGTTAAAGAACTGGTGATTTCACTCCAGTTATATTTCTTGGTTTATTTATGGGGTTTTTTACAATTTTTAACTTTATCTTTGACTGCCACATGTGACATGTGTAAGTGCTCTTCTGTTCAGCTGCTACTGCTGCCGGTTGCTACTAGCATACATATATGCTACCTATTGTTTGTTGGATACATAACAAACTATTCATGCGTCAAAATAAAATGTCATGGTAACCATTTTTTTTAATTCTCGACCATATCCTTCTAGCTCTTGACATTCTCGTATGTGGCTCAATCTCTCTGTCCGTCCGTGCGTTCGTCTCTCCCCTTTGTCTGTCATTCATTGGTTATTTATGATGCCATTTACCTTTTGGCCTTTTCCCTCAAATAATTCTAAAGTTATTTTTATGTTCAGGTTGTGTAAAGTTAAAATAGTTGTTGATTTTTGTTATCCATTTAGAAGGGAATGCTGGTAGTGTCATTTCATTTTTGTGTTCCCTTTCTTTCTCTCTCTGAATACGCATTTAAAATATATTTTGTTTTACACTCACCTGTGTTGGGGTTTAGTTTAAAGCAATTTTATTATATTATCCATTTCAATTTTATGACATGTAGTTATTTATTCAT
This sequence comes from Phaonia tiefii, assembly GCA_963931995.1. Taxonomy (NCBI): domain Eukaryota; kingdom Metazoa; phylum Arthropoda; class Insecta; order Diptera; family Muscidae; genus Phaonia; species Phaonia tiefii. The sequence continues at coordinate 9,288,093 of OZ008371.1, read as the reverse complement.
TTGTACACACAGCTCATGAAAAATGTAAGGAGAATGCAGAAGATTTCCATTCTATGTTCATTATATTTTGTATTTGGATTAAGCATCGTATTGTGCCGAAAGTCATGCTGGGGCTAGAGGATTCGAATTTTGAATTAAATTTTCTGAAATATTAATTTCACAAATGCTCAATCATTCTGTAGCAAAAGGTTCAGGTCAAATGCTAACCTTTCTGTTTCGTATACGTCTATAGTTTGTTCTAGGCAAATGAATGCTTTATTGCGTATAAGTAATATTTATTTACAGTTTAGTCCACGTATACTTAATAGTTAATGTAGGCAACGAAATAAATATTAATTATTCGCTTCAAAGACTGCTGAATAAAACTTACTTACAATGAAGACGGGTTTTTTTCAAATTTTGACTGCCAAGAGCCTTTTCACAATTATTAAGGTGTGGGCTTTCAAATGTGCACGCTATGAAAAGATTTTTAATTTTTGCGAGACTGTGTGGTAGTAAGATAGAGGCTTCCAAGCCTGGAACGTCGAACTCATATAAAATACTAATGGGGGGTGGCTTCCAACTAACAACTGTTTCTCTTCTCAACTGCTCTCCGGCAGTCTGGTCACCATTCGATTATAAATGGACGAACAATAGCCATATGCAACCAGTGTATGATTTTCGGGTATAGCCCCAACTTTTACCAATCGAATTTCTACAGTCGTATAGAACATTCAGTATCTTCTTTATCTATTCGTAAATATTTCATTTCCACTATAGTTTCTGGGCGAAGACTGTACCAAGATATTTTGCCACAAAAGGTAAGGAAATCTCTACATTGTCTAGCCAATGTCTTCCAAAATTAAGATTACTGACTGTAGCCAGAGATTTGCCAGCCACAAAAATGTACTTGCCATCCGGGGCTTCCCAATTCAAAATCACTAAGTATGTAGCTGAACACTATTAACTTCAGCGGAGGCGGATAACACTCCACCCGGTAGTTAACTTCCGAACAGAGCTGAGACCCAGGGTCGAATTGCTAACACGATCTTGAGGCATATTACCAATCCATCTGCACGAAGTGTTGGCGCACAGATTCTACGGAGCGCTTAATGGCGTCAGCCGTTACAGTATTGTAGGCATCTGCTAAATATGAAGACTGCCAAAGAAGACTGCCAAAGTGAAGTTACTAAACCCAGCATAGCCATTAACATTGCTCAGAGTACTGCCTCCTTGAGGCTGGCTGTCACTAAAGTATTGCGGCCCAATTGGGTTTCTATTATACAGGGTGTTTCAAAAGTGACCACCCTATTGGAAGATGCTCTTAGTTTTGCAAATAGCAGCCAATGTCAAATCTGTTTTGATATTTGTGGACTAGACAGATGCATAATACAAGTAAACAAGCCATAGAGCGATACACTCCCCAAGAACGCGGAATAATCGTGTCTATTTTTTTGCGTAACAGCGCGAATACCGTCACCGATTCCCCGGCCGTCCGACACCGACTGCGCAAACACTGCGCCGTTTGGCCACTAACCTTGAAGAGTATGGGACCACACGAGACGTTGCCAGGTGTGTCCGGCCTCGGAGCGCCCGTTGTGCCGAGAATATCTCCGCTGTTGCCGATGATGTCGAGCTGTCGTCGGAAACATCGACCAGACGCCGTGTCTCGCAATTACCCATCAGTCTGTCGTCCCTATTTTGGTCAAAGACGTGCGCATGTGCCCATACAAAGTCCAGTCCGTGCATCAGCTGCTGCCTGTCGTCCGCCAAACACGTGTAACCTACGCCCAAGCCATCCTCACTCTCGTGGACGAAGTGGACGAATTTTCCACCAAAATCATAATGAGCGATGAGGCTCATTTCCACCTCAGCGGGTACGTGAACAAGCAAAACTATCGCTTCTGGGGCACCGAAAATCCACGAGTGATGCACGAGGAGCCATTGCACCCGCTCAAAGTGATTGCATGGTGCGCTGTTCATCGGACCATTTTTTTCGAAAACGCCGCTGGTCAAACGACAGCAGTGGACGGTGCGCGTTATAGGGCCATGTTAACCAAGTTTTTTCTGCCGCAATTCGACGAATTAGGACTGGAGGACATGTGGTTCCAATAGGATGGAGCAACGGCACACACTGCGTGAACCACAACCGATATTCTGAAGACGGTGTTCCCAGGTCGCCTCATCTTTTGTTTTGGCGATTTGCACTGGCCCGCAAGATCCCCTGATTTAACCGTTCCAGACTTTTTTGTGGGGGTTTTTGAAGTCCCGTGTTTACGTGATCAAGCCCGAGACCCTGGAAGCCCTAAAGGTCAAAATTGGACACGACTGCGAGAATCTGTCGCCCGGAGTTCTCGCCAAAGTGATGAAAAATGCCATAACACGAGCCCGTATGGTAATCAATTGTGACGGAGCCCATTTAACCGATATCATCTTCTCAAATTAACCATTAAAATTCTAAAGGTACAAATAAACAATAACACAAAACAGAATCGAAGTATTTCATTTAGAAAAAGAAATGAGAGCCAAACAACATCGGATGACTTCTTTTGAAACATCTTGTACTAGTCAATTATTCTCTTCAATACTTTCAACGGTAATGATGAGTGGCTGATTCATCTATACTCATTAGAAGAGACACGACTAAACCTACCCGACTTGGAAATAAAGACAACCAGTTCTACCAAACAAACCATTTATCCAGTACAAGCATTCAAGACACAGCCTCTTATAGATACCCAACAGATATGGGATGACAAAAACCACCATACTTTTGCAGCATAACCGGTTTAACCGATCGCGACCTGGGGACTTACACAGCTGTAAGCTAACCAGATCTCCATTCACATCCACGTGCAGAATAGCCTGAACTAAAATATGCGGTTCACGAAATTCGCGGAAACGATATTCTCATATCTTGGAAAGTAGGTTGAAAGCTATTACTTGTTTGTTTTACACCCAAATGTTTATAATTTTATATTTTTGGTACTTTACGTTCTGGTACTTTACGTTCAAATTCATCAGGAATGATTTTTATTTATTCTACCTTTTTCCTGGTCCTGTTTTATTTTATTATCCAAACTCAAGACTATTCTCTGTTAATAGGGATATTGTTTTAAAATGTCTCCCTATAATTCCTGGAAACCCGTACAGCTATTTAAGATTTAAACGCTGTTGAAAAACTATATATCTATGGGCTTGAGCTTAAACAATAAAGTAAATATAAAACAATGCAGGTACCTTAGACCTATACGTAACATTAAATAAAAAGTTCGATATTAATATTATGTATACGCACGCCATACATTTATAATTTGCACCACATAACTTGTATATCTCTAAATAATATGCAATGTCAGGAAATATTAGCTTATTTAGACACCGTACATTCTTCAAGGATCTGAAGCCTTGACAAGTTAGAACTCCACCATCTAATTGTATTCTGATCAAATGTGGAAAGGATTTCTATACTACAAGGACCAAGACAGATTTTGTTTAGCTTATAATTTCTTATTTCAATATGATTTAATATTCTCACCTTTGCGCTACTACAAATAGGGTATATCAGAAGATAATCATAAGCATTTTGCTCATCTCTGGTTTACAATTAAACGCATATGTCTAAATCCATTTTGAATTTGAAGCACAAGTTAGACGGTTTATGATGAGGATTTCGTATATAAAGAGCTTTCCTACATAAACTTGATTATGTGTTACACACCGGCTACACTGTTTACATAGGAATATGATGTCCTTAACAGTCGTTCCCTCAGTCGTTGTTATAAATTTTAATGAATTTACTTACCGTTATAATAAATAAAATGTAATTTATGAAACAAATTGCAATTTAGTTTTATTTTTATACCTCCGGTTGTGATGTTTTCCAATTTAGTATGTAAACGGAAAAGGATCTGACAACACTTGCAGATTGTTAAGCATCCGGTTGACTACTACCATTGCCAGTGCCACTACATACGCAGCCTCTTGCATTTTACAATAGTGTGGGTGTCGGTATTTTCGGGTAAATCAAGATATGCCAACTTATAAACGTCGTTCTTCTCCAAGGCTGAAAATGTGAGTATTTTATTGCATGTGCGTTTGTAAGGGCAAACATAGAGGTCCATACAAATGTCCAGGAGTATTGAAATGGGGGACTGATGCTCGGCTTGGATAAATGGTGTGTAAAAGCCTTGCAAATCCTTAAAATGCATTGTCGCTTGTTGTATATGTAGCCCCAAAAAATTTGGGGGTGGGTGCGTGTTGTTGGTGTGAATGCTAAAGTGTTACAATCGTCTGCCACACTATCTCGGCTTTACGTTCTTCACTAGCTTTTGGCAAACTGACCAGGCTAAATGGATTAAGACAAAAATGTGTGGATACCAGAGCAAACGATCAAAAAACACCCAGCACTGGAGGGAAAAACTGAAAATGTCAACCAAACATGTAAGAACATGTGAAAAAAAAATAAAACTAACCCATCCGTACAACGACACAGGAGACACAGCAGGCAGGCATTTTACTATACGCTTATTCATTTAGTTATGCACATAGACGCCAAAAGGATGTGACAATGTGCAAACGAGTGTGTATGAGTTTAACACAATGAAGCTTAGTCAGCTAACATGTAGAACACATACTTAAGCAGTCATTCACACACACAAACAATTGTAACGTTTACTGCCCGTTGGAGACATAGCGTCAGGACGTGTGTACACAGAGCAGGCTGTTTTGCGTGTGAGCGGCCAAAGCAGTTCACATGCCATGGCCACTTAATACATGTCCGAAATATTTACGATCACCAATGGCACACAGCTCTCCATGGGATATTATTTTACTACATGGTCATTTTTCCATAAATGTTATACTGCAACGATATTCCTAGCTCAAAAGGAAAGTAGCATCAGAACGGCTTAACATTAACAACCACCGAGATGTGCTTTAGCACCAGGACATGAGTGGCTGTATATATATATACCTCATTTATTATTATGTACATTCAATATTCAGGTATTTTTATTCTTGTTTAGGAACCATAAAGGACCCTTATATGAATATGAACCAGCAGTTTATACTTTTCTAAATAGGCAATTTCTATGTGCATTGATGGGTATGATAGATTCTTCTCCCTCCCTCTAAGACATTGTGAACAAAAAATATCAATATAATGTCCTTGTCTGTCACTTATCCTTTTTTTATTTGCCAAAGGTCTATGTATGTGTGAGAGTAATATCCATAACAAAAAGTGTAAATCTTATGGTGAGCAGTGTATCAGGGATTATCAGCTGTCAAAGAATTCTTTGAAAAGTCAGCACAATAAAATATTTATGATATAATCGAACAGATTTTTATGAAGATGTAGTCTCTGTTGTATAGAATATGTTATAGATTAAGAAAGATTATTCTTTTGTACACCATTTGCTTACAATGTCCTTGCAGTAACCTGAATAAAATCATGACTTTTTGGTTTCGTTGAAAGCAAAATGTATGCTATGAAAATGGTTAAGATGTAGTTTTGATTTAAGACACAAATTTCTATTTTAGTTCTATTCAGGTTAATATAGCTATAACTGGTTTTAATGATTTTTAGGAAGGGAAGCGTATGAAACAAAGGTACTATATATCTGATACGTTCTTGGTATACAACACTATACTCTGAGAAGTGATTCGTACAAGGAATCTTTTCGAACGACCCACTTTGTGCTAAAACAACTGATTGAAAATGTTTCTGTGGGAAAAAAATGCGTATACGTAATATTTAATACAGAAAAGGTAGTAAATATTACATATACGCTTGATATTTCAATACGGGATATATCTGCATTCCATTTGAATTTAAGTCATGTTACGTTAGATGGAGCAATTGCAATTGAATTATTGGTACATCTCTTTCCGGCCCATTTCTGGATAAAAAAAACTATGCAGTTATGTATGACAGCTGTGTGCGATCCGTAGTCCCGCGAGTCTCGCTCGCTATCTACTAACTTCACGCTTTCGGATAGAAGTGTAGTGTGACAGTGTGTCGTTAGCATATTCTATAGAATATACTAGTTTGCCTATTCCGTTGGTGAGACTCCTGTCAGCATTTCTATTATACGCTGGTGGAGCACAGAGGATCACAAATGTACATTGTACTTCAAACCGCTTCTCCCCCAAGTCCGACTCGATTTTACTAGCAACCTTAGTGGTAATGAAGGTATTGCCCCCATTTCCCTGGCCGATTCGGTCCTTAGCTCTGCACTTTAGAGCCAGTGTGTCATCTCAGGGTTGAAGGTAAATGTTGAGCCTGCAGTTGTTCTGCATAGAAACCAGAATCTATAAGTCTTTTAAAGGCGCTCTATATGTGATCTTTTCATATTCACGAGACTATAGACCCGAATGTCAAAATTGACTGTATTACGCTCGTTTAGAGATTTGTGGTTGAGCCCCATTTTGAGCCTATTGTTCTTCTGCAAATATACCAACATCTGTGAGCATTTTCCATTGTGCTTTCTAGGTGGCATTGGAAAAGTTGTTTGAGATCTTAATGATTTTAGATGACTTCCAAGTACATATTTGACCTTTCGGATATATTTATTTTCTTTCTAAGGAAGCAAGGATCCATAAAAACGGTAATCTTTGTCGTCGTAAATAAGTATTATTCCGTTTTATCTGGGATCATATTAAGTTGACTCGGCTGTGACCTGTTGTACAATATTTGAAGTTCCTTTGAGGCTCATTTGCAAACATTGTTTGGATGTTTACCCAGTAGGAAGTGATGCAGCATTGACTGCATGACAGACGAAACCTGTCGTGTGCATTCTAGTTGAAAGAAATTTGATCTGGGGTCCACATCTTGTAATTGCAACTCAATTTCAGCCTCTAGATTTTATGGAGATTAAAAGCTTAAAAGACGTGTGGATTATTGCTCAATGTAATTACAGCTTATGCTTAATATTGATTACAAATTTGTCAGATAATATCGTGTATCATGGTGTATACGTGATATTGAATCCGTTGTTAAAGCCCGCACAAGTTTTTGCACATGTACAATATTCCATATGCGCCTGATAGCCTTGTCTATAGAATGTTTAGCTGGTTCCCCTCAGAATTATCGCGAATGCATCCTTCGATTGCCAAAGTGTTTAAAATACTATATAGGAATTTAAGTTTTTTATATTACTTACGAGTATTGTAGTTAAAGCGTATAATTAATATTAAATAAAAGTCTTCTAATTAACATTAAGTATACGCGTGAAATTTCATTTGATTTAAACTTTACTAAATGTTGCGTCGTCAATTCTTATTATAATGGCGTTTGTGATATTATATCCGTAATTAAAATACTCTCGGGTATAGCTATTTTTACAGGCGTTCTCGAACTCGTCGTTGGTCTAGGTGCTTAAAATATTATTTCGGATTTTAATTACCAGATATTAATCACTGTACGTAGAGCGTATGCTTAGTATTGAATAAATATTAATTATAAGAATACAAGTTCAATAGTTTTAAAGTTTGTGAATTTGTGATTATGAATCCCATTGTTGCAATTTCTGTGATTAAAGTTGGCGTTTATACATTTGAACGGTATGAAGTGCCCCTTTCTATAGAATTACCCTAAGAAATATAACCATATTGACTGCATAACAGGTGTGCGTGAAGCTTTCTGTAACCAAAAGGCGTAAAAAACAGTTTTGGATTTAAATTTAACTATATTACTCAATGTAGTTTAAGCGTATACTTAATATGGAATACAAATTTGACAATTAATATTAGTTATACGCATGTCATTGCTTTAGGTTTAAATTCAGAAATGTTTATAATTGTCTATATTTGCTCACGAATGTTATTATTCATATTCTCACGGCGTATACGTAATATTGAATCTTCGCGGGTGTACCCATTTAAACGATATTCTATGTTCGATTGATACCTTTCTAAAGAACTTCTGAATGTGTTCCTTCCTCAGAAACGTCATATCCTTGAATTTTTTAATTTTAATTTTTTATTGTTTCTCATAAATCTCACTATTTTTATAATCATGATATACATTGCATTTTGAATCCGTTATTAAAGTTTTCTCGGGAATATCCAGTAGTACGATATTTCAAGTGCGCTCGATGACCTTTTTGTAGAGCGTTTGGATGTTCCCCTCAGAGATATCAGACGTGATTGAATCTATATAAATATGAATTCGTAGCTTTATAGTACGTATACGCATGTAATATGAAATAGAAGACAAATAGTTTTCTTTATTGATCCTCAAAGCATTTGACAATTATATTATTTACGGGATATTTTAAATGCCTGAAGCGGGTTCACTGCCTGTTCAAAAACATGTGATTAGACAGAATGTGATAAGTGAACGTGGCCGACAGACAGGCGACTGGTTTTATGACTGGTTGAGTATAATCAATTATACACCTACATGGGAAACATTGGTAATTCTTTGAGGGGGTAATTTAATTTGGTTCCAAGAAAAGAGTAGTGTGTTTTAAACGTTCAATCTGCTCGTTTCAGTTCGAACACTGTCTGTTAGCAAGAAAATAGTGGTTTCTTCTCACCTTATATTCTTTTAGTATATTCTACCATTTGTTGCAAGTCGGTTAATTTTTCAGGAGACTACATAGTTGCAACACCATTCCTGTATATTTATCCTTGATTAGTAGACAATATTTTTGATATATATAGTACATTTTGACCCTCCTTCGTTGTTTTTTGCCTCTAATGCAGTTCGTATTGCAGCTGACAGCAGAGTAGCCATGTCAACGCTGATATTTCGTTTAGTTTGTCTAGAGTTAAGCTTTCATATTGATTCTTGTATCGGTGTTATCCTTGTGTATGTAACATGCTGTACACTTTCAGCCTGAGGAAAGCCAATTGATTGCAATTGATATTGACAGTACTCTTCGCTTTTAGCAAACCTATTGACATCCGACAAATTTGTAGCTGTATGGATGCCTCAAGGGAAACAACACTGATGTTGCAATATGAAATATATACCAATTTATCAATTACTTTAGCACTTTAAAATTATTATAATTATGTAGATTTATTATTTATCCTATTTTCTGCAAAAATTCCAAAACACTAATTGTGTTTCCTGCTACAAGCACAATAAAACATTAATCCTTTGCATCCATGTCTGCGTGAATGCACATGAATGCTCACATTACTTATTGATATCCTTTGAAGAGCTGTTGTTCTTTCCTGATTTATACAACTTATATTCATAATGCACATTGTATAATAACTATTTTACGAAATAATTGCAAGCAACAAATTAATTTGTTTTCCTTTAAGTCATTTGCATACTTAAGGGCGTTTATTATAAAGGAAAACTGTAGAATACTTTCAGGCATACATTTGTACTGGGTCTTAAAATTAAAAGTTTTCATACGTCCAATAAAAACCATAAACAAATAGCAGCAACAAAAGTTATCATTTGTATGATTTTTTTAATTTTTGGAAGATTCTTTCCTTTGCATAATAAATTTCCATAAATTTGTAAGAAAAGAAGAAATGGAATTTCATTCATTACTGCTAAGTAAAATATAAGCACAAAACTTGTTCCTTTCATAGTGGAGGCATATCTTGTCCTAGAACTACGTGCCTCTATCTGTCTTACCAAGAAATTTCTTCCAGGCCTTAAGATATTCGTAGTGAGGGTGAAACTTAAAGTGTCCTCTTCTTACTGTGTGTGTGTGAGTGTTGTCCTTCCTGTCGTCGTTTCCTTTGGTGATAGTGAAAAAGTAATTATTTAACTACATTTTGTGAAAAAAATCGTCAATTTGTATTTATTAAAATTTAAATATATATGTCTATCTGTAAAAATTGTAGCTTGTTATGTTTGGGGTGGAATTCCGAGGTAAATGCTAGCAGAGATGTAGTGGCAAGGAAACATATAAAAACGTTTAAATTGAAAGGAAATGAATTCTCAACACTTGAACACACTCCCTTTGGTTTGACCTTTGCTTGAGTCGGAACTGGAACGGCCTTATATTTACATTTTATTCATATGTTTGTATTTATATTGTACCCGTAGTAAGAAAGGAAAGAAATTGTGCCACAGTTTGACTTTTTTGCCGTTGTTAAGAAAAGTCTATTTGATACTGTTGTTGTTAACGAGGGTGGAAATACAATTCGGGAACTTATTAGTTTGCACGTAACAATACGCCAAACGAATGCCAGATCAACGACAACATTGGGATAATGCAAAAGGATCTCCTACTATTCTAAACAAATATAGCATATCCTGTGCTGTAGACATTAGAAGTATTATATGACAAAGTGATCGTAGTGGCTTTTCTGGAATAGTATTAACAACACCAGTCGTATCTTTAGTGGAAAATGTACTAAGTACTACTTACAGAAACCGGAAAACAAAATTCTCGTCCGAAAGGCATATACGTTATATCAAATACATATATTTTAGGGGTATAAATATAAAATATACGAATGAAATTTCAGTACAAGTTGCACTTGCTATTTGTTTTTAAAACTAAAAATATATATTTTTTACTTTCCATTTTAAACTCATCCAGCACTTTATTAAACTTCAGAAATTTAATATTTTTATAGGCTTGTTAATACGCTATGCCAGGCATATACTAGAAGGCTTAAAATAAAGCCGGATAAAACATAAATTCATTTATACGCGTGAAATACGTAGATATCCGATTTCGCGGCACCTAGCTTCTTTGGAAAGGCTATACACTTATGAGTTTATTTCCTGGGCCTTACCCGTATTTGGAAACCACTTTGGAAATGCCACAGAAAAACCAAACTGGAAAAGGCTCAGATATTCTAGTCTGGCTGCAGAAGAGCTATAGGCTCAAACCGGAATGCCACCCCTAGGACGATACACGACCGTAATATCGCCTATTGTAACTGAGAGCAGACCACAGAAGGTGTCTTTATAGCTATTTCCGGTCGTAACTAGATCCTTATTAACGAACGCCTGTATTTTTTGATGAATTCTAAGTGCATCGAAAATCATTTCGGAAACGAGTCAAAACCTAACATACATATTTTTACGTAAGACGTATACATAATATTGAATACAGAGTTAAATGTTAATAATAAGTATACGCATAGAATTTCATTTAGACCTTCACAGGTGAAATTTCTCATTACGAAAGATTTTACACAGACAAATATTATTTTTGGTACCTCACCTGTATGTTGTTTTGGGTATCAGGGGGTGGTAAGACCCACACGACTAGGGATATGGATACGATACTTTCGTTAAATTCCATTGACATACAAATGAAGTACTAGACAAGTTTAACAGCGTAACGATTAAAGGTAGTAGGGGTACAGATTTAAGAGAATCAACAATCACTTCATCACCACTTAACAGAGAAACCGACAGTATTCTCACCATAGAACAGCGAGTCGTAGGCAGCATTCCGGGCAAAATGGCAACGGCTGACTGCAGCAGAACTATCCCAGACAAAGAGAGAGTGTGAGTGAAAGAGAGAGAGAAAGAGTGTCACGAGCAAGCATGAAATTCACTGCTGTATGGATCTAGAACGGGTGGGTGAACAGGAATATGACTCTTTATTGAGGATCTCAACATTAAACGCCACGTTCACACCAATAAAATAAAATAAATTTCCCTATTTCGTTCCACGGAGGGGCGGGGTACACCATCTTATAGTCAGTGACCAATAGGCTTTATAGTTTAATGCTCACTGATTGGGGCCTGTAATTTTACGCCGGTTCCGAACGGGTTTTTAAACACGTTTTTCATCTTCACTTTTAGTGTCGCTATCAATAACTGAGGTAACAATCGCCGAAAGAAATTTAAGATGGTTTGGGTAGAGACCGAACTCACGCTCTCACCTACAAGAGTTGCACCATTGTTTACAATGGCTGAACAGAGAAGGGGGCACGCCAGTCAGAAGATACTCGCTGATAGAAACGTACCGATCAATCGTCAGGACAATCGAGTACAAGTGGAGATAACCAGAAGGGTAAAGATACTTTGAGGACAGTTTGCAGACTTGGGCAAATATCAGAGGGTTGATGAAGCAGGTCAAACCCGAATGGATTCATGGGTGTTCTGACTGCGCACTTCACTCATCTATATAAAATTGACTGAACCGATTCCACCGAATGATTCCACCATGTTACATACATGGACGCCGATACACAGTTTAAATATTTTAGTGGAACGGATTAGAGAACACTAACAGAATTTGATCCAATCTTGAATTTCCCATTAGAAATTGTTGACGTTCCCCATGACTAATTTGGCTAAATGAGAAACAGTTGTTCTTATTAGTAACGTTATTCTAATACTCCAGACGTATACGTAATTTTAAATACAAAGATGTATTAGTAATAAGTATACGTAATAAATTTTCTATCTGTCAACTTTGTATGATTTCTCCTTACGAAAGAATCAAAAAATATTTTTAGTGTCTTGCTCTTTTAACCCATGTTTTGTGCATTGTTGAGATATAGAATTCTATTCTAGTATTTAAGACGTATACGTAATATAGAACACATAGTTGGATATTAAGAATAAGTATACGTATGACATTTCACTTGACAGTTATAAACTGTGAAAGATTTCTCATTATAATAGATACGCCAAGACAAAAATTATCTCACCACTGCTTTGTGCATTTTAGAGATACATATATTAAGAAAAAATACACTTTTTTAAAATCTGAAATGAAATCGCTTTTTGCTTTTTGAGAATTACATTTTATTTATGTTACAATATTTACAAATTATTTAGATTTCTTTACCTTTCCAATGAGACCTCTTAAATTGTTTTATATTACTTGCATCTTCTTGGTATTAGTAGTGGTATTGCTGGTATAGGTGGTAATCCTGTTGAAGTTGGTTTTTGCATCCCTTTTGCCGTTTGCAATTTAACGGAACTGCAATTCAAAAAATTGCCTTGGTTATTTTACTTTCCATGATTCTTCGTACTTCATCTTTCGTGCAGTCAATGGAAACATGTGTATGTGTTTTTGTGGCTGTAGAAAGATATACAAGTGTGTGTCGTGTGTCTTTTGAATGAAGACAAATTATTTTCGTGTGTTTGTGTGGGTGAATGAGAGTTGAAACACAGCAGCGAAATCATGTTGTGAAAGGCCTTGTATTATGATTGAATTGGTGTAGTTAAACTATATTCTTACACCACAGAGTAGGAAAATGAGAACAATAGTTTATTTTCTTACAGATTATGTGCATATTTAAACCTTTTACAAATTTTAGGGCATGGGATGTTTCTCGCTGTGATAGAATTTTACAGAGTCATCGGAAAAGAGACTCCTTGGCGATGGAGGATGAGGAATCGACTAATATTCTGACGATCCACGACGACTGAAAGAATGGGAAGTACATTACTAATCACAATACTATGCATCAATCAGTGGCAATAAGGCGATCCCGGGATGTGTATGATGATAAAGGTGGTCTAACTCGAACTGATCCGACTCATTGGCTGATGCAAAGAATATATGACGTGCGATTATATAAGACTTTCATTGTCAATGGTGGATGTTAACAGGTTTAAGACTCCAACGCCTTATAATGTCTGTTTTGGAAGAACTAAGAGGAACTCATAAAATATTCTTTGTGTAAATTTCCAGCGATGGCATACTTTTAGGCGTAATCAATATTAGCTGGAATAATCACCACAAAATGTTTATTGACATTCTATTGTTATTTTGACATAAATGCTAGTGGAGGCAAAAAATTTAGCGGATTCTTTATGGTTAAAGCATCCTCCACAATGTCGTAAATCTATGCTCCTATATGAAATTTACATATCCGAATTAGTAATAATCGAAGATCACTAAGCACCAACTCACACTGAAAGTCAGTTTTTCTAAAAAAAAAAGTAAAAAGATTTTTCCTCCATATTCTCGTATAAAATATCAAATCTTCAAAGTAGGCATCTAGCCTGGCTGAAAAGATAATTAGCAAAGAATGCCTTGCCTCAAGGTGGCCTTGTCAAGGCCGTTGCTGCAGCTAAACTTTAACTATGCCGGTGTACGTGTGTATAAAGCATTTTCTCCTTCAAATTGACCCAATAACATTTTCTCTATATTGCATATTGTATAAAGGATACACGAATAGGTTTGTGTATGTGAAAGACTACACAATTGTTTCCTGGTATGAGCGTGTACAAGAATGTGTCTTTATAGCTGTGTGTGTGTATATGAGCGTGCGTTTCTTCAGCTCCAGTAGCGGTTAGTGTTGAATCATGTATGTGTATGTAGTTGGTCCTGAGGTTGCATTCAACTTTGAGTGCTGTGTGCGTTGCGATTTGAAATGTTGGTTGTTATTTCGTTGCTTCGATAGTAGTGTTGGTAACGATGTCTCGATGGCTTTGTGCTGCTTGTTGTTGCTTACACAATTTCCCCCATATATACTATGTTGTTCCTGTAGCAATGAAAATGCATTTACTGTTGTATTTGCAGCAGCAGCAGGAAGTTCAATTTCCTCCTTTCTTCTATTCCATTTAGATTTCCTCTAATTGCAGTTTTACACAACCACAATGAATTGCTCGAAATCAGATTATCAAATTGGCGGTAGTTGTGGGCGGAAGGTGGACAAGGGTAATGAAACGAGAGCGAAAGAGAATCCAAAACGTGAGAAGCAATTATGTAAAACCTAATAAATATTTTTCCACTATTGCCGTATTTTTAAGCCTTTAAGTAGGCAATACAAATTAAAAAATACAGGCGATAAATATTTTTCTAAATAGCCCGAAAGTATGCAATGGTTTTATAGTTTACATTAACTGCGCCAATTTATTTTGGACTTTATCTAGTCCTACACAACCTGCGAGTTATTTTACAGAGTAATATCATTGGCCACTTTTGCTTAAAAGGAAATTCGGGTAGAAGTTTTACCATTCTGAAAGATAAATCTTTGAATTAATTTAAGGGTATGTGAACAACCAATTTGAATTAAGAGAATCCATATAAATATGCAGTACATACGACAAAATATTAAATTTAGTTCAAGCCTAGAAATAAGCAATAGAAATAGGTTAGGTTAATAATTTTACATTCAGAATGAAGAGTCAAAGAACGGGTGGATCGCTTCATGACAGATTTCTGGGTATACAACATCTCTGTGTACTACACAGCGGATGAACTGCAGAGACTAGTGAATACGTTATAGGTTCTGTGGGAACTGCAGCGAGTTGGCATGCCCCTGGAGCATAAGCTTCAAGAATGCTCATATTTGATGAAACTGGTGGGCGAAAGTGGATAGCAGGTGATCCATGAACCTTATGTATCTAGCCAGCGCCAAGGTGTCAATGCTTGCTTCCCATTTGAAGGCGCATTGTCTGATTGATAGACATTCCGCATGACTAACGGTCAGGGAAAATTACATCTGTATAATCTGTAACGATGATGAAGAGGAGTAGGCAGAATTCACTGTACATCTTTTATAGGCATGCCGAGCACTAGCCGACAAGAGGGTGTCTACTATGGGATCCTACTTATTTAGGAGCTTGGAAGCATTATCTTAAACATACGTTGAGAGGATGTCGAGCTTCTCGGTGCAACACAAATGCTGATCCGGTGGGGCTAACGCCTATTTTCGTTATACCATAGCATCAAATTTGACCAATAGTCTAATTGTGTCGATCATCTACTGCCACCAAAACCTAACTTAAGCTTATCGGAGAAGGGTTGGAGTTTTACACTTACAGGGAGAGCAAATATATGGAAGCCGCCCTGTACGATCTAGTGAGCTTCGTACATGGAATATAATCTTATAGCATTTGTAGGCATGGAGGGTGCCTCTAAAAGCGTCTTCCCGGGATTGATAACACCGGATCTATCGGCACTTTATGTTAATCAGGAGATCATTACAATACCTACCTCGATCCGGGGTCAAACGACTTAAACTAGATTCTTGGAGTCATATCTCCACTACCCTCAGATTTAAAATCGTATATCTTTTTTTTTGGAGCTGCATGTATAAAGTCGCACTGCTGTAGCACAGGCTAACAACCTTGCAGCCTTTGCATTTTCGGTCATTGTCCTTGGCGTTAGGCCAAGACATCTAGGTGTTATTTTCGGCATAATGCCAAACATTGTTCAAAGGATCAGTAAGGACAGAGTGGGTCTATATGCATGTAAAGGCTCATTGGAGGACCATAGGGCCTAGCCGCGAAAATGTTTTACTAGAAATATGCAGCTGTATCCGTCTGATATTATTTCACGACAGTGGTGTTAGGTTGGAATTTTTTTGAATCTACCTAAGGTTGTTGAACAAGTCCAGAGAATGACAACGGGCGGCATTATGGGTGCCACAACTCCTACCGAGGATTTGGGGTTTCCTCCACCTGTTACAACTCGATTTGCAGGAAAAGCAACTGGCTGCAACATAAGCAATTCGCCTAGAAAATGTTATGTGATGGATAAGTTTTTGCATATGATCATTGGATGAATTTCTACCGAAATTCAGAGTAGAAATGAATTACATGATACCGACTTCAACCTTTGAGAGAATCTTCTGCTCCCATTGTTAGACAGTTGGGATTAGCAGCCATACTGATGACTCAAAACTAGACGACAAATTAGGTTCATCGCAGCTTAACCAAACCAGGTCCATTTGCAGGTACAACGATGATGACGGAATATAACGGCCCGTGGAATCACAACGATCTTCATTAGATAAAACGTGGCAATATTTACGGCTACTCTTTCCTAACCTAATACGATTTATTTTATTCGTCTAGCCTACTCTAGGGGTGCCATTGCAATTCAATTCCTCAGTATACTTTTAGGCGCCTATAAAGCAATAACTAATATGTTTCCGAAATCTTTGTTTCCGTCATTTTGTTTCTATTTATTAAAAAAACAAAAACATTTATATCCTGTCAACACTTGATACTACTAGTTTATTTTGGTATCCTTATGTACTTTGGTAATTTATCTGATAACTTGTAATTCATAAAACATTATCTCATAATTCATATGCAATTACATGATTTAATACGAGTATTTCCCTAACACAACATTCGGGCATGCGGTTATTAATATATGTTGCCTCCCTAGTAATATACAGACCATTTCCTAGTTACATTCCGATTAAAACTCCCCTTCTCTTCATACCTCTCACAACAACTAAACCAAAACCAACACCCAAAAGCAAAAGAGGCAAACAAATACTACATGATACTGCAATAAATTATTCAAAATAGTTTAAGCAATAAATATTTCCAGTAAATAACCATAGCAAATAAAATAATAAAAGCAACAAAAAGCATACGAGTTAAAAATGGGCAAAGCAGAATGGAACAGAATGGCAGGACTAACCATTTACTTCTAACAGCAACAGCATAGCAGCTACTACTGTCTGTCTGCAACAGCCTATTCCGTTGGCCACGTTAAGGCTACCGCGCATCCTGAGGGTAAGTGCGCGGAAGAGGTTTCGCGCGCGCCCCCATACCACGGGGACAACATAAATTATGTTGTGGTACAATTTTCCTGGTTTTGATTTTATGGTCCTTTAAAAGCCACTCCAAAGTATTTGTGCGGTTTGTGAGTGTGTTCTGTTTGTTATTTGCCCATACAGTGTAGTAGTCCAGTGGAACTCTGTTCGGAAAATGATAAATAGAGAGTATCACATCTAATCAGACTAGCCACATAATAGCGATATTTTAAACCTTATCATCAACCGAGTAGAGCGGCTACCAACCCATATACACCGGCAACCTCACGCAGGAGTAGGATTTTATAACACTACAGGATGCTGTGTTTGGAAAGGACATAAAGTATTAGCCCAATTCGCTACGTTTAGTAAATGGCTATTTGCTAATTCAAACGTTGTTATGGAGGATTTTGGAGTAATTTACACTGTGTTGGCTGTTTCGGTTATCTTCGCCCCAATATTCCCCTGAGAGGCGATGATAGCATGACATGAACTGGGGATTTATGTTAAATAAAGTTATTAAATTATATTGTTACGCTCATGCTAATATCATAAGGATACTGATGAGTAAAAAAAAAAATTGTTCACTAAACAAAGGAGTAAAAGCTTGGGCTGATATTTGCAGGTGAGTATTATTGCATATTTTTAAGAGACAGATTGCTTCAGTAGTAAGGGCTTTCTCTTCACAGCAATAAATCTAGGTTAGGTTAGGTTGGAGGATGCAAAGAATTGATGCTTCGACTTATGGCCCACTTATGGCCATACATACTGTAGTAGTTAGGTCCGCTGTGGACCCCCCGTAGTCTCAAAATAATACCAACAATTAGTAGGATGTTGTTATATCAGGTATCAGGTTATTTGTTGGTGGCAGTCGATGAACGATTTAGACTTAAACTCGTTAGTCCACTCACATAGCACTGGCTAAAATCTTAAGCGTTAGAGCACCGCAAAAACCTTTCAGTTTGGTCCAAGAAGCTCAAGATCTTGCCTAACACTGTCTAAAATAATAATCCTAGGTCCCTAAATAATAAGGGTCCCATAGCAGACATCCTATTGCGTACTAGTGCGGGACACTTGTACTTTGTCATCGTTACAACTTCGATATAAATCAGCATCCCTGACATTTAGTATCGCCTTATGTCTACCAGTCAGACACTGCCGCGTCAAAACTGAAACAAGCATTGATACCTTGGCGCTGGCTAGATACATTAGGTTCATGAGTCTTCCACTAACGGCCACATTTGTATTGAGCATTTGATCCATTTGTATCATTGATCCACCTGTACCATTGATCCACCTCTCCTACATCATGAAATGTGAGTGTTATTGTAGGTTATCACTTCTACCTAGAGATATTTCAACATATTCCAATTCATTTAGAATCTATAAGGTAGACCCTAGTCTTCTCATCTGCTCTGCAGTTCCGTGGAATGTATATGCACCCATATAAGGTTTATATCTTACGTCAAGAGATATCTTTTTGACAAGGGTAGGTATTGAGCTCAGGAGTATTGGTTGCGGGGAAGCATTAACCCAACGCTGTTGGATTATTACCCCACAGCCAGCGGCTCACAACCTAATTGTCATAATTTCTGCCTGGTACACACTACAATGATCAGGTAACCTACGAAAAAGATACAACACTATTTCCCTAGTGTAGACCCCATTCCATACTTGATCATTAAATTTCGGACCAAATTCATGCACTTTTCCGGCTATGCCCCTTTGTGAAATTTGCCTTATCCTGATGTCAAACGTAGAGTGAAACTACCTTCCTGTATTGTCCACCGGAACAACTATAACATTACATTCAGTGTATTAATGGGAGTGGTTCATAGAGCATTCCTTGTGTGCGCAAGTTTGATGAGATATCGTTAGGCTACTGATGGCAACTGATCTCTTTCCCCCGAAACAGGTATTCCTTGTCACTTTTCTTCAAGGCGCATGTGCAACGGTGTCCTTGTAGATATGAGACATTAACATGGAATACTTTCGCCCCTCGACCACAAACCAAAAACCCTGACGTTAGCATCCCACGGCTCTTGGATTTGGACCACATATACGCTGCTTTAGCTAGACGAATGCACTTGCCACTTTGCTATGATGGTGGGGTGATCAGAAAAAACCCCAACATTAATAGATCTTTCCACCACCGACATATCCTGTTTGTTAATTATGTATAAAGTAGAGTCTTAACTTTTCACCCTATCACCAGTGTGTTGAAGTGTATATATAGGCTTATTCGGGTTGGTGTCGGATAAAGGGCAATCCTCTACCGGATCTGTGATTCAGCAACTCTCAATGCTGTGGTACATTGCGGCGCATCGTAGAGCTGTTATCTACACATTTTTCCTGGGAGTGTTCAACTCCACTTTGTCATACTTCTTAGTTTACAGTCGATAATAGCCTTGAATACCAGATGCTGTTTATAACTCATCACGGTTAACAGCCTAAAAGCTAACGAGACCACTCCACCGATTGAGGGGTACAGAATCAATATCGTGTGTCTACGGACACCATATCTTCCGGATTTGCCAAGGGTTTCAACAAGCTTCCATGAATTGGTTCGTATCCGCTCAGCGTTGACATGTTATCCATAGTCTCTTGGTCGTGCTTCCATTTCCGCAAGTTTCCGTCTCCACTTTGTGTTGCTTTCTTGTTTCTGGTTTCAATAGCCTTGTACTCCTGAGCCCGTTTATAACTCATGACGTTCATTTGCCCAAAAACTAATGAGACCACCCGAGTGAATGTTTTTTGAAGTCACAATGATTCGTTGTTCAGAATGAACATCGCGTGCCTACGTAAACCATTTTCCACTTCTAGTCGTTCGATTTTCCAATTGTGTTTTGGAAGTTCGGGTTATTCGTGGCAATGTACTCATACATTTCCACCTCAGGTTGGTTGCCTGGAGTACAGGAGTGTGCCCTGGGACTGGAATAGGGGTTCCTCCTATAATGGTAAAAGAAGACTAATGAAATTAAATTTATTCACCTGAAATTATTTTATATGATTACATAAACGAAGAAGAGCATAATTAATTATGCACTCCTGTTGACAAACAGCATCTCAGCTGTTGGCAATTTTTCCAGAAATATGTATGTTGTGTTCCGCGGAAGCAGTATTGAAACGGAAGGACATTACAGAACAACTGTAGGATATGATGTTGCCAACATGGATATACAAAATTTTGCTTGGATGTTTACTAATCTGATTTTTTTTCAAAATATTCCACATAATTATTTTAAAAATTTAAAAATCCTACACTTCGTTCGTTACTTAGATATTCTTGTTGCCTACTTCAAGGCGAATTTGTCTTAGATACTGTAGCATATATTCAGGAGCTTAATAATCCAAATGGGAACTTCTCACATTACAAAAAAAACGTAATTTCATAGTGTCTTATAACTTTAATCTAACTTAATATAAAACATAAAAACATTTTTGCTCCTACCCGAGACCAACGACTTTTAAATATTTTTTTGTCGAATTTTCCGGGGTATTGAATAAAACATTTTACACATTTTTATTATTTGGAATATTATGAAGACATATTTCCATACAATTAAATATTCATGTTGAAAATATGTTTACATACTTTCAAGGAGCCTGTTTGTATATTAAATAAAGACTAATTGTTAGGTTCCTTGAAGTTGTAAAAATATATAATCCTACAGGTTGTCCTGCCAAACATAATACGGAGCCTCATTGAGCAATTCTGTTTGTTATTTTTTTAAAAAAAAATTTCCTTTTTTTGATAAACAAATCATTGCTTCTTTCAAGAAAAGCAAACCAAATTGTAAGCATATCTTAAGGCTGCTGTGTAATAAAAATAACAAAGCATACTTTAAGGTGTTTTCATCAAGTGTGGGTTGTATATAATCCCAATGTAAAATATGAGTTAAAGCTGGAAGCTGTTTGAAATTTAGGTTGAAAATCTTGATGGAGTGCGGGAGTGTTGCTTAAATCCTACAGCCCCTAAAAGTATACATCGCCATTAAAAATACCAAATTAAATTTAATCAAATTTCATATAACATTAGCTTTAGAAATATTTGACATTGTAAGAGAAAGCATGCTATGAAACCCTACACTGATTCATAAATCATCTTCAATGTTGGCAGTGCGTTTTTGTATAGAACTCTCTCTCTACAAAGTATGTTGTGATTTCTATAGTTGATTTGATGTGACTTTTTTATATTTTATTTTGCGTGATTTCTATAGTTTATTTTTTATGTTTTATTTCAAATTATTTTGTTGTTGGCTTTTGCTGTCCTTTCACTTTCGCCTTATTTTGTACTTCTTGCATTTTATCTCTTGTCATCTCTGCCTACATCAACACATTTTGCCTCCTCGCCTCTGCGTCTTCTTCTGAGTTAGCTCCCGCTATCTTCGTCATCATCCCATTATGTGTTCACAGTGTGTTTTCCATATCGTTCAAACAGTTGGGCGGGTGGTGGTATAGCTGATAGTAACTAAAAAATACTAGATAAAAAAGAGAATTTGTACTACACTGACAAGGTCACCGATATGCAAGGTTAACAAATTTAAGTGCTTCTCGAGAATAATTTGAAGTGAGAGATATATACGTGATATGTTGTGAATTGTAGATAATAAAATAAAGGCTGTTTATTCAAAACTAAAATGTTAGAGAAATGGAAGGATTTTTTTGTGTGAGAAAAAGAAAATCAAACATTTCAAAACGCGTCACAAAGTTATCAAACGAATTGGTTTATGTACACCACTTCCAAGTTTACTCTTAAAAGTCTGCAATTCATATATTTTGTTTTAATTAAAACTAATTAGAATGAATATATTACATACATCTCATTGTATATAAGTTTAAAATAATGAACATATTTTCAGGTTGCTGTGTAATAAATATAATGAAGCATACTTTAAGGAGGCCGGAAATACTTACTGTTATTGAAGTTTCAGATATGTTTTGTTTAAAACCTTTTATATTCTACGAAGCTGGAATTCCTTTTATCTCACTGATATGGTTTAGTATTAGTGACAAAAAATTTTGTATTCTAATACACATTCGCCACACAATCGTTGCTAAGTCAGCGAACTTCCTATTCAAGCTGATCACTAACCTAAGTTTTTGTTTCGTTTATACGGGAGCTGGAGATGGAACATGTTGGTTCGCGGTATCACAACATTCCTCATTGGACTAAGTGTGTCTATAGTGACAGCTACTTCTACCTGACCTAACCTAACCTAGGCATACCTACTGGCTTCGGTGTGCCCAGAAATGGGCGAAGGAGCAACAATGGGACACCTCTTTTTCGACCTGACCTGACCTAACCTAACTCCCAGTTGACGTTTCATTTTAACAGCTTACGCTTCATCTAATTGCTGCGCTATCATTTATAGAATTCGCAAGAATATCTTATCAACCAAATATGCGGTTATCCTTGCACATTTTAAACACATCCACCAGTAGTCCATAAAGAATAAGAAATGGGTTCCCCTTACATCCATGATCTACATTGCACCACCGACTACCGCTCTTTAACGACTCGCGATGCAGCTGACTGCAGCGTTATCATGTATATTGCGAGATTTTTGTCGGAAATTGTGAAATACTGGGATAGGTTTCAGGCTCATCTGTTAATAAGACACGAACAATGAGGTTTCTAACTAACAGGCGCGTGTTGTTTATAGTAGCGAGAGTTGTTATGATACATTGAACTTTTACCTGATGATAATCATGACTGGAAAGCTACAATGTCTGACTTGAATTCTCAACCACATCGTGTCAATCGCAAATACGGTTATCCTACTACATTCTCAGTACATCAGTAAGCCATAAACTTATATTTTATGGTCTAGTTTATGCTCCTTGTTATTTATTTCACTTCTATGGCTCAATAAATCCTGCAGCCAATACCCGCAAATATTCGTTGATTCACCACCTAGAAATGAGCACCTTTCAAACATTTTCCACACGGTCCTTTGAATGACACTAATTTCCCTTTTGAAGTGGAAATCAATTCATTCTTGGCACATTTTCTATATCCAATAACAGTAACGTCATCTCTTACTAACTCTTTAACATATCATCTCCACTCAAAAAAGCGACGCTTTTGATTCTTCGCAAGAAATCCTGTGCCTAAAATGAAGTAAAAATATAGTTAAATTGTAAAGTTGTGAGAGCTACGTGACTGAGAAACGTTGGAAATAACCACTACCAAATGTGGCCAACGTTTAACCAGACATCTTGTCTTCATCACACTCATACGCATAACTGCTGGAAGACTTTTCAGATAAATGCAATTACGGGACACGCGTGCACATGGGTGTGTGTGGGTGTATTGAATCCGTTGTCCTGGCACAGACACTTGAGAGTCCTATGACCGTGTGATTTCAGCAGGACACAGAAGTTATAAACTACTCTTAACAGAATGGGAATATATGCACGCATGTGTGTGAGTGAAAGGTGTATAATTTGTGTGCGTGTGTGTACAAGTGTTGGTGTGAAATGTTGTGACATAAAAGTAAATTTGCTTTTCGACAGCCGAAAGAGGGATTATGGGGATGGACTGATGTTTAACAACGGATATTGGTATTTTTCCTTTACTGCTTTTTTTGGTGCAAGGCTTGTGGCGCCACTTCGTGGCAGGAAGAAACAAGGACTACCTACCCTCTTTTCCAGTTTTCATGCTTAACAACTCGCAAATAGAAATACGCCAGCATGCACCAGTGGGTGTTTCCGTCAGTGGTGGTGGCAAGTCATGTCAATAACTCTTTCAGCAAAGGACTCTCACAGATGCCTGTCATCAATTGGTTGTTGTTGAAAAGAAGTTTGCAATTCTTCTTATTATTTTCAAAATTTTTTCTTTTTTTACTGTTGTTGTCCAGTAGGTCCAATTCAGCCAACTGTCACGAAATATGATGGATTGTCATCTCACTGACACATCGTATTTATTCATGGCACATTCCTGTATCGTCTGTAGGTTTGACTTATCATAAGGTGAACTGATTGATTGGATTGAGTTAAGTTGAGTGTAGCAGAGTTTATGTTAAGTAGGCCCCCTCACTATGGTGGAGTAGGCTACAATAAATTCTTCCCAAGTATTGTCAAGTGACTGTAAAATAAATTGCAATTAATGGAATTTCGCATCAAGAATATTTTCACAAAATACTTTTGTTCACAGTTCGATTTTCCCGGAAGTACAAAATACCAAAGTTATTGTACTGTTCACCGACCAGTGTGCAATTATTATCAAACTCAACGGATGTGTGAAAAATATCCTGTACAGATATTGATGGTGATACACCAATACATGCTTATCTTTCCTTATGTTCAAAATGTCATTGAGTCATTTAATGTTTTATTTTTGTTTGCTGTATTTTGTTTTGTCTAATATTACTACATACAATAAAATCATAGGAATTTCAACAATTGTATTTTCTTTACACTTGTATTGTCTAAGTTCTTGTCTAGTATGTAATGCAGAGTCCTTTATCCTGTATTGTTTTCCTTTCACTTTATTGCACTTCATTTTATTTTGTCTTGCATTGCTTGAGCTTGTATCTGTTCGCCCGCATATCGAGGAAACATTCCTGTTGTCGTGTCTACCATGACTTTCTGAGGGAAAGTATAAAGGGTAGAATCTATTCCAACAACAATAACAAGGACGAAACAAGAGAAGGGCTTGGCATTGTGCTGTGTAAGGTAGTGTCAGGTACTACAACTACTGCGCGTAGTACAACTGGCATTATGTTCGACTGTTTGTATGTATTTTTCCATTTAGCTTACAAGGGGTTATTGTTGCCCTGTGTGATGAGTCACATGTGAAGACTTTAGATTTGGTTCAGAATCACAGACAAGGAATAACAGAGGAAGTGACCGGTTAGTCTTGCGTAGCGCGGTTACATTTTTGACCCGAGTCATCTAAAAGCACTCCTGTCCACTAAGTCACTGTGTCTGATATCATGGACTAGAAGGAAGGTAAAATCATTGCATGTTGTTCTTTTGACGGTGGTTATTTTCATCGTTTATAAAAAAAAATAATTACTATACTAATCTCCATATCACCGTACGAAACGATTTTCCTCCCAAGAACAAGGAAAACCAAAACAAAACTTTGTACTCAGTTTTTTATTTTGTATCTTTTGTCGTTTTTATATCCATGTTAAAAAAATTTCTTTACCAATGTTAAGTCTAATAGAAAGACGACGACCTTTAGTATTTAGTAACTTGGCTTGATTTTTCTGGGACCAAGGATGTGAAATAATATTCTTTTAAAATTTTATCCTTGAATATCCTTAAGATGTGTTTATTGGATTCATTTCTATGAAATGTTCAATTCAATCTAATATCATTCATACGCCCAGGTACACATCATTTAAATTTCTATAATTTCCATATCACTCATACGCTTTAGGGTTCAGTCTTGTAGGTCATAAAAATTCTTCATAATATATTCAAGACTAATGATTTTATCTCATGAAATAATTAATTAATTGTAACCAGTATTTATTTAAAAAATATAGGCCTTTAGAAGCGGATTTTGTTAAACACAGTGAAACAATGAGGAAAACAGACTTGGCAACCCCTGCCGAATGAGAAAAGTGTTTATTTTAATAAATTTGTGTTTCAATTGCAACCTATATAAATAATTTACTAACACTTCCTTACAGTTTGCTTTTTTTCACTTATTATCCCTTCTTTTTCTCGATTTTATTATCACAAAAATACACTCAGTTGATGAATTTTGTACTTTTGGTTCAATGCACAAAGGCAATGTGTGAAAAACGAATTGAGCAACCCTACATACTTCCAGTCGTCTGTCGCTATTAATCTTTCTTTCTTTATTCCGTATGCTTACCCAACTCTACGGTTGATCAGCTGTGGAATAGAATCCCCCTGGCTTTAACACATCTAAATGTTAAAATTTAGTTTAATCCAGGGACCAGGGCACTTCTGGAGCAGTACCAATATACGAACCAAGTACCATAAACCAAATATTATTCAAGTTCTGCGCTTCCACAGTGTTACCTGTGGGAATATGTTACATGCTTCCGCCTGCCATTTGCCTTTCCCCCAATGAGGATGCATTAACATCTTCCTTTAAACCTAAGCATGATAATGCTCCTGGATAGTTTGTTGGTTAGTTGGCATTTCAAGATGTCGATTCTCGACATTGTCGAGTAAGTATGTTAGAATTAAGTGTTAACAAGCTCAAATCGAAAGGAAAATAATCAGGATTACCTGACAATGTTTTTTCAAGAATTTAATTATATGTTAAATTTAGAAAAAGAAGATAACAATTCAATTGAAAGGGTGGGTTGCAAAAATCAGAAATACAAGGTGGTTTAAAAGTCGTCGCCCTATCGTAGGAAACTATAATTTTTGCAAATAGCAGCAAATGTCAACGTTTCCTTCAGATTTGTGAACAGATACAAAATACACATATACTTTAGATATACTCCTCAAGAACGCGGAATTATTTTACCAATTCGTGGTGGCGCATCGTGAATTTTGGCGAAAATTTTCCAGTCGTCCGACACCATCTGGGCAAATACTATGGGGTTTATCCACTCGCCTTGACGAGCATAGAACAACTTGAGATGCTGGCAGGTCTGAGCGGCTCCGAAACCGTTCTGCTGAGAATATCGTAGCTGTGGCTCACGATGACGAAGAGTACCACGGAATATCGAGCAGATGACGTGCCACGCAATTGTGCATCAACAGTCGGTCTTTGTGGATAATTTTGGTCAACGACTTGAATATGATCCCTTACAAAGTGCCGACAGTGCATTAGTTGTTAACTGTTGACCGCAAATAGAGTGTAACCTACAGCCTAAGGTGGCAGCTTTGGTGCCACCTGTAGATGGGTTTGAATGAATGCAAAGTATATGGGTTTGAATGAATAAGCCAGCAAGAAGTGCGGTGATTGGAGTCAAGATTTTTTAAATGGAGCTTTGCTAAGCTCGAACTTAGATTTTATGTAAAATGGTCGCACACCTGAAAATTGTTTGAACAACAGTCTGTTTGGTAGCTGAGATTTTATTTTGGATTGATATAAATGGTAGTTATGAATTCAAATTCATTTGATCGTAAAATTATAACATTCAAATCATTTTTCTGGCAGTAAGCTGATAAATATGCTTTGAGAAAATATTTTCTATTAATACTCTAGATTATCCTCCTTAAAGTAGGCTTTATATACAAATTATTACTGAAATGTATTTGGAATCTATTACCCCTTAATCGTTGTCTATTCGCAGCAATTAGGTAAATATTGCACGGTTTTTTTGGACTCAACTTGAACTTGATATTCAAAGACATTTTAAAGAAACTTGTTCCACTTGGCTCTTTCTTACATCCGTCTTAAAATGTTTCCCCAAAAGTATACTTCACATTTTGGAGTTAACATATTTTATGCGCCATTGAGTCCAACCTAGACAAAGTGTCAAAGAGAAAAGTTTTGACCCACATCTACTATATGTAAGTATGTACTAAATTAATTAGTTTTTATCGTAACTATGTAATCATAAAGTCTATATCATAAATTTTGTTTGTATGGATTTTATAATTAAACTAAAATGGTTTTCAACAGATTTGCTGATATTGTTTGTGATACTGACCTACGACTATTTGAATAATGATGATAAGTACAAAGTTTTGCAAATATTTTGATCCTAGATGTATGCCACACATAAATCCACTTGTTGTTTCCACACATTTGAGGCGTGTATAACACTAAGGAACTCTTAGTTTTAAAATACATTTCTCTCTCTCTCTCTAACTCTTTACCTCTCTTAGTCTCTTCGAGAAGATTCCAGTGAAGAGACAATTGCAAGAAATTCTTCAAGAGGGAACGAAATGAAATTCACATCGCTTAATGCCGTTTCATGTCGCCAGCGTCTTCAATAACCGGGGAATAACAAATTATGGTCGTAGTATTCATTGGACCAGCTGCTGGAAAGGAGGTAAATGGTATAATGCCAAGTACCTCTAGCAAACATATAAGTCACAGGAAATACGAAAATTAACAACGTTTTCGCTTTAGCTCATTGCATTACTGTTGATGATTAATTAAATTGATAAAGCGGAGATGCATACATTTAGGCAGTTTTGTCTCTTACCACATTGTGTCGCTGTTCCAAGGGGATTCACATTGGTCTCAGATGAAACCGGTGGTGGTTAGAAAATAATGTTAAAATATTTGTTTTCTAATTTGGTTATCATAACATTGATAAAACAGATAATATAATTTTGTTTCTTTTTCATTAGTTGTGGTATAATTTTAGGGGAGTAAGTTTATTTCTTAGAAATTAATTTCTCAGAAATATTTATTAAAAGGAATTTCCGGAGTTTTCGCAATTTGTTATTTAGGGGAGAATCATTAGAACTCAGCTGTAATAAACTGTAGCCTATATTATGGATGAAATAGGAACTACTCGCAGCAGGTGGAAGGAAGGTAAAGGGTAAGGCAACAGGCAAAAAGAAAAAGGTTAATGCTGGTGTGGTAAGAATATTATTTATTAAAAAACTTGTGGTTAGTTAAATTATATTTGAATTTATTACATACAATCGTGTGATAATCATATCGTGTCTTAATTTAGGTTGCAAGTGCACTCTGTTTTCCGTTATTTATTTGGAATTACCGAATACACATTAGCTATTCATATACTAAATTTTATTTGTTGGAAGAACAACTCTGTATAAAAGAGAAATCATACTAAATACCTGGACGTATGAATAATATTATTTAAAAATTACATATTTTGTAGATATGCCAGTAGCTCATATAAAAATACATAGACGATTTGTGTGAAACAGGACAGATTTTATGAATAATTTTCAATCCTAAAAATTTATATTTTTAAATTAAATATTTATTACAATTGCAGCCGCTGGTGGAAGAAGGTGGTAACTCACTTTTTTCAAAATTATATTTTTCCTTCTTTTAATGTTTCCATGGTACGTGATTTTGATATTTAATTTATATTTATATGACATGATGTTTAAATTAAATTTTAATATGTTTTGTTCTACTTTTTTAAATCAGATACCAAAAGGAAAACACTGTTTCTGAAAAAAAGTGAGTTATCATCTTCTTCCACCAGGGGTTTCAATTTATTCCTCATTTCATAAGACAAAGTCAGTAGCCTTGAAAAATCTATGAATAGATTTTACGAGTTATATATGAATGAAATGGGAATCATAGCAAGGTAAATGCTGCACACCAGGACGTGTGAATAATATTATTTTAAAATTTTAAACATTTCATAGTAATGAATCAAATAAAAACATTTTGTTAAAATGTATTCCTCCTTGCATAACAGAACATCATTAGCCTTGAATAAATTATGAATAAACTTTATGAGTTACATCACAATACTGAATACTGTAGCGTATGAATGATATGTAAATCATAGTAAGTGATGCACACCGTAACGTATGAGTAATATTATTTCACTATGTCCTACACTATGAAAACGGGTAGTAACTGAAGCTTATTCCCGCTGACAATTTACTGGGTTTGCTACATGTTTTCACTATGGCATTGCTGTTTGGAGGTCGGCATTGGGAAACCCTGTTTACCTGAGTCCGAAGGAGGTGCTCGAAATTTGCTAAATGTTCACTTTCTGGTTTTTACCCTCACTGATTGTGACCCACAGTTTTGCACCGATACTGAACGGATGTTTTGCAAAGCTGTAGATTGGCTAACTACAGGATAGCGTCGCCGTTACTAAATGTGGTGACCGATGGCGAGAGAAATGTTTAACAGTGACAGGAGGGATCAAATCCACTTTCTCATTTTCAAGATTTGGGAGTACTAACCACTTCCCAACCGGCAGCCTCCACCGATTACTTTTTAATTCACCGAGCAGGTAAATTTCTGCAAACTTTTAAGGTCTCCACAATCCACATTACAAATAAATTACGTGACACCCAAATCTCTTTCCCACATCTCTCTATTCACATCGCAGTCACACCGGACAACTAGGGGCGCGTGCTAGGTAATATACAGTTCTTAGGCTTCTATATTATTTGCTCCAATGTAGATTTCAGTGTGGTGCTTGTATTCTATTCTAGAGACATGTGTTTAGAGCTTGCACACAGACTCTACATACCATTATAGTGTTTTACAAATTTACAAACAAATTGCACTCTGTCTGGAAGGAATCTTCATCTCGGACTGGTGTAGCAATTAACAACTACAGTGATATTAATACCGCTATAAAATCTCATCAGTCTGTATTCCTTCCATCAAATCCTGCCCACAACTGTTCGCCAGGGACTTGTATACAAAATCCTGAAACGCCAGCATGGGGAAAGCATTGGAGTGGATGATTTTTAATAGCACTATTTCAATTTATAGGGGAAGGAGCATGGAAGCTCGAGGTATCATAACTGTTCTCATTAAAGTAAGTGTGCCAATCGTATAGCCACTTCTACCTAACCTAACCTTCGGATAAACTTACATAATGATGCTGTAAATTAGAACCTTATTAAAATCCAGTGTGAACTTAAGCTTTACACGAAAAAGTTAGCATACTTTTAGGACAGATTTAGTAGAAAAATTAAAGCCTATCGGAAAGGTGCTGGATTAAGAATTAGATGAATTAACATTAAATCAAGAGTTTATTGCAACAAAAGTTCAAATGAATTCAAAATCTCTAAACTTTTGGCGTTTTTCATATTGTGGCTCTCTTAATAAGGAGACAATTGTATGCCCTTCTTCGTGTATTTTCGTAGGGAAAATAATGTGGCCATTATTTGCATTGTGCTGTGAATGTGCTTGCTATAACTTTTGTGTAGGATACATTTAAAATCATTGGGCATTTGCGTTTGTAGTAGAGCAACGTTTTTGTAGAGTTTTGCCATTTATTTAAGGTGGTATTTGTTTAAATTTGATTTCCTATTTTCCGTTTCCTTTTTTAATATTGATTTCCAGTTTTGTGAATCTTCATCTTCCATTAAAAAGGAATTATACAATTGTGAAGGCAATTAATGCAGGGCCATTCTCAGTATAAAGAAAATATCCCAGACAATATTTATGATAAAGAAAAATAAAAACCACACCACTTATCTCTCTGTTGAGAAATCCAGAGTATAAAAAACACATTTATTTGTTTCGAGTTCAGCTGACATAAGTTCTTGATTTAACTGGAATTTATCTAAAGATTAATCTAGCGCCTTGTGGATGTGCTTTATTTTGTTTTTATAAAGTAACCTAAAAGTATGCTAACGTTATACGGCTAAAGTTCAAAGTCTTTATAAACGTATATAATGTTTATATATTTATTGTCATTACTTGAGCTGTAGGCCGAATTATTGTTACTTTTATTTTATTTAGTTATTTGTCCTTACGCAACAGATATCCTGTTACATTCCATTCTACGATAGTTTACTTATTGCTGAAAAACGTATCCATTTCTTTTACTTATTATCTCTGTCTGGTTATAGATAATTAAGACATTTTGATTTGGTCCAAAGAAAATGTTGCCGTCCATTGTTTGGAGCCTTCACCCTTAAGTTTATTTATAATAAATAATAAATAAGGGGAAATGTCTTATAACTCCAGTAAAAGCTTTCAGTTCGGTTCGGTGTGTCTGTGTGGGAAAGTCCTTGGCTTAGTGTTTTCTTTTGTAGTGGTATTATAATTAATAAAATCGCTTCCCCAACAATTGATGAAAGCTTGAGCGGAAGGAAACACATGATGTGGTTATAATGACCCATAGTTAAGAGAATAACAAATAGAAACCCAATTATATTGATTTGTAATCAGAATGAAAGCGTTCTGTTGTTAATAGCTATGAGTGTTTGCACATCCTCTCGCACTTACCATATAATGGCGATAATTCATTAGCCAACCAATAAAACTCAAAGGGAATATCTTAAGCTTTAAGAGCAAACCCACAAGAGCTTAGGAAAATACTTAATTGCACCTCCTCCTGTCGAAGTTCAGTTAGAATAAACTTGTCATCAAGTTTTGCCTTTATAACCAAAATAAACGTCAGCTGCTTAGTTAACTTTTCCTTATAAGTCATTGTCTCAGACAACTACTACTTCCAGGCCACTGACTGAATGCCACATTGTCGTAAGACACAAATAACATTTCCTCGAAAACGCTAAAGACACTTTACGGGAGTTACACCGGTAAGAAGCAAAAAAGTTTTTAATTACAAGAGAGCGACGAAAAAGGCAACATTTTAAGGATCCCAAATACTTAACTAATATGGTACATCTACGAGAATCAAGACAATTTATCTAGTTATGGCGAAGAAGAATAAAGAGAAGTTTAAGGATGCTAGTTTTTGCTCTCATAAAAATATTGATTTTGTGAGTAACAAAGTTACAACAACTTAATTTGTTGTATTTGATTTGAAAATTAAAACTATATTCTGAGTCAGCCTAAAAGTAGACTGCACTGTTCCATTTAATAAGAAGTAGCTGTAAAAGTGGTTCTTGTTTAAGATTAGCCGCCCATCCAGCCTTTATGTGGGAGGTACGAACATGAACGTGACAAAATTAATATTTTCCAATAAGCGATTGGTGTTTCAAGTAATACAGCTTAAACCAAATTCCACTCGGTATTTTATGGGAGGTTATTATGTTGACCAG
The DNA here is from genome assembly GCA_963931995.1 of Phaonia tiefii. NCBI lineage: Eukaryota > Metazoa > Arthropoda > Insecta > Diptera > Muscidae > Phaonia > Phaonia tiefii. Next base: position 9,255,126 of record OZ008371.1, on the reverse strand, counting down.
CATACCAGTGGGGCATAGCAACTTCAATTTTAGTCCGAAGTGTTGCTTTTGCGTTCTTTACCTAGACTTGTTGTAACATCGTAGGTAGAAATGTTATACATGGTTGGAAAGGATATTCCTTCTTCTACTAAGTTGTATCTAAACATGCTTTGATCTCGAACAGTTCTTGCACATTTTTAGAAAAATAGGAAAAAGTTTAAAAATAATTATAATTAATAATATATAATCAATAAATAATCAATATTCTCCGATATTGAGGTCAGATATGCTGTTCTTGTATATATTTTCCTCAATATTTCGCTATTCCATTGTGTAGCATCATCAGAAGATATAAACATATTGGAGAATATTGATTATTTATTGATAAAGAAAAGGTCGAACAACAGAATAAAAATAATATATAATAATATTTTTTTTCGCATAGGGCATAGCTTTAGGGTGAATGTCCAAAAATTAACAAAATCGTTCGTTCAAAGTCGTTCATCCGTAAAATGTTAGTAAATATAGTAAGAATGAGATACGTCGTATTATAGGACCATATATTTTTCGAAGCATTTTTCTATCGAAGACTCCCAGTGATGTTTTATCAGCATTCGATATGAGCCAGGATTCTGCGCTACAAAGCAAGACAGGTTGCATGAGAAACTGATTTAGTTGGATCATTGTTACTCGAGGAGGCTCTTATATCTGAAGTGCTTGCTTACCCCAAATAATACTTGTTTGCTAGCATAGTTCTCCGCTTGATTTCTATGCTGGCGTTATTGCCTCTGTTTACGGCAGATCCGAGGAAAATAAATTCGTCCACTACCTCGAAATTATAATGTTATCAGAACTAGAACGCGCACAACTCACTGGTTTGTGAGAAGCTCTGCCTAATCCCTTCATGGGATGTAACGGGAAACCATTTATTTATTTATTTAAGTATGAAATAGTTATATGCATTGGCTAGAGGTATAAGGGAAAATTATTATTAATCATACGCCTACTACACAGCAATGCAGAACTGCTAACATCATAGAATAATGGGTAAATTCATAAATTTCATCACGGGCAAATTCAGTGTAATAAATACAGATTATACGCCTTGGGTATAGTTATAATGGAAATTGGTATTAATCATATGTCCATACCAATATGATGAAGAATTACTAATATTTTATATCAACTACTAATATTTTACAAATTTTAATATGTATACAATTTCTACCTTGGGACGTAAATTTCTATCTTAACGTAACTGCATTTAATTGTTAATCACACGTCTAATCCAATGTGATAGCAAATTACTAATATTTTATAATTAATTGTATTAATTAAGTAATTTCTCTAATCCCTTCATGATAAGTAAAGGGAAACGAATTATGCCATTTGCACATTTATATTTTTTAAATTTACAGCCAACCAGTTAAAATATTTCATTGTCGCTTCGATGAAGGAATTTATTTAACACTTGCAGAAAAAATTTAAATTTTTCATGTACACGTAACTATTTTCATATTTGCAAGTTGTTTCATATTTGCAAGTTGTACGTATTTTTTGTGTGGATATTTAACAGTTTGATTGTATATGGAACAATTTGTGGACAAAAATACCAACTTTATATGAGCAGTTACTGCAGGTGATTCGTCAAGAATGAAAAATACGGCCTTCAAAATCAAATGAAATGATTGTCATGCATTTTAATGGCGTTAATGGAATTTATTTGTCATGTTGCACTATTGACCATGACAATAATTATTTGCGAAAAGGTAAATTAAAATAAATATTTCGATTGGGAATCCTTTAAGCATAACAATTGTGTTTAATGTCCATATTCAGTGAGGTGAAAATATTGATGTATAAAATGCAAACAAAAGTTGCATTGTTTCACTTGAATATGAGGAAATTGATTCACATTTCTCCATGCAATTTCCATACATCCAGTGCCCTGTATCCTATTAAAGAGTCTGTATTTACACGGGATTCTCTCTGCCACAACGATGAGTACAACGAGAACGCAAGTAAATGTTGGTTATCACGGCTGTGACTGTTGCTCTGTTTTTGATCCTGTTGTTGACGGTGGTGTTTTCTTTTATGTTCCGGTTGGCGGTAATGGCAGTGGTTGAGTCCTCTCCACTTTGTGTGTTCATTGCAGTCCTCACTAGTTGGCAGTGCCACTCATTTGTAGCTGCAGCAACCAGTAAACGGACGCTTGACCTTTGTCGAAAGCAACTATTTGAATCATTTCACTACCCTTTATAGCGCTCCCTCTTTGCCTCTCCCATCCCTAAAATGTAAAAAGTTTTGAAAACTAACAGAAAAAAGGACTGGTGTGGTACTAAAGCAGGAAAATGCGCAAAAATGGTGTGTACTAGTACCATTACAATGTTCCCCAAGTCATATCCGTTTATAGTACTCGAGAGCACAATTATACGTCAATTTAACTTGGTCATTCACTGCAAGCGACTCCAACACAAGTACTGACACAATCACAGGCAATGCTGATTTTACAACCCGCATACACTCATATTTATCCAATTACTTTGCAGGCAAACAACAAACGAACAATACATGTACTAGGACCTATGCTGTATCAAGTCGCATCGTATGAAGTTAAATGGCTAAATCAAAAGGAACTGTCACAGTTGAATGAAAATCGCTCGTCCACTTTACGAGTGTTTATAAATATTTATATTGTTCCACGTCGGTGTGTTTAGCAATAAGATACATTTTGGTAAAAATGTTTCTGCTACAAAACCATGAAAGTTTTATGTTATTACCGTGAAATAGAACGAAGAATGATAATAGGACACCTGAAAGTAGACAACATTATCTGTAATAGGCCTATATCTCAACAATGGGCAATAATTCCATATGCGCCTGGGAGTAGGCAATGGATTTGGTTAAATGTATTAAATGGCATAGTAAGACAATTCGGGTTGTTAAATCGGATGACAGCTGAATGAACTTCGCCTGGCATTGGCAGGAATGTTCTTTGAAGATAACCGTTTTGGGTATTTTGGAAGTTATCCTAAGAATATTTGAAAAATTAGAGATGACTTCTTTAGATAAATTGTGTTTCAAACTGAATTATATGCCAGCAACACAAAATTTGTTTGCTGTGGTGAAAAATATCAAAACTTGCTTTCTTAAATCGATTGTCGATCTATGATCAACAGTTGGATATTGTTGAAAATTCTAGGGTAACTTAGAAAATGTATTTAAGGTTTCCCGGTTTAACAAAAAATACGTTTTGATGGTACATAATCAAATTTGAATACTGAACTTATATGTGTGTTTCCATTTACCAAGCAAATCAAGATAAAACCATTTAAAAATTACTATCCTTGTCCCAAAAGTTCACAAATTATTCTCCTTCAAAGTATGCAATGTTTTCGTTTTGCTGCACTTCGTTTTGAAAGCAAAACATTTACATAGTACTGTTTATTTATTAAGCCTAAAAATATGCAATAGTTGTTTCTTTTTGAACATCTCTTTCGTTGTGCGTCATCTCCCATTTGCAGTTAGTTGACGGTTGACTTTATAATATTAACATAATTTGTAAAACTATTTGACAACAGAGATGACGAAAAGTATGCTCTATGTTTGTTTTTACTTCAGAAGTTTCTCTTCTTTTGAATTTCTTGTACAGGTTTTTTCGGAAGGATATCATCATTAAGATGGTTTAGTGTTAAATACTGAGGGTTAGAGGATTAACCCTTATCGTACGTAAACTACGGGGAGTTTTTGTGACATGACACGCTTTGTTTTCTACTGTTTATATTTCATTTTACTCATATGATCCCAAGTCAAATTATAGCCTTGGAATAGGAATAGAATGGATATAAATAAATGATAAGCATTCATTATTCTGTATGTCGCCAAATTTAGTACTGTCCGTGGAAATTTTATAAGCATAGAACACAGAATCTCCTTATTGTATTTATCTCCTTATTGCTGTTAATTTTTTGTTGTTTTAATCCAAGTTTTTGGTAACACATTGTTTTTTTCTGTTGTTTTTGTCACCCAAACCGGAAATGTCATATACATTAATAAACGGTGAAATTGCCAAACAACTCGTAGGAAAAACAACTTGCGAGTTAAGCAAAGAGAAGCAGATATGCTTAAACTTATGTGTGCTTATGCTTCAACTTGCTGAAGTTCATAACGGCAAAGAATTTCTTATTTCACATGGTGCCATGCATTTGCACCAAGCAAGGATATAAGTGGTACAGTAAAAGTTGCGCCAAGATTTAAAACGAAATCTTGCAATGCAAAACGAGACTCATTTAAGGCAGACATATGTGGATCATCCCACTTTTGGGGTACATTGTTTTGTGTATATCCTTGTGGAATTTGCGAAACACACATATTCACATATTGCCAAACAATCTTCATATCACTCATGAGACTCAACTGAGTTCAGTGCTCTATTATTTTTGAGGGGAAAGAGTAATGATGTGAACTGCAAGTGACTGCAAGTGTCTGCCAGTGTCATGCTTTATAAGTACGTGAGGCTGTGTGCAATATCGGTAAGAATAAAGCAATCGTAACTTCAGCAGTTCGTTTTGTGTCTCTTTTTCCTCTCGGGTGGCAAAAGGAGTTTAATATTTGTAGTCTGTTTCAATTGAATTAAATTACAAACAAGAGTGTGCGAGTGACCTAAAGTTATTATAACGGAAGTGAAACTTGTTTACGATTTAATCAATATCGGGGAAGTAAAATGAATCGGTCAAAAGAAATGGGAAAATAAGACATCATAAAGATGGCAGTCTTATGTGAAAATATTTCGTTACAACAGCTTGACCGATAAGTTGTGGAAATAAATCTCAGAGGCCCAGAAGAGTCTAAATTTCGAGAAAGGTAGTAATCTTGCAATACCAGCATCGATGTTTTCTGGCACAACAACCGATATTGACCGACCTGCAGACATGACTATCAGTATTTTGCAGCACTGTAGGATGCAAAATCATCGACTTGCTAATATTTAGGTTCACTAGTGCACTCTTCTCCTAATAATCAACTCAAAAAAAAGGTCACACGTCAACACGTTCTGAGTATCGTGAAGGTAAAAACTTTAACACTTTCCAACGGTGATGTTATATTGGACCTGACAATACTAAAAATTGCCTGGGCCACAAATATAAAAGGCAAACATACAACATACATAAACATTATTTCAGTTAACTTCAGGAGAATAGATGATAATGTGCTATTTTATCATGATTTAAGGGCTTTTGTAATAACTATTAACCATATGGAATTAAGTATTATTCATAGGTTGTGAAATTCTGATAACTTTTTGAATTTAGTACCAGATTGAATTCAAATTAGTTGATAATGAAAATAGTTCATTTAAATGTGTCATGATGTAACAAGCTTTATAATAAATACTAATCATACACAATTAATATTACTCATACGGTGTTCAGTATTACATTAATATCTAATGTATCTTTCAAATTTAGTTCATAATGAAAATAGCTTTATAATAAATATTAATCATACGATTAATGATTTCTCAAATTTCGTTGATAATGAAAATAGTTCGGCGGAATGTATCAAGATGCAACAAGCTTCATATTATATATTAACCATGCGCAATTAAATATTACTCATACGTTGTTCAATAACGCATTACTATCTGGTGTCTTTCTCAAATTTAGCTGATAACAATTATCATTAGTCACTAATGAAAATACTTCATTAAAACTTACTACGATTTAGTAACCTTTATTATAAATATGTATCATACGTAATTAAATATTACTCATATGTTGTTCACTACCACAGCAATACATGATGTCTCACTCAAAATTAATTAATACTCCAAATAGTGCATTAACATTTAAGGAATAGATGATTCTGAATGGCTATTTTGTTATAATATTATTTCATCATGATCTGACAAGCTTCGTAATAAATATTAATCATACGTTATTAAATATTACTCATACTGTCTACAGAATTATATAACTATCTGACGTCTTTTTCGCAATTAGCTGATACTGAAAATATTCCCTTAAAATTGATCACGGTGCACTAGCAGTTACCGAATCCACTGATACGAGACAAACACCATCAAAATACCAGTAGAATGGTTTCTGCGGAAGCCACACTGTTGACCACTGAGTAAGCCTGTCCAATCCTGTCCATCACCTTCCAGAGTATGGTAAATATTGCAATTGGTCAATAGTTATCGGGATTATTAGATTCAATATTCATGAATCGGCTGTAAATTGACAACCTTCCAACGAATAGGGAAGATACCAGCACAGTGTGAGAAGATACAAAGCTCGTGTAATCGGCCAGAAAATTCCAAAGAAATTTCTCAATAGTTTGACACATTTTGATACTTCCCTCTTGCGTAGCGCATGCGTAATTGGATTTGTATTCAAGTCCAAATTTTTGAAAGCTTCCTCTTTGGATTTGACAACCAAATACAAGGGCTGTAGTGACTTGCATAAGAGAGGGTTATAAGTTAACTGTCCTATTCTACCCCGGAGTGATTACACAAATCGCTGATGTCGATTATATCTCAATATCCTCCTCGATTATATCCTTAGCATATCCCTTGCAATTCTTTTACTTCGCCCTTGGCCCAAGTTGCGATGATCCTGCAATGCATCCAGTGATCACTCCAACTATACAGGTAGAAAATTGGTGGATTAACACAAGCGTACATGCTCTGACAAGTATGAGTACAGCCCATTTTCGCAAGACTGACATCTGCTACGTTCTCTGTAGCATCTCTGCTTGTTGGATACTACATAATTCAAACCCCGGTTGCTTTCCATAACCCGTGTCGAGTTACTGTTGCTCGACCTGATTGCATTGAGTGCTGACTTACTACTATCAATGTAGATAAAGAACACATCAATGGATAAATGCTCGAGTTTTCAGCATTATTGTTTTGGTTACAACATTTGTCACTTTGTCTGTTATATCAGTTTGTTTTGGTGGCACATACATTCCAATGTCTGCTTTGCTCTCGGATTTACTAATGCATTAATTTACATTGAATTACATATTGCTCATACGTATGCATTTAATATAAGTCATACGTAACAAATATATTATCTTATTTCCTACATTACTATAGATATATTCGCAATATTTCTATGTCACTGGTTTTTGGCATTATAACGTAATTTCATTTTCATTTCACATTATTCATAGTTGGCACTTCATTGGATTCATTGGCGCATGCAAGCAGCAAATTTTTTTCAAACAATACACAGTAATATAGTATAGGTAACTCTATGGGATGTTGAAGTACGAGTTTTTACTGGGTGCCCATGTCATGCATTTTTGGGGGCAAAAATTACAAAAATTTTTAATTGTGGATTACATTATTAAATAACAAACATTGCGTATACGTCTCTAATGCCCAGTTTCACAGTTGAAACTTCTCCATTTAAATTGCCTTTAAATGCCCGACGATTGTCATTTAATATGAAAATTGTCTCGCCCTAAAGCATTTAAGAATCTAAGTTCACTCATACATGTGGCATTCCTATGTATATATTTTCTTTCAAGTTTTTAATGAAATTAAGATACTTCGACTTTTATTGCGTCAGTTACAAAATTGATTAATAATTTTGATACAAAATATCTTCATTAAAGTCAAAAACAGTGCAAGCAGATTCTTCCTTATGTAGCTCGTTCTATATATCTTATGCTACAGCTTAAGGGAGAGCAATTTCTTGATTTGGCATCCCCCTTCGCAAACAACTGTAGCATGGCCTCAAGCATAATGCGGTACGATAACATTTTTATTATTCGTCAGCTTAACTGCCATTTAAGATCACGATGTGTTGTCCTACTGGGATACCAGAGAAATGGCAACGGAATGTGTATTTACAATACTGGCGACTCCCGCAGGATGTTGCTGTCTTGTATATGAGACAAAGATTCTATTTGGTCCTTGAGCTAACGACGACTGCTTTATATAAATGTTTACAATTAAGTAAATATGTACTTGGGAAGATACTGAGTGGATACATTCATTTTCAAAATTCATGTTCAGTGCAGACTTTGCCTTTCCATAACTGAGAGAGGAATGTCTTTGACTTGTGGGTATCCTCACTTAGAACAGAGATGAGTTAATAACTTTTAATTTGAATTTTATTAACATTTTAACTTACTTGAACAAGATTCCGTTCTCGTTTCCATTTTTTTGTTGGGATAATCACATTAATGGCTAAGCAACATTTAAGTTTGAGGTCTGTTAGCGAACCTTTGCATTTACAAAAATGTTAATTTACATCTATCTTAGGTGTCTAGAGCTCTTTGTTATTAACATTTGACTTTCACTTTGACGTCTTTGTTTCTTTATGTTAACTTAATCATTTTCGCCTCTGCCGTCTCATAGGCTTTTCGTGATTGTTTGACAGCAATTACAGCCTAAGTATCTTGAGCTTATTTAGGGAAATCTTTTATATAAGTGTGTTTAAAACAACATAATTGTTGGTATGTCCAATTTAGGTTAATGAATTTTATTTAATTTGAAATTTGTAAGCAAATTAATGGGAGAGACTTCACAAAAAGAGGACGACTGAGGAAGGAAGTCTTGGCCAAAAATAGTGTTTACATTGTTTGAAGTCTTGACAACATTGAACTGTGCTGCTATTTCGAACTAACCACTATAATAGTCCTTAACCTCGACTGTTGGAATCCTTTTTGATTAACAGATGTAAGAGCATTTTCCGTCATGGCAGAGGTATGTTGTACATAAGACTTTTTGATAATCAAAAATCGTTCGCCATCGTTGTACCAGTGTAGGTTCCAATCAGTGAGTCTTGCGGTCTTATTCGTCACTAGTAAACACTGCAGACTTCGTTCTGAATTTTAGTAGGGGGAAAACAACCAAAAAATAGCTAGCACTCAGCGTTAAAGTAGCACTCTACTGGTGAATGAATTTTAAAAATCGGATGACGATTTCCTCCTACATACAAACTCACAATATAATATTATTATAGACAAGTTGGCCGTCGGTGGTGCAATGGTTAGTGTGCGCGCCTCTTGTATATGAGATCCTGGATTGGAACCCTTCTCTGACCACCTTAAAATTTCTTTCGGCGGCAGTCACCTCGCATAGAGTGACGGCGCCACTATCGAGTATATAGCTCTGAAAAAGCTTCTCAAAATACCGTTCGGAATCGGTGTAAAACTGTAGGTCCCAATCAGTGAGTGAAAACTGGAAATCGCACAGCTCAGTGATTGTGAGAAACTCTCCCCTGTCCCTTCATGGAATGTAATGGTAAACCATTTATTTTTTTATTTATAGACAAGTTAAGAGGTTTGAGAAATGACTTATCATACAAAAAACGTGTCTCAAATCTCTCACATTTTTTACTAAAAACTCTTACCAACTATTCTTAAGTCTTGACAAACTTTTCTCTATCCCTTCATAGAATATAATTACAAATAAGTTAAGTTTAAGGAACTTTATGGTAAAGAGTTCACAATTGTCATTTTGCATAATAACATTAATAATACGTAATATTTTTATATTCAAAATTACTCATACGTTGCTTACGCACCAGGTCGCTTCGAATACTTGATCTTTTTATATTTGAAATTGTTCATAGTCACCAGGTTATAATAACAGTTAAATGTCCTCACTCCCAATGTACAAATATTATTCTCCCGATTACTACTTAGGTTACCTTAGGTCAGATTGAGAAACAATGTACGGCAGTCCACTGTGCGCTCTTCGCAATTCCCGGGAGAAACCTCAAATTTTCAATAGAAAATTTTTGCTGTTTACAAATTTCCTCAGTCTTCTCCAAACTGTATACTATAGTTCCTTCTAGCTAGCTATTGTACCTACTGAGGCATTGGTTTATTATCCTGCACAAATGAGGCATTGGTTTATTATCCTGCTCAAATGGAGCAATAACAGGGGTTGTGTTCCACTGTTTCGATGTCATCTTCACTCACCCTACATTAATTTTCATCGACTTGCACTATTTTATGCAGATAAGCACGTAGAATGGAGTGCCCAGTTATAAAACCCACGAGTTCGTGGTTGCCCAGCTTTATGAGGCTTCTGGATCTTTGACGTTCTCATCTGATGCGTTTCGTAATCTTAAGTGGGGTTGAAATTAGATTTGTATGGCCTGGAAAGGTTTCGCGTTCGCCCTTTGAAGCTAGTACATATATTCCTTCATTCCCCAAGCTAATGCGGTAACCTGGTATCCATAATCCGAAGGCTACGAGTGGAAAATGTGTGCTTGTATCCTCATTGAACTCGAGTGGTGTAGGAAGTCTCAAAGTCTGGGATGACATCGTATTGATCGAAGCCAATAAACTTGTGATTGTCTGTGACATTTGTGCGCCCTCCCTCATCGTCCAGCCATCTTATACAGTACGTAATCTCCTTAGTCTGTACCTGAAAAACAGTATTATGATGAACGGCAGGACGTCGGAACTAGAGTTCAATATTTCCACAAATTCCTCAAATTCAAACGCACGCCTGCTTTCGCTTGCTAAACGATAATCATCTGGTTTGGTTTCCACTAACACTCATAAGCAGGTTATTCGGGGAGCGGATCCCTCAGGAGATTGGTCGAATATCCACTGCATGTTGTTCACTGCCCAGAAGAGTCATTCAGTTACCCTATCGTTGTATTGTCTGACGCTTCGATCGTTTGTAAGGGATTTTAGCGACTTGTTCAGATCACTCGTAACCCTGTCCATTCTTTATGTTATCTACTCACGATATCGCCATAGATGATTCTGATCCCAACAAACTATTGCAAGTCTTTTTATGGAGGGCCAGTCAGTCCTTCTGGCATTACGATGAACCACTTTAGATTGTCTCATGTTCAAACAAAACTAGAATCTAGTGCATTCATTGACATGCAACAAGTTGCCATCACGGGCACTCTATTCCCTGATTATCCCATGTAAGTTCCCCATTGCAAAAGGTTGCATCTAGTACATCCTAGTGCCGACAGTCGACTCAGTATGTGTGTTACATATAGCAAGGACAAGGACATTGGTGTTTGGCCCCTTTAATTGCAGTCAGTGCTCCCCATAATGGATGGTGTGCGTTTTCGTCCCACTATCACTGAGGTATCTACCCTTTTTTCGTTCTCTACGACCATTAGTAGTGCCATGGTTACTGTGTGCTCCTCTTTTCTATGAGATGAGGGTTCGATACCGACTGCGACAATTGTACAGTTATTTCGACGACGGGCATCTCACCTCATTATTGTCTTAAACATTTGTTCAGGATCGGTATATAACTGTAGTAATCAATGAGTACTTAACGCAAAGGCGCACAACTCACTGTTTCTGAAAACCTGTCCCCTGTTCCTTCATGGGATTTAATGGGAAAATGTTTACTTCATTTCTCATATGAGACATCTTAAGGATACTGATGAGAAATGATCTCTTGCCTCCGGGACAGACATTCGCGCCCCCTTTTTGTCTTCTTAAACAGATCAATTCAATACGGGACTGTTCACATCCAGGCATATTGTCGCTGTTGCTGTCACCATTAACAGAAACATATTTCGATTGTTCGTGGAAAAAATATAAGCTCTGGTATTGCTTACTCTAGGTGTTGTTGTTGTGTGTACCCATACATCCTCAACCCATAATGATCCGGACCACATCTCTTTGCTGGGTGAAGGCTTAAAGTGGCCCATGTTGCACATATCAACCCTGTTTTATCAGAGTTCTATATAAATCGTCTACCACAATATAATTTGTGTATAAATTAAGTGACATTCGATTCTGGTTCAATTTGCTTACTTTTCAATATTTTTTTAATTCATATTATTCATACTCTTCCAATAATCAGAATTTATATTAATTATACGATTTGGTAATGATCAAATGACAGCTTCGAGGCCGGCCAATATTCCAATTTTGCATGTTTCAACTACATAAACCCGAGTGGTAGCTAAAGCGACTGTTTGTAATTAAACAATTACTTCACTGAGCTCTAAATACTCTCTTAAAAAATATAACTATACTTCCCTCAAAACCCTTAATTGTTACGAACCTGTGCTAAATAAATTGCCTGCATTCCAAAATTCTTCTTCTTCCTTCACCTTTTTTCAATCTCAATCTCTACGGAATTTTACAAATTCTTATAACGCACACGCTTCCAATAAATATAAATCATTAATATAAATCATACGCACCTGGGAATTCCCAAAACAAAACTTGATGTTTGACCCAGTTAAATGCTGCAACTCTACACACATCATCTTGCACACGTACAAGGGTACAACTACTACAGTCTCTACATTTTCCTTAGCCTGTAGACTTCTGTTTATTTTCCAAAAATACTCAACTTAAACCACAACTTTTTGATACTCTGTACAAAGTTTTAATTTTGTGAATAGATTAAATTTAATACCAGTAGTTGCTGCATTTCACATGATTTTTACAGCTCTGCACATACAATAATCTAATTAACCCATTGTAGTAATACTGCACAGCCATTAAAGTCCTAGATACATATATGTATATGTAGAGTATGACTTCGCAGGATGCCGAGTAACGTTCACAGTGTAACTTAAAATTCCAGCTGATGATATGCTTGAGTTTATATTTTAATACTTTTTTGTAGCTTGAAAAAGTCAACATTTGTATTATAAGCAATTAAAGATAAATTAAGCCATATTAAGGGAGTCAAATGAAATTACGCTACTTGTGTTTTACTTTTACAGTAGTTGTGGTACACAGAGGAAAAAATCAATATCAGGAGGGCAAAATTTATTTGAAAATGAATAAAAAAAAGTTTATGTTCATTTCATTCAAGAAGCGGGGGACATTTAATTATAGTAATTTTGCCCCAAGGATAATTCCATGGAAATGGTGACAGATGTAAGCACTTACGCTAAAATCAAAGTGCAACAAATTATAATTATTATAATTAAAAATTTTAATTGTAATTGTAAGAATGTTGCCTGGTTTGTAGGTTAAAGACAAAGTTGGCTACTAATAATATTAATCATACGCATTCGTTAATAACAGTATTAAATATCAGGACTGCTAGCCAATTGACGTTTTGGGTTGGCACGTTTCAGTGGTCCACAATACTGTTTAACCTGGGATGGGATTGGGTTGTTCAAGTTTGTAAGAGGTATGTAGAAATGAATGCAAGATTTCTAAAGGAGATGCCTAAGCAGTGCGATATCCACCTTATATGGGTGTCGGGATATTATGGATTACCTTACCCGTTCCACTGGATTTGGAGCATGTGGATATAATCCTTTGTACATGCAAAGTCATTCTTAAAATTGGAGCTCCCAGACATGCAAATGATAATTGATCTGGTGGTACAAAATGCACGATTACCAGGCAAGTATGGCAAAGTTTTGTCTTAAATCATATGCTATACTTGATATCCATCCCTGAGAAGATATCTCTATCGCAATGCTTATAATTAAGAGAATTGGAATCTCAGCTCATGCTTACTGTAAAAGCTGTGTGAATATGGAAAGGATGAGAGCGTCGAAGCTATCATATGCCACATCTCGGACTTGTGTGTGAGTAGGTAATAATATGTAGGATCTTACTACAGACATTAAGGGAGTTAATGTGAATACTCGTAGGACCTTTTTGCAAGTAACTTGTTTGGAAGGCACTAATATAAGTCTCTTTTTTAAATCGGGATGAGGCATCATTTGGCTTGAACGCTCCTTAACCCTACAAGTTCAATGATGTCAAACGGAACGTGACATCTCATGGTATTACCACCACCAAGTGCATCAATATTGACAGCCACTTCTATCGTACCTAACCTAATGTCGGCTGAATGACATTTTTAGTGTTGATTTCCGAAAATTATCTACAGTGATAATGCAATCGCCACATAAAAGATAAATAATTATCTTCTTGTCATTTCCAAAATGAACTATGGCCAGAATGCGAAATAATGCAGCAACGATTTCCAGACTAAATAACCCATCTAAATTCCGATGTCAACTGGATACCAAGATCATTCGATGTAACGCCTTGTAATGTATTTCACTAAGCTTTTGTCAAATCTCTGGTAAATGCTTACAAACTATAAATACTGCCCCAGCTCAAGCCCGATGCGTTGGATCATCATCGGCAAAAGAGGGAACCGTCTTTGTCAAAATTTCATCCAAAATTTCAAGAAAAGAGCAAGAGCCTATGATAGGAGCCGCAGGGGCTATTTGCTAAATATTTAATTCCGTAATTAATAGGAACATGTAATAAAAGTATCATCACTCCGTCAAAAAATTAGCGTTTTGTTATAAAATTAAATCGTGCAATATTAATTTTGACCTTACATGTGTATAAGTGATATTTATTTTCCATTTGTTTTTGGTTGTATAACTAGTGCATGGCGTATAAGTGATATTTATTCAATTTTGTTGAGGTATTACCTTTAAGAATTATGTAAATATTACTAAATTAAGATGTTTACTAAATAAACGGCCGGTGGTAGATGGGCTTTGGCCATCTGACATTTCGTTATAAAAAAATTATCAAATTATATATGCGTTTGCTTAATAAAAACAGTATGTATATAACAATAATTAAATCCAATATATATAAGGTCACATATTATTACATATATGTATATATATATAAAACATCTATACTGATTTTAGATCGTTCCAAAGTTATCTAAAATGGCTAGATTCATAAATATATTGAAAAGAGGCAGCTCAATACGTATGATCAATAAAATCTAAAAACTGTGTACTGATGAAGTATAAGGTTTACTAACTATCAATATTACGAAATATATTTCCGTATGATTAATTGAAACTGTATTTGTAGATAAGCTATAAGAATTATTCACGCTAAACGAAATAAGACAGCACCTTTACTGTCTATAATATTTTAAAGTAAAAGAGGTCGTGATTGTTATAAGATTTAGAAAAATTAGCAATTATATTAGTATTTCTTGTTTCTTACATTCCATATAATCAGTAATAATAAATATTTCAGCATTTCCCAATATTTAAACATTTGTATTGAGGACGTTTAAGTAATGTTTGTCCAAAAATTCACAAGGATGTATTCTTCACCCCAAAAATAATTGACTCCCTTTGACACACTTAAAAAATAACGAAATCAGATTTCTATTACAAACTCGAAACATCAAAACTAGTACGTGTTACCTAGGAGAAACAACTATCTACTCATTGCTCTAAAACTGCTATCAATCGTTGTCTTCATTTGGCTTTATTGCATCGCTTGGCATGCCTAGCCCAAGCAATCATTGCAATCCTGGGATACCATACACAAACAAACAAATCACTGTATCCTCTCTCTGGGAAAAAACACAAGAACCCGTAGTGCTTTTTGTCTACCTCTCAGCGACAATGATGGTTTTTACCCCAAGTCATTAATATGTATGAACTTCACCCATAAAATTCCACCAAAATTGCCAGCGCCATCACCACTTCTTTGTTTTTTTGCTCCTGGCTTCCATGGTCGTTATGACTTCAAGCACTTCAGCATAAAACAACAGAAAAAGCACATCGGGGCAGTTGTAATAGGGCATATGCAATTCTTAAATCAAAAGTGGTTAAAGGTCCCCACTATGCTCCTTTTTGGTCCTTGAAAGTATTTGGAACCACAAAATGACTCAAAACAAATGGAGTAGGATACAGAAAACAACGTTATTTCTGCATATTCATATGGGAATGTATTAGTTCACATATACATACAATATACATATACATCAACAAGTTTTTTAATATGAACACGTCCTTTTATGCAGACAGTGAAGGCTCTTTAAAAGAGACATATCATGAAATCCTTACGTTATATGGAGCCAAATTTTAGGCAATTTTTACATACCCAAATATTATGATATCGTCGGGGATAGTCTATGAGCAATTTATCCTTAAACATTAAGTTGGCCATGGAATACAGTGTATGCCCATAAATTATCTGTGGAAATCAGTTCATTATAAATATGGTACATTTAAACAAATTGTTTAATGTGATGAGTGTTAAGTGTTTTTTCTTTGGGTAAAATCTATTTTACATTTGTTAACGTGGCGTATATCAATTACGTATGATAAACATTAATTGTGTAATACGAGTGCGTATGATTATTATATGATTATTAAAATACATATGAGTAATATTTATTCAGAATTTCTTACAATGTAAGAATTTACAACTGTTATTAATATTATCCTCTAACTTTAAGAACACGAAACGCATTTAACCATACTCGGGGATCGGCAAAAGTCTGAAGTTTATAGGAGAGAGAGAAGAAGAGCTACCATTCCCTTCCCCTCTCTCTCCTATCCACTCAAGACTTGCGCAAGTAAAATTTCCGTGTGTGATCAATGAGTTACACAAATACGACTTGGTTGACACCTACGGTAGAGCAATCCATGCCGAGCATTTACTGTACAAATATACACTTTTGTAAAATCAAATCCACTTAACTGACTCAGCGATTAAAGTTTGAAATATTTTACATATGTTGGGTTCTTAAAGTTGTCGCTTCCTTTATGATTTTATGGTGGAATACGAGGTACTCAATGAATGCATGTGTGAATGAGTAAATGTGTATAAGGAACAGTTGTGTGTCTGTGACTTGGAAAGTTTGAATAAACCAAATATGCAAGTGGCATGCGTATATTCCAATATGTTTTAACAAACGTTTTTGATTTTGTTAACCAAATTACACATGACAGCAATATAAAGAAAAACTTTGAAGGGTCGGTCACCCTACGGGAAACATTGATTTGAAAAAGGGAAATAATTAATATGTTATGGTATTATTTTTGAAACTCTCCAAGAGCACAAATATGTTCCTAAGGATACTAATATATTGATTTAATTGTTAAATCCTTTGAGAGTTTTATCACTCCCGATATGATTCCATTCGAATTTTTCTAACTCTATAGCCTAACTTGTGTTGTGTTGAAAACTTAAATTATTGGGAGCCTATATGCGCGATGGTATGATGCTTCCTAAGTTGTACTTTGTTCCGTTCCGAAACCTCTGTATATGTAAGGTTTTTGCCGGAAAAGTCACCATCTCCCGACTGTTGCAATTAAATTATTCAGAGTGTGAAGAATTCATTTCAAATATGATTCAAACTCCTGCACACAGATACATGTATTGTCACATAGTTTTGAAACATTGTGTTAAACCAACAGAACGTGTATGTTTTGGTAAAATCTGTTGCAACTAATTGTCCTGTGTGCTCCTTTGAGGGACTGGAACAGAAAAAGGTGTAAAATAAATGAAAGCAAGGAAATGTTTGAAAAGACTGTTAGCACTGTAAATTTATGTAAGACAATAAATTCACAAAATGCAACAAGATTTTGTGTAAGATATATGAAATTTGGAGTTGAGAGGATATTGGGATAAAGCACGACGTATGATTAATGTCGATTGTATGTTTCTATGTATGAGTGACGTATGAGTGATAATAATATAGTTGTCGAGCTGGTTTTTGTAAGGGAATAATTTCTTTTTATTATCTGAAACATTATCTAATATTATCTGAAACACTTGGTAAATAAAAAAAATACTGTTTATCTGCCTATTAGTATAATTATTGGCAATTTAGTTGTGTTTTTACTCTTAATTATAGTATATGAGGGATGCAATTTTTCTATTAAATTTTACATTTAGAGGGTTTAACCTAAATATTATCGGCATCACCTATTAATTAGAGAAAAATGTGGCAGGCTGGCAGAAAACTGAATAGTTTGTTGAAGGAAACACCTAAAGGAATCCTTTCATAATAA
This sequence comes from Phaonia tiefii, assembly GCA_963931995.1. Classification (NCBI taxonomy): domain Eukaryota; kingdom Metazoa; phylum Arthropoda; class Insecta; order Diptera; family Muscidae; genus Phaonia; species Phaonia tiefii. Next base: position 9,237,418 of record OZ008371.1, on the reverse strand, counting down.
GCTTGCAGGAGTAAAGCTGTGTCGCTTCGTCTTTGCCCTGTACATTATATAATACTTGAATCTTGTGTCACTGATGTGCTGTCATATTTTTATGGTTTACATTTGATTTCGGTTCCTACCACATAGACAATTTTCTTTGGGATCTAAATAACTAAATTTTCGTCATACTTAATTTTTTACCTAAACTTAAAGATAGTTACAAATGCGTAAAAATAATTTTTATTCGAAATCATTCAATAGCAATGTCCTTATTCACATAGCTACACATCATTTACAAAAGATGTGTTACACTCATTTACATAAGTATTTGTGTTTGCATTTACATGTTTGTGTATGTAATATGAGGTGGCTTTATTTTTATGCGCCATTGTATGCGTGCCACACAAGTGCTAAATACCACCGAGTGTTAGGAATGTTACATAGACACATGAGTTCCAATGGACTCATGTTATATTGCTATGGAATGCATGCACTGAGGACATTGGAATGCAGGACATGAAAGGGGTGTGAAGGGAAGTTGCATGCACTGTTCAGTTTATTGAATTTTTATGGAAATTTTTGGAAAATGCTAAATTCCATACAACCACACAGGCCAGTGTGTTGAGAAGGGTGTGTGGGCGAAAGCTTAACTTTAAGTGTCAATAATGTCAATGTTATTATTACACCTACTTAATTTTACATTGAATGCTGCGCCTTTAAATTTAATTCGTGAATTATTGTTTATTGAAAAATATAATATTTGGTTTTGAAAACAGCAAGTGTCCTGTTTTGAAAGTATATTTTGTTACGTTTTGTCCTTTTAGGCGTTGTTTTGTTTATCGCTATTAGGACGAGGATCTTTTAAATTACGATATGTTCAAGAGCAAATCTCAACAGTCAGAACACTTCACTATTATTGGAAATATTTGCTTTTCCCGGCATTTGAAAAACCTGGGTCCAAAAACGCCCTATTTGGCTATATATACCAATTATAATTCTGACAGTCGGTGGTGCAATGGTGTTGTGCGCAGCTCTTGTACATGAGAAAGTGGGTCCGAACCGTACTTTGGCCTCCTTGAATTTCATTCAAATCCACTTACCTAAGTCTGTTGACAGAACACAGAGAATGGCAAGGGTGTATATAACGAGTGTCGTACGCACAACGCCTACCGAGGGGTTGGGGCTTTTTCTTGACATGCTGGGTAGGTATATGGCTGATACGATATTTCTCGTTCCAGATCACTAGCCCATACGGTAATCGAATTATGTTAATGGAACTATGTCTAACATCAATAAGAGTAGATTACATGACTCTCACTTACACGTTTTAGAAAAACTTCGCGACACATAACCCAGACAGGCAGGACTAGAAGGGGCATTTACTATGTAATAGAAGTTCTTTAGACTTCTCCACAGATGGTTCTAAACTAGATGGTAAATCAAGTTTCGAAGTTTATTCTAAAGTGGTGGTTTTAGACCTTTCACAGGAGGCTACCGTTGTAGTGCCGTACAGGTAGAAGTCATAGCAAGATGAGAAGTAGCCCTTTGGCTGGTGTATCATTTTAATTTTATTCCATTTCGGTTTATTTACGTCTACTCTGATAGAGGCTGCTGTTAAATCTCTTTAATGTATATTCCTCGCGTCAGGAACTACCCACAATTGCCGCACATTTCTGAATGAGATTGCCGGAATATAAAACCATTTCAAGGATCCATATATACGATAAGGTGGAGGGATTAGGTAATTAGACGTATGTTCCACCGGATGTGGACAACACGGGTATACCGCCTCCTGCAAGTTCATGTTTAAACCCAAAGATCTCAGATATACCGATAAAAAATGTTCGGCATGCACGAACTGCAGGATCACCGTGATAGTATGATCAACTTATGAAGTCTAGTCAAGCGTTCGGAGTCGGTGTAATACAGTAGATCACTGTGTAAAACTAGAAACCGCATAGCTTGCTGATTGGGAGAAGCCCTTTCCAACCTCCCATGGGATAATATTGGAAATTATTTATTTATTTAAATACTAGTATTGATTTCATAAATTCCTGTTTAAATAATAGGTATTATTTTAATTAAGCAGCAATTTTTGTTATATATTTAAACTATCAAATTATTAATGTGTTACATCCGTAACGTATGAGTAATATTTATTGCAACCCTAACAATATTATGTAAACTATATGTATTAGATGTGTAATTATTGCTTCCTTTTTTATTTTTTAAATTCCTGTTTCAATAATATTTACAATATCCTTCGATTGTTTTATGTTACATAAACTTTTTTGGTAAATTGTCTTTGGTTATTTTTTGGGTTTATATTTGTTTACGCGTTAGTATAGTTTCGATTGCTTCAACATTTACTATCTCCAATATTATTTACACCCTTGGGCAAGTGACTGGCCGTATGTCAGGCTAACCATCTACCCATGTTGCTTAAACTAGCAGTTCAGGCATTGGTAACTGCTTTAAGACTATGGCAAAAAGGAGGGAGATCAAACAACCAACCGTAGCATTTGCTTGAATTTTTTTTTAATAACATTGTACATCCCCCTGGCTACTTCGTACTATCGCTCGTCTCTACATCTCTCCTTGTATTAGTCATTTTAAACTAATGAAATTTTCTCTTTGAAAGAATTCAAATCTACAAGAGTTGAATATTTTATAAAAACAAAATGTCTGCATTTATTGAATTTGGGTAACGTCAAAACAGTGTACACTGTTAGGGGCTTTTAAAGATTATGAAACACGATGTAGTTTTTGCATTTCCACAAAAAGATAGAAGGAACCAAAATCTAAACCGAAAGAGAATAAAACCATAATATGTTAAAATATTGTAGCCATATTTCATGAATATCAGTTTAATCTTCATGACTGCGTCTGATTTTAAACTAATGAAATTTTTTGCAAACACTATATGCTGAAGTTCCTTTAACATATTACAACCCAACATTGAGTAGATTAAAATGTAAATAAATTCAAAATATATTTACAAACTATTTTGCGCATGTATGAGAAAAGAATATGCTTTGAAAGGTTCTCTTACGTTGAAGTAATTAAAGGCATTACTATAGTATACATTAAGGAGCCTGTGGAAAATTAGATGTTTTTATACTTTTTTCACATGTGAGAAATTTGTGTTAAAATTATTGCGTGTTTTTACGGAAACTTTGATAAAAAAATACTTCACGGGATTAAGAATTGGGCCACTACGCAAATCCCCAAAAATAAGTCATATGCGAATCCTAACATGGATTAGATAATGATGGTATAGATATGTATATTTAATGAATACTTTTAGGACCCTTTATAGTATTAGACTTTGTTTTTGTATAAATTTGAGAATGTTTTTAAATAATACTCATTCTTAAAGCTAATTTTTGTTTTAATAGAGCAGAAACATACTGCATTATTTAAGGGATTACAGTCAAAGAGCCCCATACAAAACATTTCAAGTCAGCCATGCAGCTTAAGAAGATTATAATCGTGTTAACTATTCAAAGTTAAGTAATTAAATTAAGTAAAATTAAAATTAAAAAGGAAATAATATTCATGGAAACCCCACTCGTGAGTATGATTAATATAAATACCGTTTGCAATCGCATGACTTATACTAATTAAAGTTTGGCGTACTTTTAGGAGTCTTTGCATATTATATCCATTGCATGACTTTATTTTTCCTTTGAGTGAGCTAAATAGCTCATAACTGCACATAAAACCAACTTTTTAAAATTATTAATTATTATTGAATATATATATATATATAAATATGATTAATAATATTTGGAATACTACGAAACGTATGATTGATATTAATGTTCCACATTTTGTTACGTTTTCTTAAATTTCTATAATATGATTATGATTTTGTGTCTATATGTGTAGATATTGATGTCTCCATTGTTTCTTAAAGATTTGAAGCAAATCGTCATTGATTTTATTATGGGTGGAGAATGCAAAAGAGGACGAACAACAGTTTATTTTTAGGGTCAGCTGGTAAACCCTTGTGACTTACTTGTGACTGAATGATTTGTAAATTGAGACGATTGAAATAAACTATTGTATCACTATAATGTAAAATATGCATGACGAATTCAACTTCACAAACAAAATAACCGGCAAATCCCAAAGGTTTTTCCTTTTGCCTTCAAATTTGAAATTGTATACACTTTCTAACGCTGTTGTAGACAACAACAAAATATGTTTGCCAACTTTCTATTTCCCAAAAAGAAAAAAATATTGTATAACCAAGCCAAAAAATCTTCCAGTTGAATCAAAACAAATCTTTAAAATTATATTGTTTCCTGTGGTTTAACTTTACCTTGTCTTTCTCCTCCCCATCCCTTGCAAATATATGCTGCCTTTAGTGTATGTTCTGGCAACATGCTATAACTTAGCATTGAACTTTCCCTATTATAGTAAACGGCACAAGGAGAGAAAAAAGCAGCATCACGATATTTTGTCCTGAATTTTGGAAATGCCATAGGAAAACATGCGAATAGAGTGCCACAGTGAAATGTTACAAATATTTGTGATCATTTCTCGTTTTGCATTGCAGTATTTTTTTCGCTTTTTCAAACTGAATAGCGTACAATGAAAAAGCAATATTTGTATTTCCGTTTTCAGCACGTATGAGTATGTGTGTGTGTGTGTGTTAGAGAAATAGGATACTCTTGCATGATAACAAGGAATATAAAATATACTATGCCGTTGTTTTGTGTTTACTCTTTGGCTTTGCCGGAATGGCGAAACAATCCTCCAAGTACTAACTGCAATTATAGATGTTATTTGTATGCGGCACAATAGAAGAAAGGACATGCACTAGTGGCAGTAGCAAACAATTGTTGTCCTTGTTATGTCGTAGCACATACTTTATGCGAAATGTATTTTCAAATACTTTTCGATATTCAATAAACACATTGATAATGTGCACATGTTGTTGTAGTTTTCATGTACGCAGAAAGGACACCAACTATTGCAATACAATAAATAATATAAAATTTGAAATAATTCAGATTTTATGACTTTCCCAGTGAAAAGAAATTGCAGAGAGAAACATGTAGAGCGTAAAGCGCGTTTGTTTACAAAAAAATAAATCTTTTATGCATGCAACGGACATAACTCCTAAAAGTATACTTTAAATTGTAAAGAAACAGTTACATATTACTACTGGGGCTAAAATTATTAAAATGGTTTAACGAAACATAGATGTGGGGGACCAATAATTCTTACGATGAGATTGATTGTACCAATAAATTGCGATATTTTACAAATCCAAACATAGTCTATTGCGTATTTTTACTTATTTGCATAGTTTACTTGGAAACTTTAAAAGAAACTTAAAAAGAAAAATACTGTTGAAATTTTTACTGTTAAAAATTCAAAATTATATGACACTAAATGTATAATCTGTATCGGAATACAAGTGTTCCCAGAAGAAGCTTGTCATGTCAAGTGTTCCCAGAAGAGTGTTGTCTAGCCAACACAAGTTCCCACGAAAGAGTGTGATCAAGCTAAGATTAGTATTCCCATAAGTGTGTTGTCCAACCGAGACAAGTACCCCCAGAAGGGTGTTGTCAAACAAAGACGAGTATTCTGAAGTTGATGTTATTATGTTGAATCAGTTGATGTTATTCCTGTAAATTAAATTACTTTGTAAATCAAAGATTAATAAAGAATCTGAATTCGAACCCCAATAAAAGGCAAACTATTTTTTGTTCGAAAAGGTTTCGAAGGGTTTGCCGGATCCTAACAAATGAGTCATGACATGACTTTGATTATTTCAGCCCACGGCAAAAGAACATTACGGCGAGTAAGTGCTTCTATTACTATTGATTTACGAGTCGAGGCGAGCGACCATGTTGTGGGCTGAATATTTTCGATACCTGTTAAAGAACTAATTTGTTCGCTCGTAAAAAGTTATTATCTATAACACTCCAGATTTCAAATCTAATAAAAATTTATGAACATGGGACTTCAAACTCCATATAATAAATAATAAATAATAAGTTCCCACCCCCGATATATACAATTTTTTCACTAACCTTAAAAAATGTTCTTTTAGCCTAACAGGAATTAAAATTTTCTAAAACAATAACTCGGATCAAAGACAACGAAAATAAATTACATTATTCGTGAGCAATTTTACTTTTATAAAGTTAATATTTCCATGTCAATGTTCTACGAATTCTATAAATTATTATAAAGTACCATTCTTTCAAGTTTTCCCAAAAGCTTTACAATCATTTACTAATGGTCACCTGTACGCATTAGTAATATTTTTTCGACAGTTGATGTTATTCCATTGGCATCAATCATACGCCTCGTACTGTAATGTTGTTAAGGTCATGGCAGGGATTTATTAGCCCTCTTCTTACTTGCTTATCATTCATTGTCCATCCTAGGTTTGCAGTAAAATTGAATGTTTTCCCTTTAAACATTTTCTTCGTATTCAAATTTTCTTTTCACCCACCCCTCGGTAGTTGAAAGTTATTCTTTTGTATTTTACATATTTTATGCATGTGTTAGGGGAAAACACACTTTCGTAGGGTGGGGGCACTGTTTTTTTTGTTGTTCTTTAAGAAATCATTAAACTTTTAAATTAAATCTCAAATGGCCCTAACTGTAGTAGCGTTTTAACAAAAATTTAGTTTAAAGCGCACTTGATAAAAAAAAAACCAAAAATGTTTTTCTTATTGTGTATTAAAATTGTGCATTAAAAATTCAATCAAACTTGTAAATAATGTAGAGTTTTTTTACTTGCTCCGTTGGAATAAACATCTTTATAAAGACTGGTCTGTTCATTCAGAGATATATAGATATGGGCAGTGTAGAGATAAAAAATATTTTATTTTTTATCAGAGAGAAAAAGCTCTTATGTATCACTCTTGAAAGTTTAAAGTAATCAGTCTGGGGCAGTTATTAATTTCCAGAGAGAAAACGTGGTGATTGATGTTCTTTTTTATATTAAAGGACTTTGAGGTTTATCCCGCCATTCAACTTCAACAGAGGTATTTTTAGAGATAACTGCAACTTTGCTGAATATAATGGCGAAAGGTAGGGCGGAAGAAAAAGGTCACAATGGTTTTTTGAAGAAAATTTTACTTCAATTTCTTTTTAGCTTTACGAACTTTTTGTATCAGACACCACCTGCATTTTAATACGACGATAAGAGGAATAAAATAATGTATTAATAATTAAATAATAAAGGGTGTTTTTACGCTTTGATAGATCTCACAAAAGAGTTGGCAGTCAAACCAAGTGTCATACTGCACACACTTTTCGACATTTATGATCAGTATACTCCGGCAAATCGTCATGAATAGATTCACGCTTGAAAAACGCTACCAAATTATTCAAACTTACTTTCAAAATCAGTTATCGATTCGCGCAGCTTACAGACGACTTCAGGATTTATATAGCGCACACAAATCGCCCTTCTGAGCAAGCCATCCGTCGAACTGTGGAGTGTGCCCACTAAAGAGAACATCGCCGATGTAAACAAAAGTGTGGAAGCAGTTCAAATTTATCAATTCGTCGTAGGTCGGAGGAATTGGGGTTCTGTTCGTCGATTACCCGAAATTTTGCTCTAAGCACATGGCCTATAACCATATAAGATCCAGCTGGTGCAGGAATTAAAGCAACGAAACCATCACATGTGGCCGCCGGGGTGCAATGGCTATTATGCGCGGATCTTGTGCATGAGTATGAAGCTTCAATCCCTGCTCAGACTACCTTCCATCGACGGTGGACACCTCTTTTGGTGGCGGCAACAACAGCGAGTATGTACCCATGAAAAAGGTACTCAAAAATACGTCTCGGCACCGGTTTAAAACTGTTGGCTCCAATCAGTGAGGTCAAAAGTAGAACACGCACAGCATACTGGTTGTGAAAATGGGAAATAGTTTTTTTTACGGACGTCGTTCTTTCGCCGATTTGGTTCTAGTGCATTTGGAAACTGACCCTATATTTTATCTCAAAATTGTGTTCCGCGGTGAGGCTCATTTTTGGCATAACAGGTTTGTTAACAAAAATCGTGAAGCCAATCCTACATCCTAGAGACTCCATTACATCTCGAAAAATGTAAAGTTTGATACCGTTTACATGCTTGTCGGACCCTATTTCATCGGATCCTATTTCTTCAAAAGTGAAGCAGTAGCTCGGGTTACGATCAATGGAGATCGTTATCGCACCATGATCAATGATTTTTTCTATGAAAATTTGGATTACATTGATCCGGGCGAGATGTGGTTTCAAACGAATGGCTCTACCGCAACCATTGATTTATTGAAATCTAAATTTGGCAATAAATTGATTTCGAGAAATGGACCTGTCAATTGGCCGCAGTAGTCATGTGATTTGACACCTCTCGACTATTTTCTGTGGGGTTGCCTGATGTTACTGGTTTATGCTAATAAACCGGCAACAATTGACGCCTTGGAGTCCTTAATGTTCCGTGTTTGAACTAGACAAAACTCTAATGGAAGAAATTCTTCTCGCCCAGGACATTGGAATTTCTTGAAAAATTCAACAATGGTTAATGCCTGCAGCTATATTTGGGCTACATTGGAAACCCCGCTGATGAGGTTCGAGAGTTATATTCGCTGTTTAAACCTTTTGTGGAGGCCAGCTCTTCGGAAAAAAGTTCCGATGGATATGAGTAAATGTTTTTTATCTGAGGTATAAACGAATTTTCAAAATCCTTGAAACGGTTCCATAATCAACGACATTTTTCGAACGAAAGTTATCCTTGAAACTGACTATCTTACTGAGGAAGTGCTTGGATTTCATTTAACGACCACAGTAACTATTAAGCATTTTCATACAGTTACACAATTTTGATATACTGATACTTTCTAAGAATATTCTGTTGCTCCTTCCAAAAATCTCTCATCTATTACCAAGGCCATAAACTCCAACTTTATAAAACACAATAAACATGTTGATGGTCTAAATGGTTGAAAGTCCTCAGGTGGCAATACAAAATATAAACCGAGAAAAGGTTAAATAAAATCTAATCAAATTTATGTCTACTCGTTTTAAACGTTTCATCTTTGCCAGGGTTTTGTCTTGTTGCCACTTAAGGATGTCTTTAACAAAATTGTTGTCCTTACATCACATTTACTAAGCAGGCTATCCCATTTGCTCTATATTTCTTCCATTACAACGTAGCGTTACAGGTAATTGCAAAAGTTTTGTAAGTGAATTTATGACAAGGATGATGACACTTTGCTACATAGATTTCTAACCGAAAAAGGAGTCACATAATGTGACAGGACATAAACGAAGCTGTGCGTATAAGTTTGGAAAAAGCAACACAAATATTTTGTGGTAAAGAAAATAATTTACGAGGCGCGTATTGTAAATGAATTTATAAGGTTTATATTTCCGTAAAATTGTTTTACGAATTTGACAAAATTCAATAAAATTTCACAATTGACATAATGTTTACTCTCCAAAATAGTAATTGCCTTTACATATGAATTGAGTCTACTGTACGCATGATCAATATTTATTAAGGCGAGAAATATTGCAATGATATTGTTCATTCGTCTCCTACTGCCCAATTCTTTTGCTCAGGTTTTGCCACACAATTGTTTAAACAAAAAATGAGTTGAGGAGTATCAGGACATAATCAAGGGTGCAACCACACCCACCCTCTTCTTGGAATAATTTTTTTCTTCTATTCAATTTTGTGCTGTGGCTGATGTTTGAATTCAATTATGCTTTGTTTTCTATGAAAAATTAATGGCAATTCTTAGAAAAACTCTGGTTTAAAAGTGACAAAAAAAGATAATTGTTTTCACACTTTTTTTTCTTTTGGGGTAAAGGGGAGCAAGAAGAGGAGGCAGGTTGTTGTGTCGACAAATTTCGAATTAAATTTCAATTATATTTTTCTGTCTACCGTTTGTGATGTTTCGGCTGCTGGCGGTTGTGCCTGTTGACATAGGTATCTGTGATAACGCTGATAAGAACGTTTAATACATACGTAAGTATGTTCAATATTTTGTGTTTCATTCGGAACAGTGGTTTGATGTGTGATGTTTAATGATCTTAGTTTGTGTTGGATGGATCCCTTGTTTATTCAAACTGTTCACTTGGTTTTGATTAGCATCCTTCCTGTAAGGTCCTGTCAAAACGACCCTAGTTTTATCATACTTACGTCAATATTGTTTTTGTCTCGATCTCTCATTTAAATAGATTACTCAATAGCTAATAGCCATAACATTTCGGTGGTTTGTGACTATGGCAGTTACTAAACACTACTAAGGATTCGTAGTCAAACAGCATAAATGTTGAAGATCTTAAACTTTCATTACGATGCTGAAGAGATCAAACAGTAATTAAATATGGTGGTTTTAATAAAATTTCACTGAAAACGTGATGTGAATCTGTGTGGTATTGGAAATGTTCATGAACATTTTTTCGCACCACTTTTGTCATCATAAATCACCCTCGTCAAGATATTGAAGAGATCACACGTTATTTAACAGCCTTGTCTTTGTTGTTCAATGAAATAAAAACTGTATTCCATGTCAGTTAGGCTTTCCGTAAATATGCATCAGTGCGTCCTTGTAATCTTCCAATCTTTATAATACTTCTGACGGGGCTAGATTGGGTTAGACAGACAATGGGGACTCGAAGTATTGGTGGTTCGATTTGTGACCCATTTCTCGACTTGCACCTAAGTCAGTAGAAACGCTTGCTGTCTTCAGTTTGTAGTCGCAAGTGAAGCCCAAAAAAGTTACTATATGATTCTCAAGCTGGTAACAAATTTCCCCAGGTCCTTCAAGCATTTCCCCGGTGGAGTTTTAATCCTGGCAAAGCGTCGCAATAGCAGATAAAGCGGTCTATGGTTTCGATGTTGCCTTCCTCGCTCTACACTCAATAGCACTGGCCCGCTTGATTTATGCGAATGTGCAATGAAGGATGGTTAGAATCGTAATTCTGCCAAAATAATGCAGTAGCAGCTAAAGTGTTCCATCGCTTCGAAGTCCTCCTAACACACCATGCACTCATTTGAATCAGTTGGCTCAATTTTATACAGATGTGGCCGAAGAATGATGTGACCAGTTAGAGCAGTCATTAGACGGTTCAGTTTCTTGTTCTGTTCGGCCTCAATGTTGAATTTCAATTCGTCTGAATCTAATGTCAGCTATTCAACCTCCTCAGGTTGCTCTTCAGTCCAAATAGAGCCATTATGCTTATTCAAGTGTATAATGAAACAGAAATGGTGCTCATCACTGAACCACGTTTTGGTCGAAAACAATGGAACCCAAAAACTGAAACTGTGCCGAGTGAAAAAAATGACTTAAAGTAAAGCTTGATTCATTTCGAGGTTCCCTACCTTTTTAAAGAAAAAACACAGAAAATTCAAATTGAATAGGGAATGTTTATTATCATTTGACAGAACATCCTTTGGCATTTATTTTTTGAAGATTATGTCTATCAAATGTTGCCCGCGGCTACGTCTTAGATGGTCCATCCGTTGAGTCCAATTTTCGATGACTCGTTCGACCATTTCGACAGGTAACTGGCGAATGACACGGGTGATGTTTTGCACCAAGGCCCGAATCGAAGCGGGTTTGTCCGAATAAACTTTAGACTTTACACATCCCCACAGGAAAAAGTCTAAAGGTGTGATATCACACGATCTTGGTGGTCAATCGACCGGCCCAAAACGCGAAATTATCTGCTCACCGAAGTGTTCGCTCAATAAATCCATTGATAGATGCGATATTTGGGAAGTGGCGCCGTCTTGTTGAAACCAGATGTCGCCGAGATCACAAGCTTCAATTTCAGGCATCAAATAGTCGGTTACCATGGCACGATAACGGTCGCCATTGACGGTTACGTTCTCACCGGCATCATTTTTGAAGAAATATGGACCGATGATTCCACTGGCCCACAAACCACACCAAACCGTTGTTGTTTCTGGATGAAGTGGCAGCTGTTGAATCTCTTCAGGTTGCTCTTCGTCCTAAATGTTGCAATTTTGCTTGTTTACATACCCATTGAGCCAGAAATGGGCCTCATCGCTGAACAAAATTTGGCTCGAAAACGTCGAATCTTCTTGGAACTTTTCAAGAGCACATAGAGCGAACCGGTGTCGCTTGGGAAGGTCGGGCGGCTTCAGTTCTTGCACAAGCTGTATTTTGTACGCTTTCAATTTAAGATCTCGACGTAAAATGCTCCAAGCCGTTCCATACGTCAGTCCGAGTTGCTGCGAACGGCGCCGAATCGACTCTCCACGGTTTTCGTGTACACTCTCAGCTACGGCCGCTATATTTTCTTCACCGCGTGCTGGACGTGGTCTATTTGGTCGAATATTATCCAATAATGAATGCTGGGTCTCAAGATGGGTGATGGTGTTGCGAATAGTACGCCCAATAGGCCAATTATGTTGAACATAAGTTGAGCGAAGTGCACGGAATACATTCCTCACAGCACGTGAATTTTCGTAATAAAGTTGAACGATTTGTAAACGTTGTTCAGGCGTAAGTCTTTCCATGATGAAATGCCAAACAATACTAAACAAAAATAACATGACAGCATGATACGACTCACACGTGATCTGTCAAAAAAGGCTATTGAAAAAAGTATGTCTACTTGGATCACCCATTATATTAAATTCACAATTCTAAAACTCCCAGTGAAATTTATGAGCAAATATAGTCCTCGAACACTTTCTGAAACATGTGACATTTGTTAGAAAAGCTGACAATTAATCGTAAATTTACTTCTAGCTGTTGTAAAGTATTTTTTGTTGTTCTACAGGAAAATCCTCAGAGGTCTTACTAGTGCTTAGAAAATAGTTCCCCCCATTATTGTCACCGTACCACTGTGCTTTGCTAGATATACACATTGTCCGATTTAGGCCATGCAATGCACTATTAGGACCTATTTATATTGTTGCACTTGCCACTGATTGTTGATGTCCTTTTATCATTTTGTTGCAATAATTGTGCAGTCTAGTATACTTGAGAGCTGGTACATTGGGAGCTAGTACATTGATGACTCTCACGCATTTTTGTATGCGTGTGTGGGTTTTAAGTCCTGATATAAGTATAAAAACAACCACATGACATGAGTTCATTAAAACTCAATTCAAATTTTGCCACATCTACTCAATAATACACACACAAACAAACTAAAAAACACACACCTAACTATATCCAGATTTTTGCAGCATACACACATGGATACAATGTCATTTGGATTACAGTGTATGCGAATAAATTGTTGTCCATGAGTGTGGGTGTGCTTCTGTAGGATATCGGATGTATCAATGTTGTTGTGTTTGCATTGGAGTATGAAATGACAATCAAATTGCAATCATACAACTCATTGTAAATCAAAAAGATAAAAATGTTATACAAACATAAATATAACACGGCCTTGTGATTGTTTATGTTTAATCGACATTGCTCAAAACTGATTTATTTGTAAATATCAACACACGCACACACACACACTGAGGCAGTCATATGTGCGAGGTCATGAGTGAAGAACGCAACTTCCAATTCCTATATCGACCCCTGTGCGCTACACACAAAACGTAAATTTGTACAGGAGCATTTTACAGGATAATTATAGTGTCCTCCCATATAGTATTGAATTAAAACTTTAAAATCTCCATAATTATTACGAATATTCCTGTAAAGCTGTGTGAGCTGTTGACTTGTTCTCGAATCAACGAGAGAGTTTGGTTTGAGCGTAGAGTCTTCAGTAACTTAAAAGAACAGGAGGAAGATATGGAATAACTGAAGGAAGGGTAATTACGAGAGAGCAGTAAGGAGAAGCATTAATTCTACAACCTTAAACCTAATAGGGGAATTCATGTACAGGAATAGACGAAGAGAAATAATAGCAGAAAATGTATTACGAAGGAGAGAGATAAATATTTTTATACAACTCTTAACTTTGACGTTTAGATGATGATGTTAAATGATTAGTCGTATGGATTAAAATAATTTTACAACAAAAACTCAATTTCGTACAATTGATTAGTGGCGATCGTTTCGCGCACAGGGGTTGATACATGTAGTTACGCAAATGCCATACCTTATTATATACATTACTATATCCCGACAAATATGCGTTTATCTCATTGCCATAAATTATCAATGAATGTGTGTTTGTTCATTTGGATTTTTTTAACTTTTTTGATTTCTACACTGTTATATATTTACGAACTCTCAAACATTCTTTATTTCAAATATATTTAATAGACTTCGGGCTAAAAATGTGGTTAAACTTTATTACATTTCACTACAATACAATCGAGGACCGTGCACAATATAAAGTATCCTTATTAATCGTAAGCCGCATAGTGACGGCGGCACTATCGAGTATTTAGCCATGAAAAAGCTTCTCAAAATACCGTTCGGAATCGGTGTAAAAACTGTAGGTCCCAATCAGTGAGTGGAAAATTATAAAGCACACAGCTCACTGGTTGTGAGAAGCTCTCCCCAATCCCTTCATGGGATGTAATGGGAAACGTTTTTTTTTTTTATTAATCGCAATCATTCGCATCACAAATTCACAGGAGTCATAACAGAAAATGTTGAGATTTAAATTTTTTCTTAAAACACATAGGCACGGACCATTTCTATCCGCTGTTATCATTTTCTCTTCCCTGACATCAAAAAAATTTCCATTATCGAAGATGTTCACAAATTATTCAAATTAGTGAAACCAGTCATGACTCTTTTGTAGTTAGTATGTGATAGTAAGCATTCATAGGAAACGCATGCGAAAAAGCCGGGACATTTGACAAAAGATACAAACAATGTTAAAGACAACCTGGTAATGACGTTTATCAACATGGGAATGAAAACGGAATCAAGGCGAAAGTTAAACTTAAATATCTTTTGGATTTATTGTCCCTAAGTAAAAGGGAACTCTTTCACGATTTCGCCACGAAGTTGGGTTCCAAGTCTGGGCTAATTTAGTGGCGTTTGGAGATCAGCACTAGTGTGTCTCACATCCAGGCCCAGAGTACATGCCTGGATCCAAAGGAACCCACCTGACTTCGAGACATTTCAGTATCCAGTTCTAACACACAATTGGTATATCGTGTCCGTAGACATGCGATGATCATACTGAGAAACGAGTTGATACGGTGGGTTGGTTTCGTTAGGTTTTAGACAGATAAAAATGTAGGTTTCTAATCGAAGACAGAAATACAAGGCTGATGCTTTTCTGTCAGCTGAAAATGAGCAACTACCACAAGATGTAGCTGAAGACTCACGGTGAAAAGGTGAAAAGGTCGTCAGTGAACGGGAATCTCTCAATGTGTACAGACTTTTTGACTCCGAAAGCAGATGCGGACGAAAGTTGCACTGATCTGACTAAGGCTGTAGATGCGCTTTAACATACTGCTAATAATGACATAGTTCAAGACTCGTTTTTGGCCTCTGATGACGAAAACTATGTGATGCAGCTGTAGGGACCAACAAATGTTTCTGTTTATTCACACCAACCTTCGTCTTCAAATAATCTAAAATAATATACACTCACTTTAGATCATTCATGATTCAAAATTGTTATTCTTTTTTATATTTGAGTGCTTAATTGACAATTGAAAATCGTCAACCTTTTTTGTTGAAGCCACTGCACTACAGATGTTCATAAATGGATAATGACTCTTCATCGGCGAGTTTTGAAAATAAAGGATTTTAGTTTAAACTCCAGCTCTGTTGACAGTGTCTAGGAGGTGTTATTATCGATGCAATTTCACCATCCTCTAGATTATTCACATAGGTTTATTTATTTTAACAGCATTGAAAGCAATATAACTGAATAATAATTTTGTTTAATCTGTGGTGACACAAAATTCAGCTGATTTAAATTGCACTTCATTCTTATATGATCAACTGAATGGATTTTAGTTACTTTTCTACTAGGTTCATTATTAGTGTCAATTGCAAAACTTAATGTTTTATCTATTCCAAGTTTCTAAAGCTGTTACCCCCTTCAGTTGGGGTTTAAATTGTTCCTCTACTCCATTGCGATCTTAGCACTTTATTTTTAGTCCAATTTCTTTGGGTTTTTGTTTGTTTCTTGTGGCTGGAAATGGAAAAAATAAAAGTTTATTATTTGTTAACTTACTCGATATCATGTCGTATTTTTAAATACTTTGTCTAGTTCAAAGTTGGGATCAATTTAAACTTTTACCGTTTTTGTATTATGGCAAATGATTTATACACTCGAGAAAATATCCGATACGAGTGAGTGATGTGTCAGCGAGTTAAATATCAATATGTTTATTTGGATTATATTTTGTACGAAGTCATTGATAGAAGTTACAGGGAATTTCATATTAGGACACCAAGGCGGATGAATATTAATTATTTATGCTCTTTGGTAAGTCTACAGCGCGTATGTGTAATTAGTAATATATACCATGGGGTCGTGAAAGTAATATTAATTTTATTCCTTAACTTTAAACATTTCGTTTAGACATCATATTACCACAAAACTAGTAATTTAGTTAGGCTCAGTTCAGTAGAAATAGCTATTACTATTGACACAGTTAGTCCAATGAAGACCGTTGTGATACCGACGTCATATTCGCCCCCATAGTTGAATCTGTAAATTGACCTGATACGGTTATGGAGCACCGGAGGCACCTCATCCCGATATTCCAGAATGTGGCTGAAAAAGAGACGTACATTAGTCGTTGGCGAACCATTTAGTACTTTCCAGAAGGGTCATAAGATCATTCAGCTTTACTCCTTAATAAATGTTAGATTCATTATTAAGTAAGACTAGAGAATTTGCCAGCAATTCATAGAAAAGGCTCGGCAGTAGCATATGAAACGATCAACGTTCTTGGCAGCCTCTTAATGCACACAGCATTTGCAGCAATCATGAGCTGAGATTCCAAGTCTAAACGCGTGTCTGCCCATCAAACAGTGTCCAGTGATTACAGCTTCTATCATATCTGGTATAAGGAGGGTTATCGAGTCTAACGTAAGATTCGGCTCCCAACTTGGTCATACATGCCTGATGTCTTCCGTTTAGACGTGAGATTTCATGTAGAGATGAACATTTTGAAATGGTCCGTAGCCGTAGGAAAGGTCGTCGCTATTTGTGCCACCTCATTTGCACTATGCTTCCATAGAATTTGTTGTACCCCAAAACCAGTATAAGACAGATATTGAAATGATTGGCCTTTTATTTGGGCGATGGGCGGAAGTTTAGGACAGTTCTTGAATTCAGATATACAGATTGCAGAGATTTTATAACACAATGATTGTCCCCATCCAAATGCAGTTTTCTATTTCCGAAAGCAGATTTCTGTTTCTGCCTAAAAGACTCTTGAATGGTCTGTTAGCATTTCTGTAAAGTTTAGACCCAGTTCGTTAGAATAGGCTCCAAACCGCACTTTGCCATGTAGTTTCAAGGTATCAGTGTATAAGCCTTAATTCCTTCCATAGCCTGGCATGCGTCTCTTCCAATCTTGCTGGAATGTAGGTCCGGAATATAGGTAAAGAAGTTCCTGACAAAGATAGAAATGGGTTTCGTGAAATCCACTTCTATTTGGGTTTGCCGGAATCCCTCAAAATTGATTGACCCAAGGGCATATGGACTGGGGGCCCAGTGCAATGAATGTCCTAGGCGGATCGCCGACACTGCATACATTTGTCTTCCGAGCAAATGTAATGGTGCACTCAACAAAATAAAAATTGAAGTCTGTGGCTTGTCGTCTCGACGCGCTACTGCGGCTCCCCTCTTTGGTCACGGTTACTGGCCCTTATTAGTCAAATGACAGACTTCTTCTTATTTTGAGAATACGCCGGTAACCACGCTCGAACTCTAGGACGGAACGGGATGCCGTTCTTGTTAACGACATCTAGTTGGGCACCAGGCCGGCAATGATAAACGCAGTGAGCTTTGTTCGTCTTAGTACACGGCATTAAGGGCAGCCAAAAACACCAACTATTTCGGAAGAAGTTACTCAAAAGTTACTCATGCTTTCTACCGACGACCTACATTGTGAGGCTCTCCAGCTGCAATTCACTAAACACTTAAGGTCCGCAGTATCCAGTACACGTTGGCTGATCATGTGGTGATCATAAGCGTATTTCTGGCTTTGTCGGGGTGAAGCCATCAGCGTACGGTGGAGTGATCAAATTTGTTGATCAACCGTGCCCAAACCTCTCAAGGACTCTGGCTACAAATTTAGTAATAACATGTGTTGGAGATTTATCTTAACTTTTATTCATCTTTTCATAAATGTTCTTTATTAATTAATTTCTTATTTAAAACGGAAAAATACTGGGTCACCCTAAAACTAAAATGTTATTTTATGACATCACAACTACAACATCATGCATTGCCGTTTACAACTTTTATGGTCCGCTTACTGCTGGAGTATTGTGTTCATCAGTCGTCGGTCCGCTAACTGATGCTTTCCTTGTCGTTGTTAAAAATTGGTTAAAAATATTTTTTTGTAGGACCTCTAGCAAACTCACGACACATGTACAGAAGATTATGTTACTGCTAGGATAATCTGTATAGAGTTTATATTTTCTTCGAGTTTGTTCTCGTTGAGGGTTTCAATGCACTAACCACAAAACCTTATTGCACCGAAAGAAATTTCCAAGACCTTTTAACATGTAATGGCTTAATACTTATGAAACATATTGATACTAAAACCAACACACTGGCTAACCTACAAAACTCGTCTAAAACTAGAAACACATCCATACATAAACTCTAGAGAATATACGCATACACACGCACCCACACTCAAACACACACACAAATCCTGTTTGCTGCACTTTTATCGGTTTTGCAGTTTGTGGCTGTTACTGGTAGTCTAATGAAAGTTTTATACTATTCACAGTTTTTTTATTCTCTCTTCTCAATCTTATTTGGTAGTCATGGATCCTTGCTGTTCACACACAAGCAGAAGCATAGTGAGGGCAGATAGAAGTCCTGCCTCAACTTTGTGCAAGAGTGTGTTTGCGACAGAAGGGTTAAAATATTCCCACTACAGTGTTTGTGTGTTGCAATTTCTCTCTTTCACTCAGTTTTAAATGCATTATGTTGGTAATTACAGTGTTGATGTGAACATTAAAAGCAATTAATACGATTTTAAAGACATCAAACTTAAGTTTATTGAGTTTTTATTTTTTCCTCTCTGTCTTTCTCACACGCACTCGGTCTACTCAGCAAATGACTTAAGTTCTTTTGACTGTTGTTGTTCTGGTTCGTAATTGATGTAATAAATGCAGACATTACTCAGATAAAAACTGTATTGTGCTGAAATCTAATTATATTTTGTGAATTTTAGGTATTTATGGGTAAATGTTTGCCTTAGTACTTCGTTGGATACTCGTTTCTAGCTGCTGCAGTCAATTAATGTTAGATTTTGTGGTCTTATCTGGAATGTAATGGCAGTACGTATTAGGATTATGAGCAACACAATTCAAGATAACCGAGTACTAAAGGATATTCGAACTACTACGAACTACAAGTGAGAAATATGATTTTAGCGGTTTTATAATTAAATACCATGTCAAAAATTCCATAACACGATGCGGTAGATGAGTTCCAAAGATTTCAGGAATTTGTAGACAAAGAAATTGCGGGAATGGTATTTGAAATTATGATAAGCCGCTTGAATGTTGTAATTAACAGCAAGGAATATTATATTGCTTTGAAATGTTTTAAAAAATCGTATGTAGTGATTGATTCCTATAATCTTCCGCTCCTATGCTATGACTGGATTACACCAGTAAGTCATCATAGTGCGTTTAGCTGAAATTAAAATCGATAAAGATTATAATTTGTTTTATTTATTCTATAAACATTAAACCGGTTCCGGGTAATTGTAAATCATACGCGACAGAGACTTCAAGTTACAGGATGTTCCAAGTCACAACATTTTAGCAGGAGTTAATACACTTTCGAAAAATTTTGTTTACCTGTGGGAATAAACCAAGTCATGTAGTTTCTATAAACATTGCACATTTTGGGAATTTTTTGAAGCAGCATAAATTATACGAAAACCAAATATTACCCTGGAAACTCAACTATCGACCATAAATTCATATTATGACAAATCCAGGAGAAACCCCCACAAAAACCAAATCGAAACCTACCACCTCTTTGTGGAAATACATTTATTCTGTTTTTGATAGCCCGATACTGGGAAAACTGCACCAGGGTATGCTTGATATTCCTGCTAAGCTAACACTCTTCTGTAGAATAAAACTGACCCACACAAAATCCTCAATTGAGATTGGTAAAGATCTCACGGAACCATTTAGTATGAGGCGATACCCTATCGTGCGAACTCTCTAACATATTAATTGAGATCATCCTGAGAAAGGCGGCAGCCAACACCAATACAATTATCAGCACCAAAAGCAACATGCTGCTCGCGAATGCTGATGATTTAGAAAGCATTGGGCGAAACGTGGGAGAAGATAAATGGTTTTCCATTACATCCCATGAAGCAATCGGGGAGAGCTTCTCACAACCAGTGAGATTTGTACTTTCTAGTTTTATACTCACTGATTGGGACCTACAGTTTTACACCTGTTCCGAACGGTATTCTTGAGAAGCATTTTCAGGGTTAAATACTCGATAGTGTCGCCGTCACTATGCGAGGTGACCGCCATCGAAAGAAATTTTAAGGAAATTAACGCAGGATCTCAAGTACAAGAGGCGCGCACACTACCCATTGCTCCACCGATGGCCGACGGGAGAAAATAAGGCAGTATTATCGAGATTTGAGAAGGAATCGCCAAAAGCGGGTTTGACAGTAAATGAGGAGAACACATAGTCGATGGTTTCGACAAGCAGAACATGCACCAGATTGGATGGAAGGATGAACGTTAATAACCCCTAAAATTTTGAGGTAGTTGGCAAATATATTTATCATGGATCTGCCGTGAACAGAGGCAATAACGTCAGTCTGAAAATCAGACGGAAAAACAAGCAAGCACTTCAGAGATAATACACTCTCTCGAGAAACCAAGATCCAACTATATCAGACAACCTGTCTTGTTTTATGGGGCAAAATCCGTTGAAGTTGACAGTCATCATGAGGGCTATGGAGGAGATACTTGAGTTGGTCTCATCTTCTCTAGAAGGTATTATCATGTACTAAGTTAGTCAATAGATTCTTATTGCAATTAAAATCTAAATGCAAACTGATACAGTATTAGGAATGCAAACGAATATGCTTGTATCCTACCAGCTGAAACTTTGTTGTGTTCCTGGCCATGAGAATACTTTATATCAAGGAACAAAGCTGCCACCTCTATTGCTTGAATATGTCACCCTAGTGGTAGTCAAGATTTATATGCCTCTGTTACATCCCAGATTTCTGAACAGTATATTAAGAAATAGACTGTAGGATTCCAAGGGGTTTTTTGACCATTCGATTCGACTGCTGCAATTAAGAAAAGTCGATCTGAATCTACTTTAATCTAATCATGGTTCACTGCCATATACGATATGCAACCATGAAATGGGGTAATGGAAGGACTTATTATTATCCTATTTGCTGGGATGAAGAGGACATTAAGAACATAGAACACATTCTAATTCAATGCAATACATGAGGATGCATTACATTGGTGAGAATGTTGTGGAAGGTGCGAATTATCTTTGAGCTGTTAATACTGAGAAACTGTTGAAATTAATTTGAGGACTAAAATTGCTCACAAATTGTCTGTTTCTTTGTCATTGTGTGGCTTTCAATATTTTCAATATTACTCATACGCCTTTAACGTAAAATTTAAAATAAATCATTCACACATACTTCGTGCCGGTTAACAACAATTACTACGCTTCTGAGCATTTTTGATATTTAAATATTTATTTCTGCCAAATTTCTAATATGATAAACAGTATGCAAAACATTAACATTCTATTGGTGCACAGTCTGGGCGATGCCATTTAATAACGAGCTAAACATTTTCGCAAATATATTTAGCAGAAAATTTGTGTATTTTACTGTACATATTTTATTCTTCTTTATTTCAAAAGTCACCAATCAGAGAGTACCGAACCGTATAAACATCATGTATATTCAACGAGTCATTCATTGAAAACTAATGGGGTAAATAACATTGGTAACACAATGTTTGGCAGTGGACAAAAATGTGAAATCCCATCCCAACAAAGGAAATAGTATAGGTTAACTACGTATGTAAATATGTGCACATACATGTATACAATCTTATATATTTACATTTCTACATACATATTAAGGTGGACCTTGAAATGACATTTTTGCGATATTTTGGTAGATGAGGGCTCTATTCCGTGCCTTTTTGAAAATAAATAACAATGCCGAAAAAAAAAATTAAAAAAAAAAACATTAGGGGTTGCGCACGAGCCGAGAAAAAGGTCCACTTTGCCAAAATTAGGGGGGAAATTGCCATAGGTCATCAGGGGTCACCCGTAGGGGGGAAGAATGTATGGCCGACCCCCATTACCTTTTTACCGCCAACATTTTCCCCCAAGACACCCACCCCCTATCTCCTCCCCTTAGGGGGGTCACCATACAAAAATGGAGGTTGCTCAGTATTTTCGAAAAACACCATAGGTCATCAGGGGTCACCCCTAGGGGGGCAAAATATATGACCGACCCCCATTAACTTTTCATCCCCAACATCTTTTCCGAACAAACTTACCCTCTATCTCCACTCCTTGAGGGACTCCCCATACAAAAATAAAAGAAGCTGTAATTGAGTAGTACTACTAAGCACTCTTAATATAATATAGTCAAATTAACATATTTTTGTTCGCTGATGGGTATTTCTTGCGGTAAGAATCGATAACATGTAGTAAATACTGTTTCTCTTCTTCGCCTTGACACAGTATTCTATTATAATCTTGTATCATTTTTACTCCTCTTTCGGCAGTGTCGTTCACAACGCGCAAGTTATTTACAATTCTACGACCTTCTTGATAGTCTGCGCGAGATTTCCAGGTTGCTGGATTTGCAAGAATGAAATCTTGCGATATTCCAAATCATACAAATAAATTTTTGGTATTATGAGAGACGAAGTTGCTCAAGTCTTTAGCCAAGAATTCCTCATTCACATCTTTGAATTTCATCTCGATTTTTTTAACGCTGGTGCTTTTGATTACGACGCGAGGAGCTGGGGGAACCGGGTCGTCTTCTTCATCTTCTTCACCTTCTTCGTCTTCTTCATCTTCTTCACCTTCTTCGTCTTCTTCATCTTCTTCACCTTTTTCGTCTTCTTCATCTTCTTCACCTTCGTCATTCTCATTTTCTAGCAATGCTTGGGCCATTTTGGCCTTCAACTCATTTGAAACCTTGTCATCGAAAAAGGCAAGGGCTATGTGCTCATCGGCGAGATACCATAGGTGACCGATAAATTTCTTTATCATTACCCGAGATAAATCCTGGTCAACGGACTTGTACTCGACGATGTCCTTCAAAAACTTCCAATCTTGATTCGGCGCCTCAGCTGCTCGAGAAGAACCAAACCATGCCTTGACGTAAAGTCGCACCACAAAAATACAAACGTGTCGAATACCATTCAATTCACATACAGATAAGTGAAAAGTTCTCCGAAACAAAAACATCTTGAGGCTGTAAATGGCTTTTGCCATCCATCGAGCATGGGAAACGGGTCCTGGAGGTCGGAAATGGTAATTCTCAAGTTTTTCACCCAGAAACAAAAGAATTAATTGTAGCATTTCTTTGTAGTCATCGCGAGGGTGTTTCTCCTTCAATTGATCTAAGCAAAACTTCTTTATGCCGACTTGCATTGCCACAGGAATTTTTCTGACGACTTGATCGTCTATCAAGCCAGAATGGAATGGTTTAACCTTTACAGCGTCCCATTCCTGTTTGAAAAGGTCAAAGCAAGGAACGCCTGGTGCACTGGTCTTTCCCATTTTTGTCTCAAAAACTTCCCTTAGCACCAGTTCGTATACGTGGTGTCTGCAAGGTAAATATAAGATTTCTCTCTCCAACAGCCGCTCAAGAGCAACTGCGGCTCCGGAGAATGGGCCACTGTTCGTTGATGTCGTGTCGAAAGAAAGTCCTTGTATTCGATGTGTCATATGCCAAGATGCCAACAGTTGATAAACGGCATGTGCTATTCTCCGGCCTTTTCCTTTCCCATCTTCTACTTTGGGAACTCCAAGAAGTTGTTATTTTTCTCCGTACAATTACCGGTAGACGGTCCACCTTCTTTGTACCCACAAAATCCAAAAGCATTTTGCCATCCCAATGGACTACGAAGGATTTAGCTGCGACAAGCTGTAGATGAATGAAACGCGTTGAAGAATAAGAATTCTGAATGAGAGCAAATAAATCTATGCGATCTTACTTCTGGATTGTCTTTCACATAACTCAGCATGTTCTCTCGATTTGAACGCCGACATCTCCGAAGCGACGTACGGTTTATTGTGTATTGTTGAGGATCGCGTCCAAATGCTTCTGCCGCCGCTATCATAATGCCGACCGCGTCTCGGTCAGTCACTTTGCACTTGTCCAAAGCTGATAGGACTCGTTCAGTAAAACATTGTTTGTAACCTCTTCTGTCACCAACATTTGACGGGCCACCTTCTGCCGGGAAGTTTTCGTCCTGTCTCCCATTATCATCGCTTGAATCACTGCTTGAAAATTTAACCACTGCAATTGAACGAATTTCATTTGAATATAAACATTGGACGAACACACAAAGCGCGAAATAGCTTACCGCCTTTAGCGAACCGATCTCTACTAGATTCCGTTGCACGTTTGCGTCGCAACTCTTCTTGTTCTTCGCGCTCAGCTTTTCTTTTCCTCGTTCGAGTATCAGTAGCGTCCACACCTCCCATAGTTCCTGGCCGGCCATCTTCTCTTTGCTTTAGCAGAAACTCAATGTCTTCGGTATTTGTCATTTTCTCAAGGGCGTTGGCGTGTGCGATGTCGAAAAGATTATCCAAGCTATCAGAAAACGTATTCTCTTTTTCTCTAGTGGACTCAGTCTTTCTGTGAGATGACTTTCATAAAGCATCCCACTCATCGTGCAGCGCAGCTATTTTTCTTGTAACATCTCCTCTGGCTTTCGTCGGAATAGCTGCTTGGCGCCAAAAAATCATCACTGCGTCCGCGACTATAACCGCACTATTTTTCTTCGACATGTTTCGTTTGCGAATGTTGAAGAAATGCATTCTTAGCACTTGCTTCTTCGACGGTAATTTGTTCTCCGTAATATTCATGCTTGGATAACCAATCAAAAAAATATCGTCGCGCGATCTAAGTCGTGTTGTCATCTTAACTTTTAAAAAACGGGAGAAAAATCAATTTACTTTTCGCGGTCGTCGGCACTTGTTGAATGACAACAATCGATGAATGAACTGCTATTATAACTACTACGTATTTTGCAATATTTTACTGCCAGGTACTGATGAATGGGGGCATCTGCTAAGGGTGCCTATGTACCTGATTCAGCACGTGTGCGTTTCAAATTTTTCAAGACTTTTCCAAACAATGACCACTCTTGAATATTGGTGGAATTTCTGTAAAAAAATCAAAAAAAATCAAAAAAATCTCGATATTGTGCAACTGTTAATACATAGATTTTCAGTATTTTTGTATGGGGAGTCCCTCAAGGAGTGGAGATAGAGGGTAAGTTTGTTCGGAAAAGATGTTGGGGATGAAAAGTTAATGGGGGTCGGTCATATATTTTGCCCCCCTAGGGGTGACCCCTGATGACCTATGGTGTTTTTCGAAAATACTGAGCAACCTCCATTTTTGTATGGTGACCCCCCTAAGGGGAGGAGATAGGGGGTGGGTGTCTTGGGGGAAAATGTTGGCGGTAAAAAGTTAATGGGGGTCGGCCGTACATTCTTCCCCCCTACGGGTGACCCCTGATGACCTATGGCAATTTCCCCCCTAATTTTGGCAAAGTGGACCTTTTTCTCGGCTCGTGCGCAACCCCTAATGTTTTTTTTTTTAATTTTTTTTTTCGGCATTGTCATTTTTTTTCAAAAAGGCACGGAATAGAGCCCTCATCTACCAAAATATCGACACAAAGTCCACCCTATTACATATACATATATGGGGTCTGTTTGCGTATTTTGTGTGTATAAAAATATCTGGCAAAATCATTTGGTTGTTGATTATCATCAATTTCCCTCGTCCAATGTGGTAGTGTTGATGTTACGGAGGTCAGTAGGTTTTGTCAATATTTTTCCTCAATATTTGTGTATTCAATTTTCCGTAATAATTGAATAACAAACAGGTGGTGATGAGTAAATTGAGAAATCCAACAGATAAATAACCATATCAGTTCTGTATGTTTGCCATTGTTTAGTACAGAACTAGTAAAATTTTGAATTATTTTTCATTTAAGATCATGTCGGGTGAATAATATTGAAGAAAATTTAACTATGGCGTATGATTAATATAAAGGAGTTATATGGGCAAAGATTATATGAGTGAACTATTGATATCAAACTAAACTAGTGGAGTATGGTTAACTTGAGGGATTAAGGATATGTGGTATTGAAAAGTTATCCTACAATGTTAAAATCTACTCAAACTCCACAATTTTACTACTCATAAACTACTCTTAATTAATATTAATTTGTCAGAAAACGATTATCGGTTTAAATATCACCGTAACTGCTTTAATAGCTCCAGAACACGTAGCTAGCAAAATATGATATAGCGCAGATTCGGTTTTTATACCAGTACTGGCAATAATGTTACTCCTTCATCTGCTCCCATTTAGTTTTATCTTCAACTTGTAGTAATTTAATTAATCTGATTCTGAGCTAGGCCGAAAATATAGACTTGAAATCCAATTCCGATTACGGCCACGTTTGATGAACTCCTAACCTTCAACTTGGATTACACGCCCATCAGTTCTATGAAATGGATCTCAGGCTGTATAACTATTTTGAACAAAATTTTCATATTACTATTACACGAATGAATTATGCTGTGACTGACGCGTATGAGTAATATTACTTAAAAAAGTGAACTCGGGGCGAATGAATAATAAAAATACGTTATGATTATATTCGTTTTAACGAATGAATTATGATTCGATGAGAATGAAATACCGGGCGAATGCCTAATTCAAATGAATTATGATTAATAACATTGAAATACGAATGGATTGTAGGAGGACCAGGAGAAGTAAATAGAACTAAAAACCACAAAGTATCAGGCCGTATGATTATTCTGAATCAATTACTATGATAACAACTATGATCTACTTAATGAGCTATATATACAAAATACTACTGAGAGCGTATGACTATTATAAATAAAATATGATTATGAAGATTCTGCAAGTGAACTTGGTTATGATAAGAGGAATTAGTATCAGTTGCAATTAGAGCGTAAGAGTAATATTAATTAAAAATTAGTTCTGATTAAATTGATAATACGAATGGATTATCATACGATTGGAATGGGACTAAAGGCGCATGTGTACTTGAAATCAATAATAATTATAATAACCACATAGTATCACGGCGTATGATTATTGTGAATAATATACTATCATAACAACAAATATCTGTTTAATGAGATATTCATATAAAATTCCACTGAGAGCGTATGAGTATTATAAATAAAATATGATTATGATGATTATGCGGGTGAATCTCGTTATGATAAGGGGAATTAATGTCAGTTGCAACAAGAACGTAAGAGTAATATTAATTTAAAAATAATTATCGCAAGCAGTATGATTAATAATAGGATTAAATAGATAATACGAATGGATTTAGATAGGAGTGGAATGCGACTCAAGGCGAATGAGTACTTGAAATTAATAATAATTATAAAAACCATAAAGTATCAGGGCGTATGATTATTGTGAATAATATACTTTCACAGCAACTATAATCTGCTCATTGAGATATAAACTGCAACTGAGAGCGTGCGAGTATTATAAATAAGATATGATTATGATTATTATACGAGTGAATCGCATTAGGATGAGGAGATAAATATAAATTAAAACTATAGCGTATAAGTAACATTAATAACAAAATGTAGTTGAGTATAAGTATTAAGACGTACTGAGTATCTGAATGAGCAGCGTTTTTGTATTTAAGTTATTTTTATTTTATAGGAGCAAAAGCTTTAGGTTACTTGATAATATAGTAAGGGATAATTCGTCGTTCTATATGACAACTCTCATTAATAATTATGTATATTTACTGACCCGGTTGAAAGCTACATTGTTGGCTGAAATCCTTGGTAATAGTTCTTATTTAATGCAAAGCAATCAGCCACTTCTTGTAATCGGAAACATATTTATTTCATTGAATGGCATATTTCTTAAACACGTGGATTTACAGTTGCAGAGGGCGACGGGTTTGGGTGGAGTTCCAGTAATTATTTTAAAAACTAATCTCCTCGACTATTTCGAACGTCTTATCTTCGCTTTGGAAATTTGCCAGTTTACACCCGATCTCTAAAAAAGGTACAGCTAGTGACTCAGAAAATCACCAACCAATTGCAAAATACTCCATGCTCTCGATGGACGGCATGATAAACTACCATCTATTAAATTATCTCGATCTGAAAATCCCACTTAGTGACCCACGGTATAACCTACGCAGAAACCATTGTACCGGTGATCGTTACAAATGGAAAAGCGGAGTCGGTCCATACACATACTGACTGAGAGGAAGGTAGTTGCTGTGTATATTTCCAAGGCTTAAGATACAGCACGGCACGATGTACTCATATAAAAGACTAATACTTTTTGGCTTGCGTAGTAACTTCTCGCGATCTATTGCGAGCTTCCATCTCATCCGATAAGTATACAATTTCTCCCGGGGTACCACAAGGATCTGTGCTCTTCTGGGGCTGTTAACAGTAATACATCATTGGAATTTGTTCGAACGTCGGCCTAGACAGATACGGACATGATACAAGGAAAGTAGAAAGTTATGAACGATGTGCTTATAAGTAATTATGAATTTGGTTTCTGAGCGGTCCAACCGAATCGGGTCGAGTTTAACACCCATAAGGCCAAGAGTTTCAAACCTTCACGGTAGCGCATTACTGACTTGCCTCTGTCATCTATTTCTATTGAAGATTGGAAACCCTGGGCAGATAAATAGTTATTTAATAATAAATAAATATTTTCCCATTAAATCGGGAGAGCTTCCCCCAATTGTGCGCTTTCAAGTTTTTACTCTTAGACTGTTTTAGACCAGTTCGGAATGAGTTTTGACAAGCTTTTTGAAGGACTAATTTGGCGATAGTGTCGCCGACAGAAATATAAGGAGGTGAGGGCAGGTATAGACCTCATGTTCTTATGTACAAGAGTCGCACACACCAACCATGGTAAAATCGGTGTGCACTCAGATAGCCGCTGGAATAGGCACGTATTTTATATGAAAAAAGCTAGCAAGCGCTTGGGGTTTTAAGAAGTGTTAGAGATTCTTCAATCCACCTGATTTTCTAAATATCTACATAACGCACATTTATCTGAATAGATAGAATAGTCCTTATAGAACAAACCAATAATCCAACCATAGACCTTCAAGACCGTGTACAAAAGAGAGCGATGATGCCAATAGGTTCTGAAATAGGTCTTCGAAATGAAAGGTTTGTATCGTTGACCTATAGTTATTTCAACGGGAAGTGTTCCTCTGCAATAGTCGACCTCATACCGGATGTTAGGATATTGAACCGTGCAATAAGATAACTGACATTTGTTAACCTTGGCAGTGTATCGAACTGCACACTGCATTGGAAATGTGGCTTTCTGAAGAACAGTATATACGTAGAACTATGTTGCGTCGATTATGTTTCCTATTACTTATAATATTGACAAGTTTATAGCAAACACCAGCTAACACTATTCCCAATTTTCTCCTACTCCTATCCTTAATTCCTTAGTCCTATACAATGCACTGCATTTATAGTTGTAATTATCTGAGTGTTGGCCAAATTTAAAGAGAGACACGAGGGCGAATGATAAGTATTAATATAAATTCAACATACAATTGACTAACGCTCGATTATTGCAATAAAAGACCTTTTGAGCGACAACAAAATTTAACTATTTTTGAATAAACCTGTTATCTCCACATTTGTGCCAGTGCTACGGAAAAAGTGTCGTTTCAGCTGATTTTTCCCAAAATATCAGGGTCTAAAGTTTTCTTGGTGAATTTAGTAGGTTTATTCTGTTCATTTCTTTAGCACATATAAAAATCCTAATCCCATGAGCATTCACGTTTTGTTAACTTGATTTTTTTCCTAGAACCTTCCATATTCCATTGTCTATTTTGGTAATTGAGACAACACACAAACTTGGTCCTCAAAAACAATACAAACTGCCTTTCTCAGTTGAAATTGCCTTCTAACACTTCTTTAATAACTCGTAAGTCTCTCAAGTATTTAGTTTCCTCTTGGATGAATGCTAGTTGTAATGGAAACAAGTTAATTAAACTTGCACTCGAATATTCTCTCTCGCTCCCATTCATGTTGTATCCTTGTGGAGATGTGAGTTATTGGTATTGCTATTTTTGGTCCTATATCCTTTTGGAGTACATATGTGTGGTTGTTTTGCATAGAACATTTGCATAATTTCGGCAGTGAGAGCTACTGCAAGGGCCAAACATTTATTGATTTGATGTGTTTTGTTAGTAGCAAAACTATGTATGGCAAGTTTCTAGTGAGAGAATAAACCATTAGACTCCGGATGTTTCGTAGGATTCAATTTTAATGCTTCAATTTGAATATGCAAATCGTATAGCACAAAGCCATGGGACAATCATTAGATGGAATTTTTGTTATGCCTTTCGTTTATTTCAGTTTTATTCTTGTTCGATTTCTGTGTTTGGGCATTCATCGAAAAATCTAAGTAGACCCAAATCAAATCATATCATTCAACTCAGGACTGATTATTCTAGGAATTTTGATTATTGTTGTTCTTTGGAAAACTTTTGTTTTTCTTTATTGCTTCTGGATTGCAGTTACAGATTTGGAATTTTAAAAATTTACCCTAAATTGCAAAACTCATTAGGTAGTTTGTAAGGTTAGGAACTATTGGTTTAGGGTTTTATGAACTCTTTAAGTTGAAGTGAAATATATTCTTCACAAATGTTTGGTATTTCGATTTTGGCAACTAAGCAATGTGGCAAGGAAGCAATGTGGTCAAAAACCCATTAATTTTTTAAACAAGGAGTTTATGTGGCTTACTTTTATAGTGGTAAGAATTTTTTAAAATTCACAAATTTGGTTTAATGGTTCGTCCGTCTTACCTTCAATAATCTAGGGGTAATTCGAAATTACTCATACGTATGATATTTCAAATTAAGTGGAATTTTATCACTCATACGACCCACCATTATTTTCAATAGCGAATTGAATATAACGTGTTTTTCCATAAGAGCGCTACAAAAGTTTTTTTTAAATGAAACAAAACCGGTTTTAGATACCAATGAAATTCTTTATTCCTGTGAAAGTACGTTCGATGCCATTATGTATGGAACTCGATTTCTTTTACATGGCCACCACGGCCACCCTTGCAGAAGTCCAGACGCTGAACCCAATTTTCGACGGTTTTCAAGCATAAATCGGCCGATACTGCTGCAATTTCACGTTCGATATTCGTACGAAGTTCATCAATCGTCGCTGGCTTGTTGGCATAGACCATAGACTTGACGTAGTCCCACAAGAAATAATCTAACGGCGTCAAATCGCACGACCGAGGCGGCAAATCGACTGGGCCATTTCGTGAGATAACACGTTCACCAATGTAATTAAACAATGTAATTAAATCACCGGGGCTGGGTGGAATTCTAGCAGTTGTTTTAAAAACGTGATATCCAGCGCTTGTCTCTCCAATTCGTAGGCTTATCAGCCTCTGATAACGTTCGGGTATCTTATCATCGCGGTTTCCAATGCCCAGTTCATAAGTGAAAGGTGTAAATGAATTATTTACCAGCGAGGGAATTATTTCGAATTCAATAATCTACATTCTGATAGAGACTTTGGTTTCCGCAGAAACCGTTCAGCAGGTGACCTGAAGGCGTTCCTCGCGGAATAAGGTCGAACGTAGACTAAGTGAGAATAGTGTAATGGCGCTGATAGTATCTTCTCTCGATTTATTACTGTCATCCAGGACATAGACTGATCAAGTGTAGTGTAGTGGTTCTCTTAGTAACTTCTCTCGATTTATTGTGAGCTTGCAACTCATCCGATGATAATGACGATAACTTGGACGTTCCACAAATCACAGTCCTCTCTCCTCCTACTTTCCTTACTTTCATCGATATCCTACCTGGTCGAACTGCTAGCCCTACAGACTGTTTTCATATCATGCGACTTCGTTTGGTCGTCGACGTCAAGTGAATTGAGTCGAGTTTATCGCATATTTGACTTACAGTTGCGAAGCACAAGCGCCCCTCGCTTCTGTCATCGGTATCTACGAGTGCTGTGGGTATATTTTCAATAGTATATGGGCAATTCTATATTACTTATGCGTATGGTTTTAAAATTAAGCGGCACTGTTTATCAATCATACGCCTCAAATCAATTTTATATTCGGAAAAGAACATACCTTACTAATTGTATACCTTAGTGATGGTAAAAACTGTATAGTCCACAATGGACTGGTTGTGAAGTATCTCTCTTCACTCCCATAATTCGTGAGTGGAAAAAGGTAGAGTTTTTATACATGAGAAAGTGGGTTCGATCCCTCATCTTTGAAGGTCACATCGCTTAGGAACGTTGACATTATCGAATGTTTAGCAATGAAAAGGCTTCAACGCATAGCTCACTGGGTGTGAGAAGTTCTCCCCAGTTCCTTCATGGTATGTTACGGGAAACCATTTTTTATATAATTTATGTAAATTAAATATTATTCATACCCACCGGTAGGCAAAAAAAATGGAACTAATTACATAACTTCACAAATTCTGATGAACTTTTGGACCCGAACAATTGAAAATTATTCTGCATGAGGCTCAGATATAGTGTCTTCAACTCGTTTGTCAAGATTCATTCTAATCTTCTACTTATATTATTTTCCAACCAATTCTTGCTATAAAACTTGCCCTTATCAACAACTTGAACAGTGACGTTGACAATCAAGTTGTTGCCAAATGTTCATAAGCAGCAGAAATCAAATACGGAATATTTATCGGACCTGATATTTAAAAAGTAATGGCCCACGGATACTTTACAATGTGTTTAAAACCCAGTGTCCCGGCAGCGTGGGCATTATTTCAAACTATTTTTTTGTTTTATGGCAAATTACCGGACGAATGGAACCCAAATGTCTCTCAAAATATATTTACTACATTTCTGTGTTGAGTTTCTTCCCGAATGCTTCGACGAGAGCGATTGAACCAATATTTGGTGAAAATCGAAAAACGATACGGAGAATTTTGGGTCGAGGTCATGATACGCATTCGAGTGATATTAATTGATTTTTCTGTCCGACAGAAATCTGTAAAGGAGGCAAAAGTGCATTGAATATATTATATTGATATTGATAAATGAGTTCCATGAGTTCCCGTTTAGGACCAGGGAGTTGGCTACCTATATTTTACGATTTGAAGCCGTAGCATAGTTTCGTGCGATTACGATCACTCGTCCATAATATATGCAAACAATATTATAAATAAGTGTAGAAAAATAATAAATTTTATTTTATTTTATTCCTAATATTTTCATTCCTTGACTGTTAATATTGTTCTATAAAAACAAGTCGAATGATGAACTTCCATTTCAAAAGATGACGTATGAGGGATATATAACAAATGGAGTCGTATGATCGATACGATTCAATATGTTTAACAAACAACGGATGGCGTATGATTGATATCATTCAACACTTTTAACAAACGACAGTGTGTGATCGGTACGATTCAAAGCGTTTATCAAACGGTGTCGTATGCTGACGGCCTATGATTGATACGATTCCACAATTGTAATAAACCTTCGCGTATGATTGATAACATTCAAAACGTTTAATACATGATATGATTAAAAACTTTTGAAACTGTTTATAATAAAAGTATTATATATTTGTCTTTGTTATTTTAATTGCTAAATTTAAACATTAGTGGGTTTAATATATTTGTGGTTAAATTATAAATATTTGTCTTTATTTCCTTTTTATTGTCATTTGTAACCTTCTTCACATTTTTGTCAAGTGTCTTTAAAGACATAGATATTTTTTGAAATATAATTTCGTCTACTTGTCATTTGAATTCGGTGCAACGGCCCGGTTGTTTGTTTTATGACCTTTTAACCTATGCTTAAACTGTATACCATTGAAAAAATACAACACTGTTAAGCATAATATTTGAAACGTGTTTTTCTACCTAAAATCTTTTGTATTGACGCCCACAGTACCGTCCGACATAATGTCTGCAGCTTTTCTAAGGAATTTCTCAACTTTTTTTATTTACTCCTCGTCGTTTGGGAATTTCGTATTCTCTCGCCTACAATTTTTGCGAGTGAAAGGTTTTCACTTGAACACCCAAATACACAGTTGGCATAGCAACTTTATTTTTTTTTTTTGCTTCGCCTTTTTTATATCTCTTATGGAGTTGGCCAACGGTGTCAGCAAACAGCTATGACGACGAGGTCATACAAGGGCAAAACCACATAAAAATAATGTCAAATCGAGAATAATATTTTAGGCCACAGTAATAAAAAGCAAGAAACACCATGCAACTATACAGTGAACTGTGAATGTCCTTTTGCATTATCCTTGTTTGAATAGAAAGAGGAAGAATAAACTGCTCAGAACTTTTTCCTTTTTGTATGTGCTGTTTTCTGCAGGGGAGTTTGAAAGCTAATACAATAGTATTCGAAAAGTTTTCAAAAAAATTGCTAGGAAAAAATTTAGTTTTTTCTGAGCCTTTGAAGTTAGTTAGTATTGTGAACAAGGATTATCACAACAAAGTTATAAAATAGGATAATGTAAATGTTGTTAGATAGAAGTGGCGAAGAACTAAGAGGGTATATCTTTGAAGGCTCATAGGTTTCTGGAGGAGGGGGTGTTAGTTTGCTATTAGGGGTTTTTAGGCTGTTTCCTCGAATCTGTTTTTGTAAGCGAGTAAAAGCTTTGTATGCATCTTAATATCGAGTGCATAAATATTAGTTTAAACATTAAATGGGAATTCAAGAATTGCGTAAACAAGTTTTATTATAAAAGTTTATTTTTGCAAAATGAAAATATGTTTACCATGAAAACTTCTATCTAGGCCGTTCTTTCTCACATCACATTTGTCGTTGAATATATAAAGAGAGACATTTCTCCCTAAATCGGGATCGTATCTAATTGTCCGTTTTATATACATTGGAGCTACTATTTTGTTAGAAAAGAGAACCTAAAAAAATTTATATTTATACTCTATCACAAAAATTTGTTTTCATATTAAACAATATCCTGCTTTGTAATTGAATTTAACTAATATTTGCTTTACAAAAAATCTTCTGCTCCCTTTTATGAAACAATTATTATATGAAACTTAATCCTGCCAGTGTTACGTACTATCAGGCTTGTCTTCCATATCCTTTTGTGCTATTGCTCATTCACACTTTAATCTGGTGAAAATTGATTGTGATGTGTCTCCTCAGTGTCCTAGGTAAAAGGTTGACTAACCATATTACAACTTAAGGAAATTGTACAATTTTTCCACATATTCCTCTCTACCTTTACTTTATACAAACATGCACAAATGCACACATATACACATATTACTATTGCAATGATGAGGACATTATTAAAAACTCTTCCTTGAAACATGTCCTGACAGGAATTGTTAATTACAACTAGGCCAGGTAGGTGGATAATGTAAATGTTTTTCACCGAGAGTAAAGGAGAAAGAGATGTACAGAAATGTTGGAGTTTTTGTACAAAGTAGTATGAACTTTGCAGCACAAATAGGCGTTGAAGTTAGGTAGGGGCATGTGTTTAATTAGAAACTGAGGTTTTTTGTTTAATATCGTTTTATGTTATTTAACAATATGTCAAAAACATTTATTGCTATATTATTTGCTTAAATTTTAATATACTTATATATGTTGCACCCTAACTAAATTAAAACAAATCTTAGATGCGATATATCTACAATTCATAAAAATCCTTTATTGTTTCTACCTTATCATTAAATGTCATTAAGGACGTTCAATCAATTTCACACTAAATTAGGCAATTGAAATATTTATTTAATTATAGCCGTTCAAGTATTTGAACAATCAAGGACAATCAATCTATATTGCACTTAAAAAAGTTGAGTTTTTGGTCGGTGTATACATACAGGCTGCGCTGTAAATAGTTCAATAAAAGCCCCACTGAGTTCATACTTTTTGTACATTTTTATTTGAACATAAATTCGTTTGTTTTTAGTTAATGTATGAGAAATTCACCCGAAATGTTTTTGTTTTGGTTTTTGTTGGAATAATAGAAAATTCAGTTGACTAGTTTCGAAATCCGTGACAATTTCATCATCATATGCCTAACAACTGTGCCTGAATTGATACCATTTGCAGATCATCAATCGTATAGTCTTATATAGAAACTGAATTATCCAATTTACATACGGGAATTAGTATCGATCGACGACCCCTAAGAATCAACACACGCTGAAAGGCCCAATTTTCCAATTATACTTTCAGTTCGATTCCAGGAATGATTCCAATTTTATTTTGATTCGCATTTTAATTTCGGAATTTCGATTCCTGGTTTAAATTTATTCAATTCAAGCTTGATTATGTTTCTGTTTAGAATTGTGTTTTGATTTTTATATAAATTGTGTTTTGAACCTAGATATTTCGATTTATTACAGTTAGATTTGCAAATAGGTTTTTGATGTATTAACATTTATAGGCACGGGTAGGGCATTCTATTAAAGTGAACACATGCTAACAGCACACAACTTTAGCATCACATACGTGGTTGCTGTACAACAATAGTCTCTGCCAGAAAATAAGTATGATGGTATTGATGTAGCGTCAGCTGACAAACAAGCAGGTCGTCGGCGCCAAAGAGTATTGAATAGTATAGAGAACACATGGAACGAATTGTATGACTCAAAAGCACTGAATGATTGCAAATGTATTAGTTTATTTTAGTCATAACTTGGTCCATTCATAATATTGATATGAAACATTGATGCATTTTGAAACATTTATGCTTTTTCTATTGTTTTATATAATAATATTGTCGAAATGGTGCATTTATATTGAAATATTCTATAAAGAGAATCAGATTCGTTTATGCTCTTTTACTCAAACTCTCTACATGAGAGCGGAAAAAGAGTGCAATAAGTTCTCTCAATTCTTTTTATCGTCGCTCTGTGTATGACAAAACAAAAACAATTATTTCAGTGTGCTAATTATTGCTTGATACTGAGACTGAGACTGAGATCGGGATGGAGATTGAGATTGAGGTTTAGACTTAGGTGTAGAATTAGATTTAGATTAGGATTGGGTTTTAGTTTTAGATTCAGATTTAGTTTCGGATATAGATTTAGATTTACAATTGAAGTTGGACTTGGATTTAGATTTAGTTGAGATTGAGACTGATTGAGATTGAGATCGATATGGAGATGCACATTGAGGTTGAAGTTTAGACTTAGGCTTAGAATTAGATTAAGATTAAGATTAAGATTAGAAATCGTGTTCAATAAATAATGGGTATTTATTGCCGCTATAAGGCTAAAATACATATAAATAAAATAAGTTTAGTAAATTTTATCTAATTTATAAAAATATACTTGTATTTGGACCACCCATTATATTTTTTAAGTAATGTTTACAAAAGCACCAATAAACTAGGATAAAATAAAACCACAAAATCCTTTTTGAAGTTTATATTTTGTGAATTACATTTACATTTAGGGAATCCTGCCAGACAAACTTTG
The DNA here is from genome assembly GCA_963931995.1 of Phaonia tiefii. Lineage (NCBI taxonomy): Eukaryota > Metazoa > Arthropoda > Insecta > Diptera > Muscidae > Phaonia > Phaonia tiefii. Next base: position 9,199,570 of record OZ008371.1, on the reverse strand, counting down.
CTTATAATTTAAACAAAATTAAAAACTAAATTTATTCAAACTTACACTTGAATAATAAGAGCCATGATTTGGAAGGAAAACACTTCGAATATCTCAAATGCAGAGAGTAAGGGATACAAGCCAGTTCGAGGGATTGGGATATAACACTTATCGTGGTACCACTGTTTTCCTTTGTTTTGTTCCTAGTACATAAAGCATCTAGAGGAAAACAGCCACATTGAGTTATTTTGCTCCATACCCGCTTCTCTCTACCAAATTTCGTTGGCTCTCTGATATCCTTGTAATTGTCTGGGAACGTGAATATTATGCATTTTTTTCAATTTATGTGAATTTCAGTTGTGTTTCATTTCAATTTTCTATTTGTTTTGCTTTGTTTTGTTTAGATACAATTGCATTTGTTAGTCTTACTTAGCCACTACTGGAGATATTTCGGTTTTGGTTTTCCTCAGCCGGAGTTTTGTTTTGTCACTGGAGATGTGGATGTGGGCTGGTTTACTACGAATGTATATATGAGTCATGGCCAACTCTGTGTCTATCTGTTGTGGAAGTTACAGATACCCCCAAATGGTGCTTTGGCATCCGCACAAAAATTCCGTTGGATTTAAATTTCCACAGTTTTCAGTTATCCGACAACAAAACGGAACAAGTATTGTGTGGAGGCGAACTGTGGCCATCAGGATTATTTGGCAGCAAAAATTGTAAACTTCAGCAAACTGTGTTGTTTTCGGTGGATAGAGTTGCTGTTCCAATGACCACATGCTACATACAAATGTATTTTTACTATAATACTTAGCATAGTTGTGCGGGTATTTAAGAGAGCATCGTCACTGTCAGAATAATGTTGTTTATCTAATGCTTATTAGAACGCATCGTTGAGATACAATTATTCGAGTACATTATAACTTTTATTTAAAATGGAAACAACAAAATCAACTAACACAAAATGTAAATGGATATGAATGTTGGGGGAAAGTACGAGGGTTGTTTGGTTAATACTTAGTCTAGAACAATGATGTTGTAGATATAATTCAAAGAATTATATATGTCAGAAATGCAAGCCTCAATACACTAACGCCTTTGAGACTATTGAGACAGTTGCATCTACTTAGTTTGTGTTACCTGCGTTGTTGATCCTGAGGTTATGATTGGTAAAATGCAGAGCTCGCAAAATATGCTCAACCAAATTTATTTCCGCGGTCTGTTTATATGCGTATGCAGTAATAGCACACATACACGCTCAGAAAACCATTTTCCGAGTTTTTACGACGTAAAGTGTCTCAAGTGAACACATGAGCCGAGCGAGCAAACAAAAACGGTCGTCGGTTCAGCGAAGATCAAGCCACAGAAGAACAAAGTTTGATGGTTTTTTGGCGACAGTTTCGCATCGTGTCAGTGGACGATTGGTTTTTTTCTGTCTACAGGCATGAAAGAGATCAATTATTGCGAGCTCTGGTAAAATGTAAACACTTTGAGTGTGAGTCATTCTTCCCAAGGCCACAGTTTCGACTAAAACTTTTCGCCTTTAGCATAAATTAATTGTGACACAGTTATAAATTAAACAATTTTGCCTGTGACACAGATTCACTTTTTTTTGTTGTGGATTAAATTAATATATTTATATTTTTGCTAGTTCAACTGAAAATGTCTGTGGCAATTATTAACACTGAATGTTGAGCAACAAGGAAAACAAGTTTTAATTATTCCAAAAATAATTTCGAGTGTTCTTAGTTTGTGCTATCAAGAGGTGCTTTACGAAATAAGTTTTGCATGGTGTTGTATAGTTTGGATAATGAGTTTGCATAATTGTTGATAGTTTTTGTTGCACACAATATGTTATTTTTTGTCCAAACTAGAGATTTCAATATTTTATTACGTGTGTTATTGTTTAAATTTAACGGGCGTTGAATGCAAAGTGAGGTGTGATATAAATATTTAATGGACCAACTACAATTCAAATAGTTTATAACTGTAATAAATAGTTTGTAACTGTAATAGTTAAATTTAAATATTTAATGCAATAAACATTCAAATTTTTGTCCATGTCAGTGTATGATTAGTTTATACCACAAACATACTTATACAAAAACTAAAAAATAGTTTTTACTATTTCGCTGGAATTGTATTTACATACTTTACATAAGTAAATATTGGCAAAACTTGTGCAAATAATGTAAATTATTTGATTATCAATGATAAAATTTATAACTATATTAAGACATTCTCTTACTAATCAGAAGGTTTCTGGACTGCAACTGTTTAATTGAGTTTTGTTCAACATGTCTTATAAGTAATATAAATTCGTTGCTTATATGGCGTATGCTTATTAAAGAAATTTACATAAAGTATACGCTACGTTGGGGTATGTAGCTGTATAGAAATAAAATGGATGAAAATTTGCATTTAGAAGAATCCAAGGGTAAAATCCAAACCATTTTAAAAGCAGTAAATTGAATAAGGCTATACTTTCCACAAACTCTGAAATATAAACAGTTAGTAAACAGTGATCGGTGATGCAATGGTAGTGTGCGCGGGTTATATATATAATAACTTGAGTTCGGTCACTGCTCTTACAACTTTCGACGCGGGTCACCCCGCTTAATCACGGCGGGGTGACTCCTCAAAATACCGGGGCCCAACTGTAGGCTCCAATCAGTGAGTGTAAAACCAGAGTGTACCCACGCATTCCTGTTCAGAGCTGCAATGGAAACTTCTCTTTAAATTTCAAGGAAGTAATTTTACAGCGGGATTTTAAGGGATTGGAAAGGTTTGAAGGGATAGGGTCTTTTTCGTTGTGTTCAAATTACTTTGTAGCAATCCTTTAGATAAATTATCAAACCTTAAAACCTTAAATTATCAAACCTTTATGAAAACAGGTTTAAAGACAAACCATGGTACGAGGCAGAATGTCTCATGGCAACTGATGAGAAGAACGCTACACGTATGGCAATGATTCAGTCAGTTGCACGCGAGCCGCGACAGACCGAAACACAAAGAACAGAAGAGAGGAAACCCGTTTATTTAAGGACAAAAAATGGATGTGGTGAGAAAATTTAATCTTTCGGAAGGAAATATGAGGCCCGTAAATTGTACCGAAAATCACAAAACCAAACCAATGGACACGGATTAGGGCCACCCGTTTGTAGAGATAAGGACGAGAATCTTGTCACAGATGTGCGGAGTATGTTGGGAATATGGAAAGATCACTTCTCTGCTTAATTGTCCAAGGAGACTTCAATATACTACATAGGTGAGGGTGTTGAGCAAATACCAGACGATGGCGTTGATGGCTACCTTCCTAACCAAAGCAAAGTTAGAACAGCAATTTTCCGGCTGAGGACCAACAAAGCTGCTGATACTGATGGACTACCGGCTGAGTTGTTTAAGGCTGGCTGCTTTGAGTTGGATGCAATATCTGGCAACACGAATGCATCTTCGACGATTGGAGTCTTTGTATTCTGTGTCCTGTTTGAAAAAAGGAAGCCCGAGTCTATGTACGAACTATCGTGGAAGAAAGCCTTTTATTCATCGCATATCAGGTCTTCTCGAGCTTAATGTGCGGAAGACTAAAGCCGTTTGTTGCAATGCTGAATGAACCATTGACCAGATATTCACATTACGACAAATCCTGGAGAAAACTCACCAAAAACAAATCACCACTTACCCATTTTTTGAAGATCATAAGGCTGACTTCGATAGCCCGATAAGGGAAAAATTGTACCAAGCTATGTCGAAGCTTGGAATTCCTGCTAAGCTGAAAGGTCTTTGTGGAATACCACTGACCCACAGGATGTCCTCAGTAAAACTAGCTAAAGATCTCACCGAAAGATTTAGAACGAGGCAAGTTCATTTAATTTAGATCATCGTGAAAAAGCTGCGGCAGCAAAAGTCACATGCTGCTCGCGTTTGCTGATAATTTGGACATCATTGTGCAAAATCTGCGAGACGTTACTTCAGTATTTTCAAGAATTGAGTGGGAATCAGCAAAAGTGGGTTTGAAAATAAACGACGACAAGATAAAATTAATGATTTCACACCTGATTGGATAAATGGTTGAACGTTGACAACTATTACAATTTCGAGGTAATGGGAGAATTTATTTAAACTGTAATCAGGCTGGATATAAAACAGAGAACTGTGCTTGCCTAGTGGTATAATTGGGACTTAGTAAGCAATTCAGAGATAATAGTAAAATAATAAAATACACCAAGAGTTCGCTAGAAATACCAGGTGGAATATTGCCTGCGAGAGCTTGCTGTTACCAACTGGAGGAGCCGGTTGCAGAAATATGTTATCATAATTTTGAAAGGCTATTGATGCCTCCTGGTTGTTTGTGGCCACCTACGTAAGTAAGAAAGGAGATATAACAAAAAATTTAGGCAGTTTGCTTTTCATATAGAAACATTTGTAAAAATTCGTCCGAAAACAATTCCAGAATCCCAAAAATTAAGTCAGATATCTCCAAAAATTAAATTTATTAATGGATTTAAGTGATTTTTTCTTATTACACAGCGTATGCTTTTCGGAATGCTATACCTTTTCCAAAATTAATATTGCTTTTCACTTACCCAAGATATTCTTAAATATCTGAAAAAATCAACGCAAAATCTTCCAAAAAAAAAATAAATTTTCGCAACTATTTCCAGAAGCGTGAGAACAAATCTACCCCTGCCATCATGTTTTGTGAAGCGCTATAAATATTTGAAAACATTTAAAAACACATAAGTTTCGCGTTGCCGAGCATAACAATTGATTTGCTTTTAATGGAAAAAAGGATGAACAAATTTAAAAGTTTTTGCTCCTCAGCTGTGAAAGGGATTTAAAAGTTCTTCCGCTTTGTTTCAGTTATGACGAAGTGAATTACACTTTTAGTGAGAGATTTGGGGGTAGAATGTTTTTAAGGGGTGTTGTATGAAGAACAGGAAAATGTTTAGTACATTTATTTTTAACATCGGCACGAATGGAATGTGGATCCTTGTTTTCTGCTACATCTTCCTGGTTACCAAGTCTTATATTAAAATCAATTGTAGTTTACTGGGTGAAATTGTATTAACGGTTGGTATGCTATTAAAGGCACACACTTTATAGAAACTATGTTATGGTTATACAATTTCAGTAAATAATTTCGAAGTAACGAAGGTTTAAACAAGTTGGGGAAATATGCAAAATTCGGGACATTCTTCGAGGACAGGACATACAGTCAAACAACGCAAACTGGATTGAAAATCTGGAATTATTCCGGTATCTGGAATTATTCCGGTATCCGATATCAAGGTTTTAATAATGGCGTATTAAACGAAATTATTCTGCTACCTTGTAGATAAAAGCCATTCACCTGCCTTGTAATCTGCGGCTTACTATTCATGCTCAATTGTTGCAGTGATAGACGTAAATATATCAGAATCTTACTAATAAGATATAGAATTCTCAGTTAAAAGATGTACTAATTCCATGGCAATATATCCTAATATGGCAAAAAATAATATTAGTTATACGTCAAGAGTTAGCTTATTTGTTTCAAATTATAATGAAGTATACGCCATGATATCTAACAACTTTTGTTTAACGTCGGCTTTAAATTCGATTTGCACTAAATTCGTTTGTACGACAGTATGTGGGCAATATCAATTTTATTTCGTTGTGAAATTAGACAGCCACATATATTGTTGACTTCTATATTATTGTTTTTGAATTTGAAAATTTTGTTAGTTTTAGTTAATATATGATTATTATTAGTTATGTCAAGTATATTATTGTCTGTTGTTCTTTCTTGAAAGAATTGGCAAAATTGAAAATTCCTGCAATTTAAGTCGTCGTTAAATTTTTCTTAAAAACATTAACCGATATTAGTCACTAGCGACCTTCCATGTTCTTCCAAGATTCCTTCCAGAGTCTTGAGCATAAATGATGAGAGGCTTATTGGTCTGAAATACTTCACAGATTCATGGTCATTCTAGCCACCCTTGGGATTAGTATAACAAACACCTTTCTCGATTTTTCTGAAATATGATTTAATCGTAGATTGGCCATGTATAACGACCTGAGCCAGGAAGAAACTAACCTAATTATTGAAAACATTATTGGTAGTATTCCGCCAGCACCTGGGGATTTATATGGCGAAACCGTATTCAGTATCATCGTTGTCCATCTCCGCTGTCAGCAATTTAACTCTATTCATTGCACCTCTATCTGGAAAGTATGTATCAAACAGTGACATTTGGGTTTGATCTGGTGACTCAGCCCATGACCCGTCCAGCCTCCCTATGAGAGATGTGTTTGTGTGATCCTTGGATTGAATTTTGGCCAGTCTTGCAGCATTCCTTGGAGCTCTCTATCGCCTCACAATAGGAACTCCATACTGTCTCCTTGGGATTTTGTATGGCCCTAATATATTCTCGCTGCGTCTTCTTGAAGAACTTTCGGTCCTTGCTGATGTAACATAGATTAAAAACATTTCTTGCCTTTTTCTCAACTCTTTCATAATTTGCTCCATTCTAGGGGACGTTCTTGCTTCTTTGTATTATATTCGTCTCTCGGAGCAACAATTCGTACCCAGACAAGTAGACAATTATTATCAACAGTGACCCGCAATTAAGGAATGCGATCAACTTTTCAGCGGAGACTGGCCATGTCTTATTGAAAAAGCCTATTATGTGGACGTCGGTGGTGCAATGGTTAGTGTGCGCGCCTCTTGTATATGAGACACTGAGTTCGATCCCTGCTCTGACCACCTTATACTTCTTTTGGCAGCGGTCACCTCGCGTAGTGACGGCGACACTATCGAGTATTTAGCCATGAAAAAGCTTCCGAAAATACCATCCGGAGTCGGTCTAAAACTGTAGCTCTCAATCAATGAGTATAAAACTAGAAAGCGCACAGCTCACTGATTATGAGGAGATCTCTCCAATCGCTTCATGGAATGCAATGGGATACCATTTATTTATAATGGTCGTCTCCGAAAGTCCTGCAACGTTGTCCAATTCAAAAATTGTCACTATCAATCCAAGTACGTGAGAACGTATTTAGTTCTGAACCAAGAATTTCCACGAATGGCATTCCTCGAGGATCGGAAAACTTTCGGATTGGTAACGATTGTCATAATATTCAAGATAATTTGTCTGTGATCGTAGAAGGAACATTTTTCCCATACTCTTTATTTCCCTAGGACACTACGGGATATCTTGGTGATGTCCAGGACTTCTCCCCACGCTTTTCATTTATACGAACTCGGAAAAGTAAATATAAGTTTGTTAACGCTGTTACATATTAGTAGGTTAGTAGACATAATAAAATCCAAAAGAGGCCCACATCTGTCGTTGATCGTACAGCTACCACAAGTCGTATGTTTAACAGTGACATTGCTGCATAACTCTTCTCACTTCTACCGGTGGGGGGAGAGTCTTTATTATCCGCTATATATACGGCCGTCATTAACAGTTCATGTCCTCTTGCGTCCCCCGTGCAGACAACTGCCACGTCCGGGGAAGTAAGAACTGGATTCAGAAAATAATCAATATTATTTTCGACTAGACTACAAGATCGGGGTACATCATTAGTTTTACAATGAAATAGTTCGTACATCTTTCACTTAGATATGGTTCTTGCTGCATGCATATGTCTATGTCCTCCTCGTTAAGAAGGATGTTCAGCTTATCTGATATTAGATTGCTGCCTCTCAGAGTAAGCTGAGCAACAAAATGCTTATGGTGCATCATCTCTCTTGTTATCTGCAGACAGCAAGCACCCATTACCTCATCCACGTCTTCTTCTATGGCTGTTTTTCGGATCTTATCTTTGGAGAAGATCTTTTCTTGGAATAAAATTAGACGATTTGTGAAACTCGATTGAGATAATTTTCATGTCATTCTTGAACTTTTTGCTTGACAGATAAACAATATTAAGTATACGCGACGGTTTATTTTATTTGTTTTACATTATTACACACCATGGTATCCAAACCCCCTAGAATCTGTTTTCGTCACGTGAAGATAGAACAGTCAATGTATATTTCTTGACATGGAGGGATTTGTTAGAGTCTTTTCCTTTAAAACTTCTGACTAAAATCTCTAAAACACTTCCAGATACAAAATTATATGATTACCTTTACCTTACTTTACGTATACTTAATATTGATGTTATGTACGTTGTACCGTAACGTATAATTAATATTTATTAATAAAAATTTTAAGTTGTGAATAGAATGTACGCAAAGTTGTCTAGAATACACACAAGTCAAAATTTATCAGATTACATTACAACACCGCTGCGTATAATTAATACTAATTCATAACATGCACCACTATGACGTATACTTAATATTTAATTTTAACACCTTTGTATAACTTGTTTGCTCTATTGTCATTGCTTACTTCAAAAGGTTAACTGTTCGATTAGTCCACAGATGTGATATGCCTAAAGTTCGATGTATTTACCAAGGGAGGTAAGTTCGACAACAAGATTTTACAGTGGACTTTGTTATATACAGTGTGTTTCGGGATCAAGCACTGAAAGTATATTGTTGTATAATGCTGCCTACGCAGGGAGAAACAAATTAAATAATTTATTAGGCCCAGAGAGGTCTGGCATTTCAAGTTGATTTAAGAATTACATATGTGGTAACTAAAGTTAATATCGATATACAAGGATTTACAAACATAATACGTGTGGATTCTTCTGTAAGACAATCTTTGTAAAACAACTCTTTACAGATACTACATTTTTACTGTGTTTAAGTAACTAATAATAACATAAGGCCTTGATGATAATCATCCAAAATGTAATCGATAAAAAATATTAATCCATTTGAATGGACACTCAACGTTGATGTCGATGTTACTTTATGCAAATCCGATTCTGTGGTTGGTTGTGGCGATCGCGATGCATATCCTCATGTCAAGCAAATGACATTTTACTTAGATCAATTACTGCACTTCATTGCAATTACTTAGGCAGGCAACAGTTAGGCAAGTGATAGGGAAGGATGAGAACAGCACCAATTAGGTACAACATAACACCAACACAAGGGTATTGAGGTACTAGATACAAGTATTCACTCTTTTACACATATACATAGACTACAATTGATGAGGTACTAAACCACATATACAAACACTGACACATGATGGTATAATGACACTTAGTTAATATCTTCCTTATACACACACGCACATGCAGCATATTCATCCTCTCATGTAGTTGTGGCATATGCATGGGCATTGCACACATTTGCGGTTTTGCTGTGATTATATGAGGTTTATTATTGAAACAGGATAACAACATATCCCTCGAAGAAGCAACAGCATGCAAGGGTTAATTGATTTTTGGTAAATACATTTGGTACGATATTTTAATTAAAATTTGCCACAACTACAAATTATATCAGTCGAAACATTGTGACGGATCGCAATAATTCAATGAACAAATATCAATAGTTAATGTTAAAGATCGGTTCCTTGATTTTATATTTCGAGTAGAACATTTTTAAGCTCAACATAATTTTCACACTTCTACCCTTTAAACTTCTAAAACCATCTTAAAGTTTACCAAAACCTGTTTTGCCTATATACCGATATCAAATTTCTAGACTGCTCCGAATGTCCTGTAACAGTTTTAGCTGTTCTAAATTTGAAACTAACAATATGTAAATATATATAAATGTGTTTGTGTGTGATATTTGTAATTAAAGTCTCTCATGAATAGTCACGTTCCTGTTTGACAAGTTGTCTACAAAGTTGAGGATGCATTAAACTCGTAGTTGCCGAAATCTTTAAGGACATAGCGTAAAGTATCCCGCAACTATCAACGCTATCATCGTCAACTAATACACCAGCACCGTTGAAAATGACAACGAATATGAAAAGTTCTAGAAAGGACAAAATTAATGACTACTTTTGCAGCAAAATGCAAAGGCAGTGGCGGTCGGCGGAAAAGGACAAACCTTTTTAGCAAGAATGGAGAAACTATGTTTGTTAAGTTTGGTATATTCTCGTGTTCCCCAGAGCGTAGACACTTAAGAAATATTGAAATAGTGTCTGACTACTATGGCCTTAATAAGTTAAAAAGTTGTTCACTACTTACGGAGAATATAGAGGGAATTCTTGTAGTTATTTATGAAGTTTGGTGAAAAATGACTTGTGGAAGGTGACGGGAAAGTAAAATACCAAACCACAAAATGGCACACAGTCGTTCTATTGGAATTAAATTGCTATAACTTGGTTTGAATAGCATTGAAATTTTGAGGTTTGGAATTTTGAATTTTGAGCTATAAGAACAAAAATATTTTTAATATGACGTTGAGCAAACAAATAGTGTTTGTTGCCTTGATTCAAATTGTTCCCTCTTTATGAAAAATATTTCGTGACTCAGAAAAGTCTAAAAAAAATTATATAGAGATTGTTACCATATGACTGTTAATCAGTATAGATAATCCTTCCCTCTGCTCAAAGTACATATCGCATGATTCGAGTCGTATATTTGGGCATGCAAAATGCGATACATAAATCGTTAACGAGAGCGAAATGGAATGAGTATGTTCGCCATTTCACAGAAATAGTTCCATCATTTTGCTTGCGATTTACACTATCAAAACATATGTCTTCCCAGTGACAAACAAAACACAACAATTATAAAAAAAACAATTCAGAAAACGGACAATTTTGAACACGGACTAAACTTTTGTAAAATATGAGGGAATTTAAGTTTTTGTTGCCGTTATCTTTGGGTTTGTTCGCTTTATTCAAAATGCAACCCTGATCGCATAATTTTTACAGCAAAATCAAAAAAAGAGAGAAATCTAATACATCTGTCATCTTCCATCCGCTCTCTGAAATGGGAAAATTCACACATCAAACGATTTTTTTAACAGTCTGACACGACCTTTCGTTGTAGGAAATGCACTCGGGAGTTCTTTCAAAAATGAAATTTTAAACGCTAGAGCTGTTAGTAGATTCGAAAAACGAGCAGTAAAACAACTCACGATTAGGTTCGTTTCTGTAAAATTTATTTATAAATGCTCGCACTCGACTTAAAACCATAATATTGAAAAGGAAAGTATCTCGGAAATATTACACGAAATGTACAAGAAAATTGGGAAATTTACCAAAAAGTACAAACAATGAACAACAAACTTGTAAAGTATCGTAAAATGTACTAAAAAAATAATCAAAATCTACAAAAAGGTCGCCAAACGTACAAAAAAGTAGCACAAATTGCAAAAAAGTTATTAAATATTATACAAAAGAAGCAGATAAATTGTACCAAAAAGTGAATTGAATGTACCATCTATTACATAAGTTGTACCAAAGAAGTACACAGGCAGTACCAAAGGTTTACATAAATGTGTCAAAAATATACTAAAAGTTACTCAAAGGCACCAAAAAGTACAAAAAGTGTAACGGAATGTACATAAAGTTTTCCAGAAGCTACATAATTAATGTGACAAAAAAGTACATAAGAACCATAAAGTACATAGAGTGTAAAAAGAGGTACGCACTGGTTCTTACAAAAGTATAGATATGGTAACTAAAAGTAAATTTTTCGGTACAGTTAATATACGTTTGACCTACAAAAGTACATAAATGTATTTAATGCACATTTTGGTACAGTTTTTAGTAGCAAAAAGTCACTTACTGGTCCACTTTATGTACTTTTTGATAATCTTTATAAACTTGTTGGTACAAAAAAGTACTTTTTTGGTACACTTTATGTACTTTTTGGTACACTTGATTGAAGTTGTGTGATCATAATGTACTTTTTTGGTACACTTTATGTATTAATTTGATAAACTTACATACTTTTTGTTACCAATATATTTAAGTACCTTTCTGCTGCACTTCATGGAGGGATTTATGGACCGAGTGTAGTTTTTGCTACACTCTTCGGTTCATACACGTTTTAATACACTAGGTACCTTTTTGTAATTGTCTGTACTGTTAGTACACTTTGAGCCCTGTATGGTACTTTGATATACTTTTTTGATTCATATTATATACTTTTGTTACATTTTGTTTGATTTTTGTCCATTTTATGTAAATGTTTGAAGCATTTCATGTAGTTTCTGATACAGTTTATGTCCTTGATGGACCATGCTTCCTATATCAAAGTAAATTTAATGCGCTATGTAGTTTCTGGTACATTTACGTACTTTGTGGTAAATATAATGTAGTTTTGCTACTAATGATGGAGATTAAATGAGAATACCGATTCACATTCAGTACTTGTTCCGTTTTCTCCTACCTTTCAACACAATAGCCTTTTAAGTCTCACGTGCGGTACACGAGTTTCACCCGAGCTGCTCGTCTTACCCATTTGAGATGAAATAGTGCGTGCGGAAGACTCTCGCGAACAAGTGCGAATCAATCTACCATTGCCATTTACTGTGGACTGCGAACGGTTTTCTGTTCGGTTGCCTAGAATCTCATCAACGTTTCCACTGTAAGCTGACGAGTTGGTTTGTTATCTTTCTGGACCCACTATCCAATTACCTGTGGCCGATCATTCGACAAGACCGCCTCGTACTTAATTTATATCTTACTAAATGAATGATGACCACTGTCATGTGTTCTCCATAGGTTTAAGTAGAAATGATGCTGGGTTTATTTACCGATACACCTTTGGGTCCGCCTAAGTTGACTTCCCCAGTTTTACAGTAAAGACTGCTCCGGCTTCCTCCCTGCTCCTAGTAGACATGCAGTGAGGATTCCAGTCAAATGTTCAACTATTTCTAAAATTCTATATTTTGTTATGATTCGATGTGACCCCTATTTTTAAGATGGTCATGTTTGGATTTACTGTGACAACAGGCAACAGGCTGTTCCTGCTCTACCGTGATTCCTACTTTTACAGCCAGAATATAAGTTGTTATTAGTAATCTCAGCATTTAATGAATCTGGTTAATTTTTCTTTTATTTTGCAGATTGATTTTAGATTTAACAAAAATGGATAACTGGGACATTGAAACAAGAATTGGATTGTCCGCCGCTATTAGTTTCGGTCCAAAGAGAGTATACGCGCTCGTTTGGCGGCAATCCTCCGATCAGATGAACCACAGTGAGAGTTGTTAACAATTTTGCCGAGCATGGGACTGTCAACAGAAGACCTTACCATCGAAACCCTTCAGTTCGGACAGAGGAAACAATCGCTGCGGTAGCTGTTGCCATACAAAACAATCCAAGAGTTTCGACAAGAAGCTCATCTGCTCAAATGGGTATTAGCAAACAGTCTTTGCAGTCAATTATGCACCAAGATATGGACTTATTCCCATATAAAGTTCAAATGGCCAACAAACTGAATGCAATAGACTTCCCGATTCGCTTGGAAATGTGCCAGAAGATGCTTCAATTGGTGAAAGAGGACGGAAACATGCTGAACTGTATTTCATGCCTGACGAGGCCCATATCGATTTAAACGGCAACATAAACAAACAAAAATGTTGAATATGGAGTGCTTCCAACCCACAGATACTCCATAAAATGGAAATGCATCCACTTTGTGTCATAGTGTGTTATGCAATTTTGTCGGGCCCTACTTTTTCGAAGAAAACGGTCACACCGTTACAGTTACTGGAGACCGTTACTTGAGCATTTTTCTATCCAGAATTACGCCGAATGAGAATTTCTTTCAACTCTGTGTGGTTTCTGCAAGATGGTGCAACTCCTCACATAGCTCGGCCTGTTATGACAGAATTGCGACCAAAACTGCCCAATATGCTGATATCCAGAAACTCCACATTCCGTTGGCCTGACCATACTGCACCTGACTTTTTCTTATGGGGTTATTGCAAACAAGAAGTCTACAAAGCAAAACAAACCAATTTAAATGAAATAAAGCAATCCATTCGAGAAACAATTACGGCTCTTCCTGTCTCAACTCTCCAAGCAGTAGTGAAGACTTTTGGGTAAGATGCCCCACATGCATCAACGAGCAGGGGGGCATTTAAATTCCATTATTTTTAAAACTAATTAAGCTATATTTAATAAAATTGAATGAATAAAAGAAAAATGAATTCCATACACTGAAAAAAAAGTTATTTGAGTTTCTTAATGTACAGCAATATTCATCAGCTACCCTGTATCTGCAGATGCGGTTTCGATACGAATTAGAATCCGTACCACACTGCTGTGTTCAACAAGTGTCCTATGATACTGAACCCAGTGTTTATTTTCCCGTTTTCGATGAGCTGTAATATATAGCCTACGTCGAAAAATTTTAACAGCAATAATTCCCAAAAAACTGTGAAGGTTTTATTTATTTCGTACATCACAAATATTTTATTATTTGCACGATTGTGCCGTGTACATTATAGTATAGTACCGTTAAAGAAAATTCTCATAATAACAACTGGACTTAAGTATGAAGATTGCCTAAGAAGTTCATACGCTCATTGTCTACATATTCTTCAAATTCTACCTTTCATGCGTGCAATACAAGAACCACGTCTCTCCGTCATGTTACTCGCAAATTATCGTAACTTATCTGATACTGTTTGCCAGCTTTACACAGTATTCGGCATCACTTCCCGGTATTATAAATTTGCATTTTATCAAGTTTAAGTTAAACAGTATCGTCCTTGACAAGGATTACGCCTCGCGTATGCAACATTTACATAATTGCATATGTGGTAGGGTAATTGGTAGTTATATCGTTGTGTTCGGAGAACTTGTTTTCTGGTTCTAAAGTTTTCGAAAGCATAAGGAATGTGTGTCGAAAGCATAAGGCATGTGCGTCTTTCCTTCTAGTACAGTACTATGTACTGACGATTTTGTACTTATATTTATTTAAGAAATATTTAAAAATTTATTTAATTGTTATTGTAAATATAATGAAACATTACGGGGTTTTTTTTTGTCGTGAAAGTAAAAGAAAGGATATAAATTATGCGAACCACCAAAGTTTGCTCAAATTTTGTGATATGATTATGTGTTTATTTATTATATATTATGCAGTATTTACGCTCTAAGGTTGTGTGTTGTTTTCGAGCATTAATCAACCTCACGATTTTGTTTATATAATTTTGACATTACAAGGATTTTGTACAAAATATCCAACTTGCAATGAGTTTCAAAAGTTTTATCTTCTTTTGTCAGATTGCCATATTTCTGACATGAAAAACGGAAGAAGTATAACCTAATGTCTCTGTTTATTACAATGCAATATAAACTTAATAGCAGTATATGATGGCACAATATTAGTTACAATTATTACGAGTATCCGTTCCATATCAATACATGAATATATCAAGAGATATCTCGAAACTTAAACTTAAGCAACCATATGTTAAAGAAAAAAGTTTTTGTGTAAAACAAATGTTAAGAATATACAGTTATCTGGACAATAATGTGGATTTACAAATATGGAAGAATACTTTATGCATAAATCTTCGAACCGGTCAGATGTCCTTTCCTATGGATTGTATTATTATATTTTTTGATTTTAGTATCCGAACCTTTGTCATTAATGGCTTCGATTAAAATAGTCAATCTCGAGGTTTAAATTGCTTATAAATTGTTTGTTCTATTCCTTGATTTTTCTTCCTTTCTTATTTCCTTTTGCTTATCATTTAGTAAAGATTATCTTCTATTTTTATAGACTAAGGATTTCATTGTTTTCTGTGGAAAACTTCAAATACTTTTTTTTCAAATCTGCAAAATTCTTTTTTGTGTGCATGTGTGTCTTTTCTTAGCTAAGTGATGAGTATTTTCTCTATATATCCTTTGGTATCGAACACTTGCTAGTTATTTTCAGTTCACCGTCTCGTTTGAGGAAGGAATTAATTTCTTTTGTTCACATTTCACTCATGTCTCCTCTGTCTGGTTGTACTTGAGTTCTGTCGACTTTGGCATAAAATTCATTTACTAAAATTTGAATTGTTTTAAAATCGAGGAAGAATTTTAAAATACTATTGATTATCCATTTTATTTATATATCTTCTTCAGTCACTTGTAATGTCAGTTAAGTGTCAAGTAGTTTCCGAGTTATCGTCAATTATTTGCTCTATGAAAAACTGAAGATATTCGTATACTGATTTTCCTCTGTTAAGTTAATTACGGCAAATAAATACGGTATCCGGAAACCAGTGAGTAAGCAAACTTTGGAAATCAATTGAAACTGTCCAAGGTATAGGTTATTTATAAATAATTGATCTTTATGTTTGAATCCTGTATATAAATTTAAAAAAATTGGTAAATAAATTAATTTTTATTCAAGTATTGCAACGGAAATGAATGCGACGGAATGTTGCTCCACATTTTCCTTCGACTTTTGATATGATAACTTTTGTAATGAAGGCTTTCACTCTTAAAATCCCATCAAATGTCAGCCGGCAGAAATTTGAAAAACTGTTGCATATCCTTAGGGCGTACCGTTTTGTCAAATAGTATTACTCATACGTATTACTTGCATAATATTATTGATAATTTTGTTGCCATACTTACGTCTGACTTATACTTTAACACGTTTTTTGTATGATAAAAAATGATAACACGTTTTTTGTATGATAAATCGTCTCTCAAACCTCTCATAACTTTTTATCAATAAGTCTTTTAACTTTTTATCAATAATATCAATAATAACTTTTTATCAATAATATCTTTGCAATGATATTATACATCAACCGCGATGTTTCGTTACCAGTAAGTCTAGGATAACTTTCAAAAATTGTTGCATAAGCAAAGGGCGAAACGTATTTTTAAATAGTATTACAATTATATATTACATTCATACAATTATTGATAATTCTGTTTTGCCCATTTCACTTCGACTTTTACTAGTTGATAAAAGAGAAGCTTTGTCATGGCTCCCCGCCACTATGCGAGGTGACCGACTCCGAAAGAAATTTAAGGTTGCCTGGGCAGGGATCGAACCAGTATCTCGTATACTCTAACCATTGCACCACCGACGGGCGCATTTGTAATAAATATTCATCACACGTTATTAACCTCATATCACACAAAATGATGCTTGCCCACTACACCTCACAAAGCGATAGGGAAGGGCAGGGATAGTAGCTGTAAGGTTATCAGTTTTGCACTCATTCATTAAAAAAAACTTAATTGAACAGCATAAACTATTCCCAAACTTAAATCCTTTGAATAAAACCCAGCTAAATGCTAACCTACATACAGCTAAACTGTCTAGAAAAAAGAAGAAGAAGAAGTTGTTGGTATTGGTAAACTTAATCGTCCAATTATATTTGGTGGGTTTTCTTGTCTGCCGTACCCTTGCCTAGTGACTTCTATTAAAATTAAAGATTATTCTCATAACGAACGGAGATATGAGCAGATCCTCTAAGGAGAACTCGTCGTATCAAGAATTCTGTACTGACTTTCCGATGTAGAACTCGATCTAGTTAAATTTACCTGGTTGAATATTTGCTGAAATACGGTTTTATGGAAATCTAAAATGGCTTGATATTTTGTTCGAAATTTAGCTGTAGTAGTCTTGAAAGGCATTGTCGTTGCAGATTAGTTTATCCAATATTTAAGAAAATATTATTCATACGTATCAAGAATAATACATTTTGTAATTTCTCAATTTCATCAATTAAGAATTAAAGTTTCAAGACTACATTGTCGAACACTTTCGTGCAGGGTTTCGACTTTCAGTCTTTCGAATAAATGTGATAGCAATCACAATTATACGGTACATTATGGCGAAGTTTTCAAATCAATTGCATATGCACAAGGCGTGTCATATAAATAAATAATATTACTCATTCGTCAAAGTTATAATGCTTGCGATCAAACCATTTTTAATATAAAATTAGTGCCAGGTCAGGTTACTCGCAATCCCAAATAATTTCCTACAAGAAAAATCTTAAAGTTTTCTAATATAATTTGTTTCAGAACTAAAGTTTCCATATACTGTACAGGATTGATAGGTTCTTTGAGTCTAATAATTACATCTAAAGCAAGGCTGAATGACAGACGTTACATATGTAGTTACATATTTCGATTCATGACGGAAAACTAAAAGTGTCAGTTTATCATTTTTGATCCGGTATGTCCTCATATAAGGTTATCTGCTAACATACCAGTGTTTGGCCACATCGCCGCCGGATATTTGACTGTATGAATTGCTTCCGCTTCATAGTGATTGTAGTCTATACAAGAAAGTCCTTTGCAAAAGTAAGTTTTTCAAGCCGCTGCATTCAATATAACAACAAAACCAAATGTTTTCACTTGCATACAGAAGATTAAACAAACATTAAATGACATCACTTGAAATTAAAATTTTAAAGAAAGACAATTTTTATGAATGAGATTCTCATATAATGGTCTTGTGTCTTAAAAGAATTTCTGTTTATAAAGAAAACACTAAGCAGGAACAAGCAAACTCTTTGCATTCTTATCGTTCGTGAATGACTTAGACCACCATCCTCCCCCACCAAAAGCATAACTTGAAAGGATTACTTTGATTCGTACAATTTTGATTTCCATTAAAGCCTTTAGTTTGATAAACAAAAAAATCACACAGGTCCCTTGTGAGCTAAAAAGGAAGATATATGGAATAAAAAAGCATTAGCTGTTACCTTTGAAAAAGGTTGTACTTCCATTATTGTTTTTTTTTTAAATAAACTTTGTTTACATGTTGTCACACAGGCCACAGTACACAACTCTACCAGCTTTCAAAATATCCTTCGTCTTTGTTCACCTGGATGTTGTTATTATTGACATCGTTTATATCTCATCACCTTAAGGGGAATTTACCTAATGACTTCTGTACATTGGCTGTCTGTTTCTTAAGAACAGATGGGAATTCGTTAACGATAAATTCGGCAAGGTTGATTGCATAAACAGGAGCAATGTCCTGGATGTGGGAAAATCTAAGTGGTAGCATGTGTTTGCGATTTGCCATAGGGATGGGCAGCATATGATTTCTTAATGTTTTCACTATTTATTTTACTCCTCTTTCAAAGCTCTCCCTCTGAAACAGGTGCATATCCGTTATGTGGGGTAGCGATTTTATATTTATATCTCATGGTTTCTTCGCTGCTTATGCTGTCGATGTTTGGAAGTAGTATTTAATGGATTTGCATTGATTTACTAGCTTGACTAAAGCAAACAGCAAAAGAAAAAGAAGGCCTAGAGATAAAGCCAAGTACGAAAGCAAAAAGTGTTATGTTTTAACATAAAATATTCCCAAGGATCAAAGAGCCAGTATTACTATCAGTTGGGCATGTGTCGCATTTAAATTTTAGGAAAGTTTCAAAAAGACATCACTACTTTATTATTGGGAAAATAACTCACACTCGACGCAGTATGGAAATATGAAAGGCATTTGGGCATTAATCATACGCTTAAGTTTTTGAATTTGAATTTTATTACCGATTTCGCTAGTTTTTAGATAATGTATGATTTTTAGTTATAATTTTTATAAATATAATTTTCAAAATATAATTATGAGGTTAAATATTTTAAGCGTCAAAACAGTTTAACTTTTTGATGACAAAAATCGGTAGTTGAATTAAAAAAAAACTCCGAAATTTTGTGTTGAAATTTTGTGAATATTGACAGCTAAAAAAGTACAGAATTCAGGTGTAGGAATAAAATTGGAAAACCGATTGGGAGTTCAAGATAAGGTTGTTAATTTATTCTAATTCTTTGTTAAATTTTACGTCTGAGCAATGATTGCAGATCAATCGTAAAACCCTTAAACACGCAATTAAGGCGAACTGTTTAAAATTGTGTTGCATACGCTTAGGCGTCTGATTTTAAAAAATAATATAACTCATACGCCTGAAGCTTGAAATTTAGAAAGTCTATTTTTCTATTATAATAAATATGATGAATGTTAAATTATCATTGAATCTGTTTGCAAATGTATGTACACTCCACATATGACTTAGTCTGATGTCAGTTTGACCTAGATATAGATTTTTTTCCATACAATCATATGTGTCTATTGTTGGGTGTGTTCATTATCGGTGCTTCTCTTTGTTTTTACAAATAAGCCTATTGTTTTTGTTTGTTATTAAGGGTTTTTCAACAGAGACGCTACAAAAGTAAATCGATAGGGACAGCACACGACTCCGTATTTTTCCCCGCTCTTTTGACATTTCTCTTCAGTAAGGTTTGCCATTTCATCATGGAAAGATATACGAGCCAACAACGAGTCGAAATTATTAAAATATACTACCGAAATTTGGAGTCAGTGGCCTCAACTTTACGAGGCCAACTTTAAGAGGCCTTAACAATCAGCGATGAGGATCATTTCTGGCTGAATGGCTTCGTCAATAAGCAAAATATGCGTTATTGGTCAGACAGCAATCC
Source organism: Phaonia tiefii (assembly GCA_963931995.1). Taxonomy (NCBI): domain Eukaryota; kingdom Metazoa; phylum Arthropoda; class Insecta; order Diptera; family Muscidae; genus Phaonia; species Phaonia tiefii. The sequence goes on along the minus strand of OZ008371.1, from coordinate 9,179,306 downwards.
ACACGTAATCCATGAGTCATCATTCCATCCCAAAAAAATTACGGTTTGGTGCGGTTTATGGGCCGGCGGCGTCATTGGGCCGTACTTGATGATCAAGACCGGCACATTACTGTGAATGCGAATTGCTACCGTTCAATGATAACCGAATATTTTTGGCCCCAATTTGATAATATGGACTTGGAGGACATGTGGTTCCAACAGGACGGCGCCACAAGCCACACAGCGAATGCCACAATCAATTTATTGGAAACCAAGTTAGGTGAACGTGCTATCTCACGAAATGGCCCAGTCGATGGGCCGCCTCGGTCGTGAGATTTGACGCCGTTTGTTTAAAAAAAACTTTTGTAGCGCTCTTATTGAAAACCCCGTTATTATCATTAAATATTTGCATTACTATTATATTTTGCAATTATCAAATTAATTAATAATGCATTAAATTATGCCAATTAAATACAGATATATATCAGCAGAAACCAAAAAAAAATTTAAAAATTTGGAAAAGATGATAATTTAAAGTGAATAAATGGAAATGAAAATAAAATCGCCAAGTCAGTGGTCGTATGTTTCCCCTTGACGGTCATAGTATATGTCCTTGGTGTCACCGCCTTTTTCTTCTGTCAGAGGATGTGCACAAATCAGCAATACTTTAAAGTACTTGAGTTTTATGCGGATGGTGGCAATAAGTTCACCTATGAGTTTGAACCTATGGACTAGATGTCGCCGTTTCTTCCCAACTACAAACTTACAACCAAATTCATATTTGTTCTCATGGCAGCTGTAGTATATGTCACAGTTCTTCTTTCCTGTGCAGCCATGACCTCAAATTCAGCCATGATAGTTGAAAATCCACCAATAGTATTATGGTTACCCACTTTTGGATGAAATTGCATATAGCTTCAGGAAAACTTATATGCCAAATTTTGTTATAATCAGTTCGTAATTGTAACCTCTGGACCCAATAGTTCTAAGGACATTCATCTGAGGACTGTACTAAAAGGTGGATCGAAATTACATGTTTTAACCCGCTTCATACAAGTGAAATTTTATTAGTCACCCATACGATTTATATTGTGGAGAAACACGTAGTTTGCCAGAATTTGATAGTATTGTAGAACTGCATATACGGAAGCGGTAAATATTCGTATTATGTGTCTTGGGTATTGCTGTCAAAGCGATTCCATTTGAAGTCACTCCACTAATTTTTACCGGGTATTAGTGCCACATTGTCAACGGACGGGTTTCAGCCAACTCTAGTCTTAATTTTTGTGACTTTTAATTTTATATTTCATGTGAATGCCTGGAGAGTAAGGGGCCTCGTAATGTGAGGCCTTTGTAGTTGGCTGAACAACTTTTACTCACTGTCGCGCCCAGGTATCAGTGAGGAACTGGAAAAGAACAATCATATAACCCTGACTGAAAACATGGCTCCAGGGGTGATATCTCGGACTGGAGGAATTGGGTTGTAATAAAATCACACCCGATAAATTTCGAGTTGATCACCGCTTGTATTCATGTCGATCGGAAGCTATCATTAAATTAAGTCATAAAATTGAAAGGGCTACTTGTAGGTGAGGGATTCACATCTTTCAAAAATTTTGATTTCTACTCATATATATATGTATACAGAAATAGTTTATAGAGGATAATAATATGCATACATACCCATTTGTGTGGCAATACACAATACAATACAATTATGTATTTATTGTCATCTATATGTTTTTTTTTAACTATTAAAACTTAATGTTGAAATCTCATTAAATCACGCACACGTTTACAAGTATTGAATTTTTTCATTCAAATTACAAATAATATTTAATTTGCCATTATAGCACTCACACTCATGCATATGAGTAAGCTACACCCACACTATTGTGTCAGCAGTTCTCATATGGAACAATATTTGTGCAGCTATGATACCTATGACAGGCACAAATTATTATGTACAATGGAGCAGCTGAGAACTGTGGGATATCATGAACCTGCAGCAAACACTGTTGAGAACCACTGTGTATTATAATACATACGAAGTTGTTTCCTTTTTTGGGTTTATTTAATAATATTATAAATAAACCTTTAAATGTTAATATGTAAAGTATTCAGTTTCAAATGACATTAAAACTCGAAACATCTGTAAAACTTTGTTTGGCGTTTTTGCCTCTCAACATTCGAAATAGGAAAACTCGGATAATAGCAATATTGCATTAGGACAATTATGGTCAGAGGGTGGTTTATATGTTTTTAAATTTTTAAATATCTATTGAAAAGATATAGAATTATTATAAATACTCGTGGTTTGTAATCTAATTACTATGAAATTGACATTAAATACCAACAAGCAAAATAAACAGACATTAACGCCAAAACACGTAGCTATTTGGACAGAAATTTGTTAAAGTTTCGGGATGTATTTTTAAAAATATAAATAATGTTTGTCTGTCTCCAGCATTGCGTGAATTTTTTGCACAAACTTTAATCCTGATTTCAGTTCCTCTTTTCTTGTAAGCAAAAATTTCATACAAATCCAGTTCTTTTTACTTGTAATACTTTTGCATTCGTTTATTAAGTTTTGTTATGTTACTTTGGGTGGGGAAAGGAAAGTATTAACATGCATGAATCCCTTTTCCAATACAAATACAAATACGATACCGGAAACACGCCTTCGGAAACTGCAGAGCAGGAAAAAATAAACTTTACATCAGCAACGAACTTTGACATCCGTTGGCATAAAGTTTCGACAACTATTCTGACATTGCGGTGTAATAAGGCATGAAATTGGTAAAGATACGGGTAAGGAGGATTGGGAAAAAGGATACAATTAAAATGTACAAGAACATGCGGTATAACATTTATCTACACTTAAGCACTATGACGGTTCATATTAACTCCTTAAAAGTGTAAAAACAATTTTTGACTTCGTTTGTTGTTTGTTAGAAATATTGGGAATAAATAAATCAAACCAATATAAATCATAACACGAGTAGAATTTTTGACCTCAAACCGAACTAAATAAAAAACATTGTTTCCCATTACATCCCATGAAGGGATAGGGGATAACTTCTCGCAATCAGTGAGGTGACCGTCTTAGAAACAAATGTAAGGTGGTCTGAGCATGTACAAGAGCCGCGCACACTAGCCATTGCACCACCGACGGCATTGTATACCTCTACAAAAAACACCCGTTACTTTAATATAATAGAACAATATAAAATAAAATTATTTTAGTTAATGTATAAGAAGTTCATACTACACGCTTATAAGGTCAAAAATATTTTTCTAATTGAAAAATGGTTGGGTTTTGTTGGAATAATAGACGGTCCACTTAAGCACACTCACTGGAATTTATTTTTATGAATTAAAATTTTATGAATATTGACAAGTGAACTATCGATTTTTGTCTCTAAAAAATTACAGAATTCCGGTGTAGGTACAAAATGGGAAATTGGTTGGGATGTCAGGAAAAGGCTGTTAATTTATTCTAATTCTTTGTTTAATTTTACGTCTGAGCAATGATTGCAGATCAGTCGTAAAACCCGTAAACAGACAATTAAGGCGAACTGTTTAAAATTGTATTGCATACGCTTAGGCGTCTGATTTTAAAAAATAATATGAATCATACGCCTGACTGACATTTATTTGTATATTATTACTTAGATTGTGCAATATTAAATAGTCTGGTTATAAAGCTGAATTATTTACATAAAAACTTCCTTAAATCGTTAAAAAAAAATCTGCCTACTATTTAAAAGACCATACAACACATTATAAAACTTAACTTGCTGTTGATTGAAATGTGTTACCCTTTAATCCTCTAGAAAAATGAAGATTAAATTTCAATATTTCACGGAACTGTTTCGAAGCAACCCAGCAATAAGGCCTTCAATTTACAGTCAATATAAATGGATTCCACGTTGTATACTCGTGCGTATTATGAATGTAAATGAGACAATTTACTTTGTGGTGCACTCAAGCGTATGATTAATACAAGTAATATCAATCATACGCCCAGTTTAAATGCAACAAATTTACGTAACACTTCGCGTAACATGGCCTTCACCATCGGCTGCTGCAACTGCTCTTTGGAAAATGTAATACATGACAGACATAATAATTTGCTGGCTGCAGAAAGAGAGAGAAAAGACAAGTTTCTACACTCCGTATTTCCACATTACACAGGAATTGCACTTAGTTCTCTTTACACGAAACACTTGTAATATTTACATACTATATTAGAAAAAAAAAATAAATAAATGGTTTCCCATTACATCCCATGAAGGGACCGGGGAGAACTTCTCACAATCACTGAGCTGTACGCTTTCCAGTTTTCACTCACTGATTGGGACCTACAGTTTTACACCGATTCCGAACGGTATTTTGAGAAGCTTTTTCATGGCTATATACTCGATAGTGTCGCCGTCACTATGCGAGGTGACCGCCGCCGAAAGAAATTTGAAGGTGGTCAGAGCAGGAATCGAACCCAGGATCTGAAGTACAAGAGGCGCGCACACTACCCATTGCACCACCGACGGCCACTATATTAGAAACTATGCAAAAAGATGTTCTCAACTTGCACTACCATGTCCTTTATGACCACTGCTTCAATGTTGAATCCTTAAAGGACATTAAAAGTAATATTAACTAAACGAGAATGGAATGCTAAGAAACCGAAACGATGTAAACTGTAAAACGCCCATATTGCAATATTTTAACATAAAATAATATTATAAAAGGACACAAAGTTCAGACATGAAATGAAACTAGCTTCCGGTAAAACGCATTTCCGCATTCATACGGATATGTGTGGTATGCGGTGGTGTAAGAGTGTGAGTTTGCTTGAGCATGGCAAGCAATAAGTGGCAACAGGAAATAAAGACTCGACAAAAATTATTGGATTTTCTTGTTTTCAATTTGTTTCAGCTACAGAAGGCAGCTACAAATACAACTAAAGTAGATGAAAATGTAATGAAATCTTATTTGCAGCATGTAAAGATATTTTTTGACAATCTTTCTCAGTTCATCTTCATCAAAAAGAAGTACAGAAATTTCACGCAATATAGTTAAAAGTTTCGTCCTCGTCAACCTAAAAGACTGCATGGAATGCGATGGAATTAACAAATTGATAAACTGATTCAAGATGACTAAGTTAGCTGATCAATTCAGTGTTACTACTACTATCTTCATACAATTCAATTTATCTAAGACTTAGTCACGCGTGGCTAGTTTCCGCAATGAGCTTACACCGAAGACACAATAAGTAATACGGTTGCTAATCAAATGATCAATCTCGTTGATAAATAGCGAGGATACACAGGAAGCCTCGAGAGGGTTTCTAATGCTAACCTATATACTTATATACAATGTCTCAGTATACGGAATGTCAAGTTTCCTAGTACAGAGTATGAGCTTGGGTTTCTTCGTATTTATTTACAGCTTTAAGTTGAGCTATGACAGTCGCTTTAAAGGAAAGTTGTGAAAAGTCAGTACAAAGATCATATTTGGATTTGTCTCAGACGTCTTGTTGGAGAAAACGTGTCCTTCTCTTTAGTTTGGGGAAACAAACAGGATTATCTAAAAGTGATAACTTATTTAAAACATATTTTCTTCTTATTCTATATAAATTGCTAAACATTGTCACCATCATATTCAGCAACCTTCATAAGTAGATGAAGAAACTTATGCGTTCGTTTTACTCTATATCCTGTTATAAGTCTTTGATGTTCGCGTGGCCATATTTTGCTAACAAAGGAAAGATTATACCACTGCACGTTTATACTGCTTCCAGATGTTATTATTTCAATTTGATGTTTGAACTTCTTAGACGGCTCAGTTGCTTGAAGTCCTTATAGTACCAGGACAATCGCTGGTCTTTTCAAACATGTTTTTCTTTATACATTAACAATAACACTGCAATAAAAACAACTATGTTGGTATTAAAGTAGATATTCTTTTCTTTGCTAATCTTATTTTAAACTGGAACTAAATTATAGTATGCCATTTTAATATGTGTATCTAAGTTTTGCAGCTGGCAACGGAGATAGGACACAATGCTTCATCATATTTAACTCAAAAAGAATCATAAAATGTGACGCTTTAACATAATAACAAATTACTGGCGTCACGGTACCATGACAACAGTGGAATGAGCAACAATGCAGTTCGCAAAATATGACTCAGATCTATCTGAAAGTCATTAATATCTGCGAAATGTAAATTTATTAATAGTGCAATGTAAAATGTAATAAACATGACCATTCTAGTGCAATTTAAATGCCTCTTCGTCCTTTATTACCTATGCTTATTTTGAAGGACCCTGCCCATATCCTCATCCCTCTCGTACTCTTTCTTTCTACTGAAATTGGCAATACGACATAAAGTGAATTGCAGTGCAATAATACAACAATTCCTCATTGTTATTGCCACTATTATTAACATGCAATACTCCAAAGATGATGATGAAGGAATCTTGTAAGGCAGAGAAAATGCTGCTGTTGATACCAACAGTCTTGCCACTAAGGCACTTTAAACCATTCCAGGCAATATGAAATCAAGTCCTTTTTATGTATTATACATATATCTTGTTTATTTGTTGTTGAAGGAGCCTTCGTTGTGCATTTCATATTTGGAGAACAGAAGTTGTTATAGCAAGGATTCCATCGAAACTTAATGAGGAGACAGAAATTGAATGTCCTAAAATTATAAATTAGCAAAACTTTGCAAGGTCTGATCTACACCAATTGTAAGTGCGACATATGTGTAAACTAAGAAAACCACAGATTATGTTCGTTAATTGGGCAACAATTCAAGAGCGTTTTGTAGTCAATCTTTAATGCCAGAAATAAATAAATATGTAAATATAATTTAAAAATTACTATACTATCCTATGGATTTTAGATATTAGTTATGTATATTAGCGTATGATTGATATTAATAGGTTATACTGCATTGCACTACACTGCGTATGATTTATTCAAATAAAATTAACTACATATACATATCTATACATTAGGGCGGGTCAAATTGTATGGAACGATTTTTTTTGATGAAGCGTATAGCAAAAACTTAATCTATAGGTGATTCTGAGAAATTTTGCTCAAAACACCATAGCTCTAAGTCGGATTTGAAAAGGTATTTTTACCACCTCTCAGAATCTGTATTGATACCTGTAGAATACCTCCCTAATCCCTTCATGGGATGTAATGGAAAACTATTTATTTATTTTATTTAACTTTAACACTATTGTCCTTACAACACCAATGACATTGAAAGCTTGTAACAACTCTCTTGGTTTGCGGCTGTAACACCTAAATATTTCTGCAAAAGACGTTTATGGTGTTCCTTGATGTTTACCCTAAAATCTTTCAGCAAAACTGCCAAAAAAATAAAGTCACACAAAATAAAGACCCATTTCATAATTTAGAATACCTAAAGTTCTTCAACAATACACATTTACTCACAGAAAGTCAGTCATCTGCCTTCTGTTTCCGTCTTCTGTTTTGTTATTCATTCGAATTCCCACTAACAGATAAGACAATAGAAATTATGAAACTGTCCTTAAAAGTGATGAATTTAAGTGTTTTGCAACAAGCTGTAATCTTGGCCCAAAACAAAAGAAACCAATTAAATACTAAAGACAGACAGTAAAACAGTGAATACAAAATGCAAGAAAAAAATTCTAAAGTGACAGCAGTGTTAATTCTGAGAACCCCATCAACAGTGAAGCGGGTTCCAACAGAATGACAGACTAACTGTGGCTCAATGAAGGAGTTGTAAAAAGTGGTTACAAGAAACATTCAAACGAGTGAAAAGAATTTAAAAAAAACACCAGCATCAACCTCCTCCGACTTTCATTAATTAAGAAGTAATAAAATGGAAAATCAAATACCAAAGTACCCTTACTAAGGACTCCGCAGAGATAATTGCAGAAATAATGGTGTGAAAATGGCAAGGGGAAGAGGTGGGAAACAACGAATGACAAACGTCCCCACTGAGTGTATGAGTGTTATTAATTAGTATGAAAATAAACTAAAAGGCGCACAAATGGCGATTATTAGGGAATGCATTTTAAATTATACTAAATTAATCAAGTTCTTGAACATTTAAACACAAACAAGAAGCAAACAATTGTACTTAGAACATTCGATGCAAAAAAAGTAAAATTCTTATTCGTTTAATTAATTCGAAGATGTTTGTAATCAGACGCGTATACTTGATATTCAATGTAAACAATCAGTATTAAGTATAAGTTCAGCAATTTGATATCGGCGTACCTATGGAATATTAAGAAAATTGAAAATGATGCATAAAGTTAACTTATTGAGATTTGAAGTATTTTATAACAACCCTGCTGATATTGGAACTGATTAGAATTTATTTAATTGCAAAAATATATATAGAAAGGGTGTCCCTAAATCACGGGAGAAACCTCTAAGTTTCGAAAGGAAATTTGTGCTGCGTACAAATTTGCTCAGTGCTGTCCGTCTCGCTCCAATGATATATTCCAGAGAGAATATGTTCTACCATTTCGATGTCCTCCTCGCACGTCCTACGTATCTTTGCATCATCGCGCTTAATACCCGCGGTGCCAGGTGTCCCGTTTGAACACCCATTATTCTGCCCAGCGTGTTTTTCTTCAACTTTATAAGCCCTCTGGTCTTGCTTCCATCTACATTGACCCACTGGAGTCCTCGAAGGCACCGAAGTACTTGAGAGTGGTAAGTAATACATTGCGACTGTATCGTATTGTTCGCTGCAAGATTATCTTCACTTTCACCCAGCATCCATGTTACACATGCTGTTATCCATGTTACACATGCTGTAATCTTTGCCTGCAGCATAGGGGTGTGATCAAAAGTACCGATTAAAGTTTTGATCCTCGATTAATACTATTATTCCTGTTCTTCCATCCATCCTGGATTCTACACAATAGCTATGGGTTTGTTTCACTGGCCAATGAGCAAAATATATATGAGTTTGTTCCACTGGCCATCGATGGTGCAATGGTTAGTGTGGCCGGCTATTGTACATGAGAATATGGGTGCAATCCCGCCACTGACCACCCTACATTTCTTTCAACGACGACCATCTTGCTTGGTGATGGCGATACCATCAAGTACTTACCCATGAATAAACTTCTCAAAATACCGTTCGGAACCAGTGTAAAACTGTAGGTCCCAATCATTGAGTGTAGAACTAGAAAGTGCACACCTCACTGTGTGTGGTGAATACATTTCTGGAATGTAATGAAGACTATTATTGTCCTGTTCCACTCTGCTCTCTATGTGGTCTTTTAAATGTAGTTTCTGATTTGACCCCGTTAAACAACTGTCTAGTGTGGTCACACACGTTTGGAAACATGTAAGCGTCTATCTTCATCTTCCTCGTAAATAAATATATTTCTGTTTTATCCAGCCGTGCATTCATCCATCTACGCTGTGCCCAGTTGTAATATACTTCAAGTGGCAATGGGGACCTTCTGCAGGGAATATTCGGAAGAACGCGCCAAGAACGATCATAATATCAGATTGGCTTGATTCTCTCGTTGTTCTAAATTCTGCGTAAACTGATTGTGGTGGGGATATAGGAAAGTGGTGATAGTAACCCCTCTTCTGGTGTTACGCGGCATACTTTGTTCCTTATGTGTATCTTATTCGCCCCAAAATCAATCCACCTATTCCGAAGCATATGACTGATCCAGTCCATTATTGTCCAGTCGACTGATATTGTGCAGCCGCTAGGCTGAAGGGATTATTGTCACCCATAGACCGAATAAAGAAAAAAATGGGTAACTACAAAAATAGTCAGGGTGTAAATTTTGTCACCAAATGATTTCCCACTTGTAGAAACCGTATTTGAATAACAGCAACTCGTCTGATATCTGCGATTTTATTTTCTCTTCTCTCTCTCTATTGTCCTTCTTTGTTTCCATTTCCTTGTTTTCGTTTAGTGTATGGCATGACTCTGCTGGCATGACTCCTTTTTATGTGGCTGTGCAGTCAGCCTCATTTGCTCGACAAGAACGCTCCTCGTCCGGCGAGCATTAGCCGCGTACATCGCCAGCATGTCAGCGCCGTCAACAGCCTAGGTGGTTGGTGAAAGAGGTGTACCCTTTCTCCCGGATATTTGATGAAAGATCGTAGCACATAGTATTCAGTTATAAGGCTGTGCCCACTTGTACGATATTGCAAGTCCCAGTAAGGACCTTCTGAAAGGAACATAGGGGTTTTTTCCCTTAAGAACAATCTCCACTTCATTTTCTTATCAAACTGGCTTGAATCCCTTGTTTGTCAAAATCCTGAGTTTATGGTAGGGATACAAGGAATAAGTGTTCGAAATCTCTCTTGTGTGTGGTGTTCAGCGGCATACGTTGTCTTTTATATGAATGTTATTCGCGCCAAAATTAACCCGCCTGTTCCGAAATATATGATTGTCAGGGTGTTAATTTACCACTAAATTATATTTCCCCATTGTGGACTACCTCGTGTATGGCGGTTTCCACCGACCTTCACTTGGCATAAGCGTGTGTGAACATCAGTAAATCGCTTGGTATCTGTGATTTTACCATTCCATTGACGAAGCGCTTGATGTTTTTAAATAAAAAGGACATTAGGGCAAACGGTCGATACGCACTTCGATTCGCCTCTATTTAGACCAAACGTCTCAAAACTTGTGTCAGTCTTGATGGGACCCCTTTTAATTGGTAGGAATGCGGCGGGACGGATTATTCTGAGATCATTGGGGGAGACGAAAAATCCCATGAACATATTCTCTATACATGATCAATACTGGTTGTCACTAGGATGTCTACTATGGGTTCCCACTTTTTTACTCATAGGATTAGTATAATTGCCTCATTTTTGTGTTAACACAATCTTGAGGTTTTCCGGTATTTGTCAGTTGTGTCCTTTGCAACTTTAGTCTTGTAACTTTGTAACTTTTGGTTTGTAACTTTCCAGGTCTAAAGCCACAGTGATATGGTGTTTCGGACATTACGATTGAGAGGATATTGTCTGCACTAGATAAATGTCGAGTTTCAGGATAGTGGACACAGTTTCTACAGTATGAGAGATGTGTTTCCAATTCACATCCGGATTATCGGAAGGAAGTGTATTCAGCGCTAGTATTTGAGTGAGCTTATCTTCATAGGCTGTGTCGAACTTCAGTAAATGCAGTTTTCCTATATCTGGCTTTTCCTATCATTGGATAGGCACGATTTTCGCACAAGAGTGCGTTGCTAGAACCACGTTGTCATGTGGTTCTCAATAATGCTCATGTGATTAATCTAGTTTCTTGCATTTTATTCCGCAGTTACCGAAGTAGCCTTATGTACCTTTGCGTTGAAGTCGTGTGATACAGTCGCTGCCACTGCCCCTAAGGTCCATGGCATTTTAAGCCTCTTCGAAAGAACGCAAAGAAGAGACATCCAACTCCACAAGATGTGAATCGGACATGTGATAACCATTTCGTTAACAGCACTAAGCTCGTATGTGGTAGTGTTTTGTCAGCTTAATGGTTAAAACGTTTAAACCAATTCCAAAACTAAACGTCAACTGTTCCTGTTCTATAGAAACTGCTGAGGCAATCGAAAGAATACGAACACACATAGAATAACATTTTGTTTGGATGTTTAAATTAATCCATAGCAATTTTGGCGAAATCTACGTGACTATCAGATGCGATATTCGGATTTCTTGTGTGACAGAAACAGAAAGAATTTTGTTTTTGTTCTTCTATGTCTCCAATCGCTATTGGATATTGAATATCAGTGTATTGGAGTTAACTGAGTTGGAAATGTGTCATGATTTAATTAAATGGCACAAGAAGAACAAGATAATGTTTAAGGAAGTTGTTTAGAAACAAGCAAAAATTTAGTTCCAGATTGCTGTATAACGAGTGCAGGAATATTATTCGACTAGGAAACATTTGCAATATGAGACATAGCAATAGAATTTCATTAAATTAATCTGTTACGAATAAAGTCAATGTTTTGTATCAATATATATTTTTCATTATAAATGCAAATACTTAATAACACAGCGAGCAGATTTTATGTTCATTATAACAAGTGGCTGTGGCATTGTGGCTATGTACTCTCCATTGCCATTCAGCGTAAAACCATTTAAAGGTCCTTAAATCTCTTGAAAGCCACTCAACGACAAAAATGGCGTTAAATAATTGGAATTGTTTTATAATAACCATGGCAGACGTGTTGAAGTCAAATACTACAACACATATTTACAAGAATATGAACAAAAATCAAAACTTTAAAAATACTTATTTCAAGGTATTACTGCTAGTATCTCTTAATCAAATATGCAACCTTACGCCCTCCTCTTAATTATTTATAACCCATTAAAGTCGGATAATTTAAAATATATATATTTGGAGTTTACAAGTATTTTTTCATTCTTTAGAGAAGTTTACGACGATTACCAATTATGATTTGAGATATAGCAACACCGTCTTCTCTACGTCAAATCTGACAGCAGAATCTTTAAGTTTGGCAATTTTAATGTACAAAACCTTTCGCACGTACATCGAATAAAAATAATTTGATAAATAGCTTCCCCTCACATCCCATGAAGGGACTGGGAGATATTCTCTCAATCAAAGACGATTCTTACAGTTTTACACCAATTCTGAAAGGTATTATGAGCAGCCATTTCACGGCTAAGTACTCGATCGTGTCGCCGTAACTAAGCGAGGTGCCCGTCGTCGAAAGAAGCAGAGATCAAACTTACTTTCTCAGGTAAAAGATCCGCGTACACTGGTACCGGCGATGGCAGCCATACGTTCAACATTACAGCATAATTAACAATGATAAATGGAATAACTATATAGACCAGATCATTCACCAATATTCTGTTCCTACGGTACTTATTATTATTATTACGGTAACATCCCTGCCCGCAAACAGTAGACACATACTACGCAATACAGTAACATTCCGTTTTCCGACTAAGTTTGGATTCCAATGTGGACAATGTTATATGTCACCTGCGCAATTATAAGTTAGTTTATAGTAGTTACCACTTGGAATCCACCACCATTTTCAATGGCAATGAGAACGCATAAATGATGCAGGAACATAATTAGTTGGCCACCCCCGAAGATACTGTAAAAGACACGGGGTTACAACATTATGCAGACCCGATACCTCTATCCAACTGGTAGATGTCCTTGAAGATTACAAAGCGGACAATATTTCTATCCAACAAATATGATGGATAGGACAGGACAAGTAGCGTTTAAGCCATATGATGTCCCATCTCAGTGTTACAACATTGGAGCTACACTAGTCCCTGACTAACCCATTTGCTATCCGCAACAATAATCTAAGGTCATTCAGCTCAACTCCATGAATTTACACATCTACTTCTACAACGTCTTAAAACTATTTTCGAAAAACAGTTTTTAGAAATTTAAAAATTGTTAGTTTTTAGCCATACAACCACCTCATTCCACTCACACACTTTTACAAAATGTTATAATTCCATAATACGATGTGTATGCGATAATCGTGTGTATGTGTGAGTTAATTTGGGGAATATGCGTCGAAATTGTTTGCAATTGCATCTGGCTGTGTGTGATTGTGTCAATATTTTTGAACGTAAGTGGCTTTTGACATATTTATCTATTACAACACCATATTTTTGAGGTCGGATACAACACAATAAAACAATAATCATTACAATCGTCATTAATAAATTTAAAGTTTGGTACTAAAAACAGAGCTGCCAGAGACCAGCGGATTCAGGGCCTTGGAATATTAAAGCATGTGTTTTCAAAAGGATTCTACTCAAAAATCAAAAATGCATATGGCACCCACAGTTCCCATTTTAAAATATGAACTTATATTGTTCAAGGCACAGGTGCAACAATTCGCAGACTCGAAGAAACTTCTGACAAATACTCTATTAATCCATTTAAAGATTACTTGGGCAAAAGTTCATTAAAAATCCCTTGACCAAACACATAAAATAGAAAGAACTCAGTGTATTAAAATTCGACAGGGCTCTGATATTTCACGAAATTATCATTTGGAACATTTCCTGATAAATCTACATCTGACAGTAGAAACGAAGTGACACTGATCAGGATTTTTACAACTTAAAAGTGCCTGAGACTTCGATTTGAGCAAATGACAAGCCAAAATTACCTGGAAGTTTGCAGCAAACAAACTTCTCACATTTTCTTAGGTCCCAAAAAATAAATCTGTATTTTCCCTTTAACTCGCATGAAGAGAAAAAGGAGAGCTTTTGTTAATCAGAGAGCTGCGCGCTTTCTATTTCTACACTCACTATTTGGGGCCTACAGTTTTACACCAGTTCCGAAGGGTTTCTTGAGATACTTGTTTATGGCCAGCGAGATGAGCATCGCCGAAAGAAATGTAAGGTGTTCACACCAGGAATTGAACCCACGTCATCATGAACAAAATTCTCCCCTACTAACTTTTGAACCACCGAAAGCCGACATCGAGGTTTCACTTAATTTTAAGAAAAAATATTTTAAAAAAATATTGCGAAATCTTCACTGACGAATCCTTTATTTTATTTGGCCTTCGAAAAGGTAGGGTTCAGTTTTTCGATATACTTAATTTCAATGGAAAACAAAAGGAAATGCCATAGCAAGTGTATGAATGGAAGACAAGATTAAACTAAATTCAGCAAGTCATTAAATTTTTAAACACAATTCTATTGTGAAGAGAACTTATGTGATTTAAAAGTTTAACAGGTAACTGAAATGTTAAATTTAAATAACTGAATATCATTTACATTCAGCCGTATACTTGATATTATATGCTAAACATATAAATAATATTAAGTATACGTTCAACACTACAAAGAACTGAAATCAACTACATTATTGTATTAACTAAATTGTTATAGGAAGTCCTTGTTACTTTATCAGCTATATAACAATTCTACGTGTACGTAATCGATAAGTACATATTACCAGTTGTATCCTTACAGTTCATATTAAGTATACGTGCAGAGGAACACAAATACGAAACCCTCTGAATTATTTCAATGATAAATTTGTATTTGTTTTAAATTACAAAAGCCTTTGAGTATTATAACACTGTGACATGGAAAGGAGACGTTGCTGATTTAAATTTTAATTCATTTTCGAAACTTGAGAATTCGTATAAGTATTTGAAAAATGTTTGCAAGTACAAGTGTGCTTGACACTGATTGTTTGGCATATACAGGTTAATACAAATACAAGTATATTTTTCAAAAAAAAAAAATCAAAATTTCTTTTTATTAGAAAAAACATTTACTTTATTACTAGAATATCATTACGTCTATGTGACGGCTTCGCAGTAGCGCACCTTAATTTTGCACGGCCTTGTTGACAGTTTCTAGTCCTACATTATGAATACCTAGAATAATATGTACCTTACGGGTGTGAATATTTTCTGGATTGTTTGTAACACATGGATCTTCAGCAGCACGCCACAAAAAATGAAATGATTAAAATAAAGCTCCGAGAGTCAAATAGCAGCTCCGGGGTCAAGTCACAGCTTCATTTGCATCGTCAAGATGGCTAATAACACGATTACCGAACACAGTGCTGAAAAAAGTCATCTGTTTGTTAGTGCGATAGTGCGGATAGACGGAAACCTGTCCACTCGCAAGCCAGTCTCATACATTTCTCCATTTCGTCCGTAAACTTATTTTTAATACAGGTTGGCACAACTCATTTGCTGATTTAGGTTATAATAAGCTCGTTTTATACTTGATTCGGCTGCGGAAACTGAATTTCCAATTTTATTCATTTCACCAACCAATATTCTAAAATGTTAGTCGCAAAAACTTCATTTGGAATCAGTTTGTGCGCAAATTATGGTCAAGTTGGTTGCTGCAAGCGGCTTTGGTAATAGTTCGGATGTAGCAACAGTTTTTTTCAAATATGAGATTGCTGCAACCAAATTGCTCATGAATTCTCTTGGTGCAACCGAATTCATTTTTAATTCAATTCCCACAACATGTTTATATATATGTATTTCATGTCATATTTCAATTCGATTACCACAACATATTTATATATATGTATTTCAAATGGTGGTGTACTGGTAGTGTGCGCAATTCTTTTATACGAGAACGTCGGATCGATCCCTTCTCTGACCACATTACATTTCTCTCGGCGGTCAACTCGATTAGTAATGGCTACACTATAGAGTATTTAACCAATGAAAGTTTCTTGAAATACAGTTTCAAACCCGTGTAAAACTGTAGGTCCCATTGTGTGAGTGTAAAACTATAAAGCACACAGCTCACTGATTGAGAGAAGTTCTCCCCAATTCCTTCATGGCAGAGATTGGTAAACCATTTTTTTAGACTAAGACAGTAGATTGAAATTTTTGGAGCAAACTACTTAGTTCTCTTATGGGGCTGGCGGTTTATATCGCAACCTGATGATATCAAATAGACTAATTAGTCTAAGTGAGTCTTTCGTCAACTGCTACCAATAATTAACCCAACCTAAGGGGACAAACCATTTGCAGATCTATTAAGGCCTTCAACAAGTCCCCACATGTCGACATTCCGTTCACTGTCGACATTAAGCCTATGGTCGCGTGTTATGCATGGTTTGTTTCTAGTATAATCATGTTCTGCCCTTCGCATCCACCAGTCGTGCTCCTTGTACCTAGAAAAAAAATAAATGATTTCCCATTACATCCCATGTAGGAATCGGGGAGAGCTCTCACAACCAGTGAGCTGTGCGCTTTCTAGTTTTATACTCACTGATTGGGACCTACAGTTTTACACTGGTACCGAACGGTATTTTTGAGAAGCATTTTCATGGCTAAATAATCGATAGTGTCGCCATCACTATGCGAGGTGACCGCCGTCGAAAGAAATTTTAAGATGGTCAGAGCAGGTATCGAACCCAGGATCTCAAGTACAAGAGGCGCGCACACTACCCATTGCACCACCGACGGCCACGCTCCTTGTATCTGTTTTTTTTATTTTTATTGACATTTCTAGCTGTGGCGGTTGGCAAGACCAGCCCACTGAGATTGTGCATTTTTCCTACCTCCCGAATTAAGGTCAGCTGCTAAATGAGGATCAGATCCTGACCAGGTTTTAATACTCCGAAAGTCTGTCAAACCTGGATTTTTGCCCAATTTATCAGTAATCAGTAATTGATGATTTTCCGCCTTTTAAAAACAAAATAATGCCCCATTAGTTCAATGAGCTTCGGTGTCGATTGTCATCTCATTACTTTAGATGAACCGATGTTACAGAACATACAGGTTGTTCTTACAATCATCTTCTGAAAGACTGTGAATAACATTATTATGGATTATTTGACATAGCCTGGGAAAACCTGACCTACTACTAAGGATTTGCTTGCAGTTAATCCCAAGTGACTAAAAGCCAATGAAAGTCTACACGCCCTTTTGCATCCAGTTTAAAGATTACGGAGAACATCCCACCATTAAGGCTTTTTATACATTGGTCCGTGATTTGAGATTTCGTGCCTAATTACTCTATATTTCCGACGTCACAAGGCGAGGTATTACATCTCGGAAATAATAAAATGTTATTTCGAATAGCGCCCTTTAACCAAATACAACGGTAATTTTACGTTAAAGAACACTAACTTTTATTGCCACTAGTCGTATACTTGATATTATATATGAAGTGCACAATTAATATTAAGTAGACGTTTAGCTGTTCAATTTTGGAAATACTCTGGATTATGCGAGGTTATTCGCATTAAAAACTTAGAAAAATACCAAAATTCTAGTAAAATGTCGTCTACAAAATTTCGTTTAAAGGTTCTAAATAAATATTTTTATAACAATTAATAAAAGATATACTCCAACTCCAACGTAAAGTGAGACTGAACATTAAGCGCCTTATTCATAAAAAGTTTCGAGAGATTTGAGAGACGAAATGTGTGCGTCTTAAAATGTATGAACAAAAAATGTATCCTAACAATATCCTTCATAAAGTAACTTGAACTTCCAGCTTAAAAAAAAAACCGTTTCCTATTACATGCCATGAAGGGATTGGGCAGAGCTTCTCACAACCAGTGAGCTGTCCGCTTTCTAAGTTTTCAGTCACTGATTGGGACCTACAGTTTTACACCGGTTCCGAACCTTATTCTGAGATGCTTTTTCATTGGTGAGTACTCGATAGTGTCGCCATCACTAAGCGAGGAGGCCGTCGTCGAAAGAAATGTAAGGTGGTCAGAGCAGGGATCGAAACCATTGCACCACCGACGGCCACAATAAAAAATACTCGATAGTGTCGCCATCACAGTTATGTTTACCAAAAGTAGTAATAGAATTGTATTTTGTTATCACAACGTTCATAAATTCATAGACGATAATATACTCCTGAATAGTTTTGATAGATGTTGTGTTACGAATACTAACATTCAGTTTAATACCAAATACGATTGACTTTAAGTTCATATATAAGCTGATGTTGTTGCACATCTTTGATAGCTTTATTTCCAGCTTAAGGCAATTTTTTAATATACACATTGTTATGTAGCAGCTGCTTTAAAGGGATGATGTTTAGAGGAAGAGTTGTTTTTCTTTAAGTTTATAGTCATATGTTAAAGGATTTATGACTTGTGGGTTGATTACTCTGGGTATAATAATAAAAGACCTCCCATAATGATCATAAAATATACACAGTAACAAGAAAATACTGTAATATGGTTTCAAAACTAACAACCCAAAAAATAACGAAAAATCCTTAAAACACAAGCCAGACAAAAAAAACATGGACATTGTTTCAAAAAATTCAAAAGGAAACCCAAACATAGAAGGAACGTGATACCTCATGTATATTTAGATATTAAAAACAAACAACAAAACTGAAAAACAGCAACAATTTTAAGGATTTCGTATGAAACTAGTTTGTCATGATATTAGTTTCTCATGCAATTAATTGCTGTTTAACATTTACGAATCAAAAGTCCTTGAACGATCCTGCTAAAATTTAAATTTTATGAGTTTTTAAATATAAATTAAGAAAGGAGACAACAAAGAGCTACGATTCAAGTCTGGTTAACATCATAACACTTAAGAGCAGTTTACAACATTATTTCTGTTTCCCTTCCTTTGTACTCGTACTCAGGAATATGTGTTCCTTCGCCAACAATTTCTGCCACTGTAGTGAAATTATATTAGTATCTTCACGATTTTTATGACACAACTGAAAAAGAAATGCCAACTCTTAAGAGTTTCATTCACTTTTGTTCCCGATGCTAAAGCAAATGCAAGGAATGTACCTTAGTTGCCATTAGTTCAACGTCCGCCTGTGCAATAACACCCACCCGTACCAAATGGCCAACTGTAAAGCAACAATATTGCCCAAAAATGGAAAAATGGCTTAAAACAAACAAGGAAAAGGATAAAAATGCCAACTGAAACTGTATCGCATAAACCCAACAGGAAATGCACGTTCTCTTGCACAAACACAAATGCGCATTTCCTTTCACACACGGTGTAAAATAAAAATACTCGCCCACAAGTTGACATTAACGCAATCACACACGCTTGTATTTCAACTTCATCTGTTGCTGTATGTGTTTATACTTGTATGTGTTCGTCTGTATGTGATAATGTAACACAAGTAAAACAAACCAGACAAAATTAATCCTTATTCTATAAATAAAGTACATTTTACCAAAGAGCTATTAAAAAGAGAGACGGAGCGAAAGAGACAATGTGAGTTTATGTGACTCCTGTAAAAACTTTTAACTTTTCTACTGTAGGTGTTGCTGTATACTGTGGGTTGCCATTGTGTGTGTGTGTTTGCATTGTGGTGTCCTTTCTAGCCATGGAAATTGAAATGATGAATGCGACAACGTTGACGAAAAGTTCATAAAATTTTTAAAAGCGACACTGCTGCATGACACAACGGCGTTCTTTGTTATACAAGATCTTTGCCATCTTTTCAATATGTTCTCGAATTACCTTCAGACTTTTGTTAGTACTTTGTTCAAACACTAAATGTTCACTGAATTGCTTATAAGAATAAAAGAATCTCGAACCATTTACTTGCTATTTCCCATCGAGTTTTTATATTGGCAAAACAATTGTATACCTAGGACAATCGTTTATATAGAGGATACTAAACAAAAGTGCTGGGACTTGCCAGGCCTACTTTACGATAAATATATGAGGAAATTAGGGTCTGATGTCTGAGGAAATTAGTGACACGATAACAAGCTTTTGATGGCCTGAAATAGACAACATTGCCTGGGACAACAAGTGATTCAATAGGACGATGTCACTTGTCACACAGCGAATGAAACAAGGATCCATTGGCGAACGAAGTTCCCCGGACGTATTGTTCCGAAGCAACTAGGTCAAATGGCGAATTGACACCATTTGACTTCTTTCTCTGGGGCTACGTGAAAAGTATGGTGTATGTCAATAAGCAAGATACAATTTCAGAGCAGAAGGGAGAAATCCGACGCATTATGAATGATATACAGCCCGAAATTGTTAAAACTTCATGGCCGCATCAGAGCATCATGTATTACCAGAGGAGTCACCAGAGGTCATTTAACGGATATTATGTTTTATACACAAGCCATAAAATAAAAAACCATACTGAAATCCAAAACCATTTCGACAAATTTTCGCGTGGTTTATTGCTAAAAGAAAATCTTCGATCTTATTGAATCCCCCTGTAGAAATCATTTTCAATTCGAACAAAATACATAATAAATAATGTTACCAAAACTGCAGGGTATTCCAATGTCCTCTACTATCCTTTTTTTTTTGTTAGTTGTCTCTTATAGTTAGTTCCGCTATTTTGTTCCTTCGTTTTGGCTGTACGTTTCATCGTGCTTTTGCTTTTATTGGAGTCTAAGTAAAATGTTGCGTTGCGTGAAAAGTAAAGTAGATACGTGCATTTTTCTCCAAGATATTTTCTCGCCAACATTTTCTCACCGGCAAGATTTATGAAAACAAACACAGTATATCCTTTGTACATTAGATAAACTTCAACGAACTATTGCTGGTATAATGAAGTTTACAGCTTTCAATGAAGACTACGGGCATTACGTTAAGTTTTCATAACACGAAAACGGAAATATGTACATTCGTATTTGTTGTGAAGTTTTCAAATATTAGAAAATATTGAACTGACTTTGTTGCTAAGGTGTATGGGAATTAAGGTGTCTCAAAACAGTTTCAAAATTGAAAAACATAAATAGCAGTGATAAATTGTATTTATTGTGCCTTTTTAATGGTATTTTTTTATTTTATTATTCATGCTCACGGCCATTCTGTATCTCTATTAATTGAGATGTAGTCTATTTTACGACTCTATTAATAGAGATATAATATGGTATTTAACTGGAATAATAAAGTAAAAAAACAGACTTATATTGTTACGATACAAGTGGTATATATGTATATTTGTTGTAACAGTTTGTATTGCATATTACAGCTTGAGTGCCAAGCAGTTTTAGTCCTAATATAAAATTCACCTAAAAGTATGCCATCACTGCATATTGAACAGCTAGGACGTACCAACTCACCACGACTATTTGACGATGTCGCCATGAAGATTCTAAGCAAATCGAGATAGATATGGCACTGCTACGAGAAGGAACAGATCTCGATGCAGGCTGATTTCAAAGGCGTTGAAGTATACATCGTAAATTAATTGTTTGGGTATTGAGTAAAATATATCTTGGTAACATTTTTACTGTACAAGTAAAATAAAGGGAATTCTAGTTTTCGCATTTTGAAGTGAATTTTCGTTCGACTGATCGCATCCATTTGGTATAGAAATCTGGATTACGAATGTGAATATTGGGAAGCACCTCAAGAAAACAACTTAAAATCTCAAACTGTTCAAATCGTATTGCTATATATTACTTACTTACTTGCATATCCGGTCTCGAACAACCCCGGGGGTTCAGGCGTCAGGGGACCTTATAAAATGAAGATAACATATTTCGCCAACCAGTTCGTTCTTTTGCCTTATCTCTCCAGTTGGCAATACCAAGTGTATTCAGGGATGCATCAACCTGATCCCTCCAGCGGAATCTTGGTCTTCCTATTTCTCGTCTTCCTTCGAGTTCGGTTCCAAAAACCCTTCGCTGATTCGTTCGTCTTCATTGAACCAGTGCACTTGCAGTGTTTTGATCCGCTTAACTGTATCAATGTCGGGATATAGCTCGTGCAGCTCATGGTTCATGCGTCGCCGATACTCGCCGTTGTGCCAAAACTGGTCAGTTGTCGAGTTTCCAGGGCCAAACATTTTTCGGAGTATTTTTCTCTCGAAGACTCCTACTTGCGATAAGACCCAGGATTCTGCGCCATAATGCAAGGTAGATTCCATAGAGTCTGGTATTGCTGGACGTTTGTTACTCGAGAGAGGGCTTTATCTCTAAAGTGCTTGCTTAGCCCAAAATAACATATATTCGCAAGCATAATTCTCCGCTTGATCTCAAGCCTGACGGTGTTGTTTTTGTTTACGGCAGATCCGAGGTATATAAATTCGTCCACCGCCTCGAAGTTATAATGGTTATCAACGTTCACGCTTTGGTCTAATCACGTGGAGACCCTGTTCGTTGAAACCATTAATTTTGTCTTGTCCTCATTTACCGTCAGACCCACTTTTGCTGACTCCTTCTCAATTCTCGAAAAAACCGCAGTAACTTCTTTAATTGTCTATATCATCAGCATACGCGAGCAACGTATGACTTTTGCTGCTGATGGTCTTATTCATGTTGACTGCAGCCTTTCTTATAATGATCTCCTTTTAGATGTTAAAGAGATCGCACAATAAGGTGTCGCCTTGCCTGATGACTTACTTAGTTTCGAAAGGTTCGGTAAGATCCTTAACAATTTTCACTGCGGATTTGGTGTTCGTCAAGGTCATTCTGCAAAGGTGTATGAGTTTTGCAGGAATAGACTTTCTCCCGTATCGGGCTATCGTAGGCCGCCTTATAAATAAATATAAGATAGGTGTCGATGTAATTTTCGTGGATCTTCTCAAATAGATGATAGTTGTCGATTTGTTTTTCGTTGGTCTTCTCCAGGATTTGGCGTAGCGTGAAAATCTGGCCAGTTGTCGATTTTCCAGACCTAAAGCCACACTTATATGGCTCAATCAGCGAAAATAGGTTTTAGTCTTTCGCACATTGTACTTTCACGGTAGGTGGCACAGAGATACTCGGATCACCTTGTTTTAAAAATGGGGCATAGAATAGAAATAGCTGTTCTGATCTCGTCTTGGTTAGGAGGGGGCAATCGAAAATTGATAATCCTAGGCATAAGATAACATGATGAACCAATTACATTGTGCAACACCAATTTTGGGGGTGGACTATTCCTGAGCCAAATGATCACACTGAAATCTTAATCCCTGTCAAATTTCACTGAAGACATGTTATCACAAGAAGTCGGTCAATTCAATATTTATACTTGATTTTTATATTTATCTCGGACAGTATTGGATAAAAAATTCAAACTGGCCACGCCCATAAACAAAAGTGTAGCTACATAGCGGTCTAAATTTTTGGCGTTTGACTATACTCACCTAATGTGATCATTTGGCGGAGGAATCGTCCACCCCCAAAGCAAAAACTTATATTTTGTTGTATTTTTTTGTAATTTATATTTTGACTTTACCAAGCTTGGTTGGATCAATTATAAGGTTATGTCAAAATTTTAACCCGTGTTACCTATTTTTGGCCATTTAAATAAAATATTTCTTCCATAAACTTAAGCGTGTCGAAACGTGTACCGACATAACCCATTTGCTATAGCGTTCGCCTTTTACATAATCAAAAGCCACGTACTAGATGTTGTTAACATCTGTGGGAATTTGGGAGCTGTAAGTTGATAGCTTACATGGGCAGACGGACAAAAGGACGCACGGCTAAATAGATCGGCAGTCGGGCTAATGAAAAACTGATAGACGTAAGGACAAGGACATGATTACATACATTGCCATTGGAGCTACTCACATGTCAATTAATCTAATTCCACATTTAAACAATTTTGAAATATCAGTGCCATTGGAGCTAAAATACCGTAATCTTCTGATGTTTAAACCCATCTTGTTTATCATCATCAAAATAAAGGAGCAGGCATGAAGTACTTTTGGGCCTCGCTCTGTTTTTGAATGAAAATACACAAACTCTTGGTCCAATTTCCACAAATTTTTGTTTTGTGGAGTTAAACAAATTGGCCTCCTTTATTAAGATGAGTCTATGTCTTATATTCCTGTGTATTCCATCTGCACTAACTCTTAATCCCCTGGCTCTACAGTGTGATGTACTGTATAAATGCAATTGCAATTCCTCGATAATACTTTGAATTTTCTCTGATTTAACTTGTTAAAATCTCTGCATTTGCAATATTCATGTTCCCATCATCTGTTGTTTTGCAATTTGGCCCCATAGTAAATTGTTTCATGATGGGGTAATAACCTCTGACAGCTATTGCCAGAGTGCAGGCTTTGCAAATACATACTCCAGATGTATTTTATTTCTATTTGATATTTAGGAAAAAACATAAATATTTCAACAATTCAACCATTATTGTTTTAATACCAATCATAATACTATTACAAGCCCAAAATGAAAAAAAGAATCAAAACAAAACTAACCGCATCGTTCTACTGCCAAACAATGTACCACATCATCAACCATGAGGCAGAGTTGAAACCACAGGACAACAGCAGGCAAAATTGCTTCAAATGCACTAACATTTGCGAAAAACTTCATGATTATGGCAATGGTATTTTTTGTAGCGATATAACAGCAATCCTTCTCGAAACCCCCCCCCCCCTCCCTCCATCCCCTTTACAAACGTGGTTGATGGGAAACTTATCATTTATGTATGCAGCTCCATGAGAAAACTATGAAAATTCCTTTGGTTTGTCAGAGTTTTCCATACCATCCAAAAAAATACGAGAGTTTCCTGCCACACGCCCCCAAAGTAATGAAATCTCAACAACTACAAGAGTGTGCAACGCTAGATGCACTCGTAGTTGCACCAAAAGATGCATCTATAACTTATTCAGTTTCATTTGAATTTTATGGAAATATTTTTGGGAAATTTCTTAAAATATTTCCCTCCTAAAACTGCTATTTTTTTCATGCTGCTGAACATGACCACAGCGCACAGTGGTTTGTAATTGTTTCTCTTTTTTTTTTGTAGAGAAAAAATTATAAAAACCAGAAAGAGTAGTGATGATATAATGTAAGAAATTTAAATTTAGTTTAGGAACAGATCCCTTACATCTGGTCCTTCAGGAGAATTGCCCGTAGTTGAAGTTGATAACTCAGACTCCGTGCAAATTCCGTGCAAACAGCAAAATGAAAGCAGATGGATAAACACCGCAAAACCACGAAGACGTCAATAGTTTGACATTTTTAGTGACAGTACTCTCATAAAGTTTGGTCCTCGTGGAACTCTCAATTCTGCTCAATATTTGTTTTGGCCACCGGTTAATAGAACTGTTATGTTGGTCTTTATACGGGAAAATTACTTTCTATCTTGGCTTTAATTTTCGAGTCGTCACCTTGCGGGAAAAATTATTTTCATTAAGACTAAGATAATATAAAAGCCAATATATATTATACGGGGGCTGCTGTTTATATTTCTGGCCCACAAAGTTGACTACATCAAGACCAAGTTGAATAGACTATCCGAAATTGAAGAAACCGTAGCATTAAGGAAGCTTATGCGTATTCAGCCAAATTGGAATGAACACTCGATAGTTTCAACATCACTAACCGAGGTGACCGTTGAGAAATGACAAGCGGTCACAGCAGGGATCGAGCCCACGTTCTCTACAAGAGCCATGCACACTAACCACATTGCACCACGGACGACCGTCTGCAACAAATTTAAATTACCGAATATACATAACCACTGTTTCATTCCTAAACCTTCACAAAATCTGTCAAAATAAGAACATCTCAGTTAAGACGACGAAATTCCAAATATTAATCTGCGGAATGGAATCTGCTCTGTTGTACATTTGTACCACTCGGAACTCGAAGACAAAGTCAATAAGGAAGATCGACATATAAAGGGTTTTTCAACAGAGACGCTACAAAAGTAAATCGATAGGGGCAGCAACCGACGCCATATTTTTTCCCGCTCTTTTGACATTTCTCTTCAGTAAGGTTTGCCATTTCATCATGGAAAGATATACGAGCCAACAACGAGTCGAAATTATTAAAATTTACTACCGACCGACTACTACCGAATGACTTCGTGATTACAGTCATAATGAAGTTGTTAATGGAAACCACTGGCAAAGCACAAATTACAGCCCTATTCAATTGGATGTAGTTATTAGAAAATGGAATTGATCCATCATATTATTAGGTGTCCTGTATACAATTTTGCTAAAGGAGCCCTCAGATGTATCGCAGGCCAGGATTATCACCAAATACATGGAGGCGGTGCCTGGGAAACGAATACAAATAAAGCCGTTTATCAGGTAAGCAAATCAAATCACTTGCCAAAGATAGAAATTGATAAAAAGAGTTCGCAGTTTTTTAAAGTTTTTATTAAGACTTTGTACTACAATTTTAGTTAATCTAGAGAAGTTCGTACCACAATCTTATAAGATCAGGAATATTATTCTTGATGAAAAATTGTTGGTTTTTGTTGAAACAGTAGACCGCTCAGCTAACCACACTCACCGACATGACTAGTTTCGAACCCCATGGTGCCTAACTACTGATGCCTAACTATTGTGACTGAATTGATATCATCGTTAGATCATCAATGATATATGTATATGCATCTTTTTCACTAACCGGAGAAAACATGATCTCTTACAGCCGTAAAGGAAATTACAACTTTAAACATAACGAGGATCTAAAACAACTAAATTTGAAACATATGGTAAGGCCAAACCAAAACAGAACGAGACAACTACAATTAGAATAGTTCGTTCTATAAATATAACTTTCAGAACTTCTGCATCAGGGCGTGTAAGTAGGAAAGCAATATGTAAGTAGCGACAACCAATCACTCTTCACAATTAATAAATGTCTTCGGTGAGTGACTTGTGTAAATACACACCGCAGTGGCTTAACGGGCAAGACGCTGCTAAAGATGATGCTTCGCAAACATCAAAACGATCGTCCAGCGAATGTGAGTTCGAATCCCACCCGCTGCGTTTACATTTTTTTCACTAACGGGAGAAAACATGATCTCTTACAGCCTTAAAGGAAATTACAACTTTAAACGTAACGAGGATCTAAAACAACTAAATCTGACATATTGTTTTTAAATAAATTAAGGACATATACATATAACTTTATCCCCGACCTGAGTCCTGATATTGTTGACTTAAGTACTGCTAAGATGCCCATACACTATTCCGTGAAATATTTTATTTAAAAATATTTTGCGCGGATAACATTGATCCTCACACAACACATCATTCAAAGGACTGGAGAGAAGCAGAAATATGGGTAACATCTATTGAAGATTGTATGATTTCTAAACTAAGTAACTGTTCCTATGACTTTTCCATTCCATTCTGCTATTGTGATTTTTATATATTTGTATGCTTATACGTAAACAAATATTCGTACTTCTTCCCTAAATGTACTCGTATCACATGGCGTATGATTATTATTAAATTTAAAATTTTTAAATTTTTTACCATTTATTAATATTTAGTAATACCTATTACCAAATTAGTTAATAAATCTTGAAATTGAAAGATGAGTCATCTTTAATTAGCAATGAGGCCCTCTTTAGATTCGCTGATTAACAATAGTACACGAAACAGCTTTCCAACTTTGAACCATAGCAAAAGGGTACATATCAGTTATGACATATATGTACCCTTTTGCATAAAAAAGAGTCTTAAACCACTGTACTAATGAAGTTTTTGAGGTGATGGCTACAACTGTGGCTGATTGTGACGACGTAGATTTTGATGCTGCTGTTGATTTTGATTCACATTCTCATTCCCATTGCTGATGATTGTGTTCATTTGTAGCATTTGTTGTATCTTGTGGCTGTAAGCATTTGTCTGTCCTTCCAGCTACTCCCTTTCCTCCACCGAACTTTAGCAACAATTCCAGCACTGTAATACAATTGCACTACACGCACTCTGGAAGTCTAGGTGAATGGTGCATGGTGAATGTTTTTGTGTTTTGGAGCAGCATGGTTTCTAAGGGTGTTTGCATTATATCAGTCAATAATCCTATGCAAATAATAGCTATTGGATTTACCAATGCAATCAGATAAAGGTTTTACAGCTCGAACAAGTATCTGTCGTTAGCGAATGAATGGAAAAAAATACAGACAAAAACAAAAGCAAAACCTTAAACCCGATAGCAATGAAGTAGCACAAAATGCCAAAATGATAAAGATGAAGATGAAGTTATTGCACCCACTTCAAGGAGTCTAATAGCAAGGATGACGCTGATTATGAGTGTGAGTGAGAATGAGAGTGAGAGTTTGAAGTAACTGTATGACTGTAATGTTTCGCATGCAACCGAAGATGATGATAACCATCAGGATAATGATGCATAGTAAATATTGCACTTGCATTATTGTTGCTAAAACAATGAACTTCTGCATGTGTAACAATGCAAACTGTAGCTTCCTACTAACTTGCTGCTATCAGTGCTGGGCAAATGTAATCATTAAATAGCATGACAGGGGCAATTAATACAACAAGAACACATTGTTTGTACGTTGCTCTTATTTAAACGCTCTTAAATTTTAAATACCTACAACCGTGTAATGTTGCCTCAAAATCGTAAATGTTTAAACACACCTTGTCACTAAAACACCCGAGCATTGATGAACTCTATACATAAAACCACATCAGTTACAATGTTTACTCTGACAGTTAATCCCGAGTTTTCCACAACAGAGAACCCAATACCACCTCAGAACAAGGAATGACGGCATGTTGATATATTCCAGTTACATTTGTTTTAAAGTATCTGGTGATAGCTGAATGTTGTCCCGGTGATACTTGCACAAGGGATTAAACAGAATGAAACTATGCCAACAGATAACGTAGAGAAACGTAAAATAACAAAACAAATGTATATGACTTAGCTATTTTAATTAATCTATTTTATACTAGATCCCTGTGTTAAGTTTTAGCCAAAGCGTCACATAGCGTATGATTAATATTAATACTTAAATTTTAACACGTTTTGTGTGTAAGCCTTGTCTTTATTAAAAAAAATTCTCTCGAAATGTAGATTAAGATTGCTGTTCATATTTCTGGCCTATTTTATATTAATGCGAAGATAATACTGATGGATAGGAGTAACAGCGCGGATGGGCTACCTCCTCACTTTCGGGTAAACTAAAGTGCTAGTATAGGAGCAGGGATTTCCAGTGAGGACATTTCATTCAGACAATAACTGCAGTGTCTTTCAGGCTGCAATTCTGGATGCTATAACTGTGAAATAAGGGATGATGAACTCAATCACTTATCTATCTGATGAGTTCTTTATCTGAGCTGAAAGTAAATCGGCACAAAATGCAATCAGGTCGACCAACTATTACTTGGAATCAAGCAGGGTTTTCATTATGAAGTATCCAATCTTTGCTGGCCATAATAGACATGTCTCTTGCTGAAGTTGCTAATTGCTATATGTCTGAGCATTCATGCTTCTGTTGATCCATGCTGATCTATACCTACCCGTATGGTTTCGTTGATCACTGGAGGCGTGGCAGAATCATCGCAACGTAGGCCGATTTGGAACAAAAGAATTTCGAGGGATATGTTGAGGATCCAATCGAAGAGGATACTGACACGCTTCAAAGAGTATTGTTACCATTACGGAGTAGCGTTGGATAGTAAGCTAACTCCCATCGCTTGTGCAAATTACAACAGAGATTGTCTTTGGATGTGGAATCCAAACAGGAAGCTTTCATAAATTAGAACTTGAATTAAAATCCAATTACGGAAGCGCAACGCAAGAGGGCATGATCAAAATGTGTCAAAGTAGTGAGACGTGAGAAAGTATTGAATGATCGAAAACGTATCTAGTTTAATGCCTGTGATATTTTTCGAAATCGTGGAATTAAAAAGGCTCTTTCGGAATTGGATGTAGGTAAATCCCCGTGATGGAATTCCAGCGGTTGGAACTCGACACCTTCTCACCCATTAATCGAGATTTTCATCCTCTCATATCGTGCTGGCGTCTTCCCTCCGCTTTGGTATGTTTCCAATATATAGCCGACCCACAAAATATTCGAATCATATAACCCCGACAACTACCGAACAATTGCAACCATCTCGTGAATTATCTTCTCAGTGAACAACAGTGTGGCTTCCGCAGAAACCGCTCTACATGTGATATGACTGTGTTCCTAAGCATGGGGGATGTGCGCTTCCTAGTTTTGGAAATTGGTTGGAATATACAGTTGTAAATCTGCTCCGAGAGTTTATTTTAATGATATTTTTCTGTATTTTTAAATTGCGCATGATTAATATTAAATGAACCTACGTATGATTAATATTGAATGAAACGTTTTTGGAAACATCACATAAACTCCTACAGACGAGACTGGTAGAAAATATTTAGTGTCGTATTAAAACAAAAATGTATCCACTTTGTTAAACAGAACATCAATGCAAAAGAAACTATTGTTTTAACGAATTCCTGTGATATTCTTTTAATCTTTGTGAAATGCTACTTTTAATCCATGTTACCGAATTCTGTATTAAAGCTTTCACGCAGGAAGAAAATGACCTCTTCCAGATGGTAGACAATTTTAAATAAAATCTGTCCTTTCACCACTTGAGAATGAACGACTGAAAGCGATTAAATTGTAATTACCAGTACCCGCTCCAAAGCTTTGAGCATTTCCTGCTTTAGAAATCACAACAAAGAAGACTAAAATGACAAAGAATGTTGCACGACAAGAACCGAAACACTCAACAATTTCCATAAACTATAAGATGGCTTAACTAAAAAAACCAAGGCAATAAACCAAAGAAGAAACAAAAGTTGCATGCCCAACGACAATGGCCACCAAAATATGGCACATAGTATTGTATAGAATAACAAAGAACAAAAGAAAAGCCAACAGCCAAGAAACAGGGACCGGGCCATATGTAGGGCGTGCGTAGTCCTTCAAATCTCTTGAATTTCCTGTATGAAATTGTAAGCTTCCGAGTTCGTGTTTAGCATTAACAAGGATATCCTCAATGATATTGAAATAGTGTTGTTTCTTCTTTCGCACAAAACCTCTTGGAAGGCTGAAGAGCAGAGTGAAGTAGAGGAGTCAAATATTGAATTTTTTTTTGGGTTTTCAATGGTATTTGTGTCTCTTTTCCTAGTTTCTGTTGGCACATTTATTGTAAACAAAAACTTTAAACAACAAAGCAAAGTTATTTTTGCGGAAGCAAAACAGCTGTCCTTGACAATTTGCACTACCCCAGCAAAAACAAAAACTATTTCTGTTAGGAAAATTTATTACGAGTGTTTTATTAAAATTTATTTTTTAAGCCCCTTTACATATAGTATACATATACATACATACATATACATATACATGCAACATTTTTGAATGCTTTTGCCGAGTCTTGTAAAAAAATAAATAACTCCCGTTCTACTTGGAAAAATAAAAAAAAAATGTGAACGAGGGTGGAATGAAACCTTGATTATATATTTTTTATTAAAGCAATTGGGCGGATGAGCAATATTATAATTAAGACGAATGAGGGTGAGATAAATTAAACAATAATCACATCATGATACTTGAGGAAAATATCAGGTTCATTTTTTGCTAAGAGTTTTTGCCTGTTCACCCTTGATTCGTGACGTATGTCAGAGTCAATAATGTTCAGTTTACCTTGCCATTTCATCATGAACGGACCTACAAACGAACTACAACCACCATTAGCCAGGTTGAGTTTTATTATCAATAATTCGTGCTCTTTGAAAAATATGTTTCGCAAGTTACGTCCGACCAGACCATTTAAGTCATTGTAACCAAGTTTCGCACCAGTTTCTCTACATTGGACATAAATCCAACAACACGAATACGTAGACTGCGTACCGAGTAATATTGCTGATGTATTCGCCAGTGTTTATGTACACCGCACTAAGTCCATACGTCGCCGAATGCAGGAATTGGTATTATCCTATCCGGAAAATGCTGTTCCAGAGCTAATGCAATATTTGCTGCAGTTTACGGGCCGGCGGCACAATGGGACCATACTTCTTCAAAGACGGTGATGGCCGCAACGTTAAGTCAATAGAGTATGGTACTGTTCGATCATCACATTCTTTTCCCCATATAGAAGAATTGGACTTGGTTGACATGCGCTTTCAACAGAATGGTTCCACATGCCACACTTCGAGCGATACCATGAACCAATTGAGAGGCGAGTTTGACGAGCAGTTCATTTCACGTTGTGGCATTGTGGCCGCCTCGTTCGTGCGATTTGACAAAACTGGACTGTTTTTGTGGAGGTATGAGAAGTTTCTCTTCTATAGGAACAAGTCAACCAGGATTGCTGCCTTGGAAGGCAATATTACACGTGTCATTGCTGAGATACCGACCGAAATGTTGGAAAGAGTGGTGTCAGAATGGTTCACGTGAAGCGAAGCAGTAGACAACATTTGCATGAAATAATCTTTAAGAAGTAAAAGGTATTTATCGATCCAAATAAATATTTCACTCTCTAGACTTTTCTGTATTTTCTTCAATTATCAAAAACCAAATAGCAAGGAAATCATCCATTAAGACCGGCTACAATTAGATTCCAATTTTGTACCACCTATAACTGTATATTACTACTACTAAGATACAAATTGTAGATACAAATATACACTGGATTTATCTGCCAATCGCGGCGGCACTTTCCCCCATGAATTCGTAATCCAGAATTCAGAAACCGTGGATACGTATTAAATACAGAATGAAAACACGTTATTTCTATCTTTTTTTATTTTTAGTTAATTTTTCTCAAACTGTGGAAAATGAGGGATTTATTACCTAAGCATTGACTTTGAGCAGATAACCCTGAAGATTTATAAATGGGATCAGGAATACATGTTTGTTGATACTAACGAGGAAGTGCCACAAAATGGGGATGAAGACTCGTGGAAACGCGGAACAGGAGTTAGAGTTTATGGATTCTCTCTCAGAACTACTTGCTGAAAAAGTGGTTGTAGGAACCGAAATTTCGGCTGATGCCATCGAATTGCAATTGCACACTGAAAAATAAGGGCTCCAGCGACATACTGCAGGAACTATGTACATGTTTGCAAGCATTTTTTTCTGGAATTAAAGATCTGTTGCTTTTTGTTCCTGCACTGTCCGTCACGTTTTTGTTTTCAGCAGTTTTCAACAACCAATGCTAAATTTCGGTCAAAAATACATATTCATTGTGATCCAAACATGTTATATTGAATAGCAAAGACAATGTGTTTGTACACAAGTATACCATATTTCCGACAGGCTACAAACACGTTATATTTGCATCCAAACAACAAAATATTTCAAAATTTTTAGCGTCTGCAACAACGGAATTGATGTTGTCACTATTGAATTTAGTTCCCACAACTGAAATTCGGAGGAAGCAATATCTAATAGGTTCGGACATACTTGTGACATTCGGATCTGGTGAAATCTATAGAATCTAATTAAATTATAAATTCGGATAAGGTTATTTTTTCTGTGGGCGAACCATAATGATAGTGGCTGGGAATATACAAGTACATGGAGACTTGTGATGTCCTTAGCAGATTCGGAAGCAATCTGACACCTATTTGACTAAGCCTATAGATGTTCTAGTGGAGACACCAGTGAAGACTCTTCTTGCTACCTGACGAAGATTAGGATGTAACAGTGGAGGAAGATGTTATCCTAATTTAAAAACTCTGGGTTGCTAACGTAGGGCTTTGTGGGTTGAAGACGAATGGGTATCAGTGAAAAGCCACACGCGGCCTAGGCATGCATTGTAGTCAGAAACAATTTTAATGTGTTCCTGATAAAAGAATTCGCTCAGACTCCTGGATTCTCCTGTGTAAATCAATAGCAGATACATTTAAGACATAGAGGCTAGAGAAAATACTGGTTATTCGATAAGATAATAGGTTACCGGAAATATTGTGCTGCCATTTCCCTAGAAAGTCGGTGAACGAGAAGACCGCTGCCAACCGCTGCCAGTGAACGTACTCCCCATACATCAGAATTTGTCATTGTATTAATTCGAGGCTTACATGGCTTATCGGCAGACTTTAATCCCCGACATGGTATCACTAATGGAAAAGGTATTTTACACTGCTCCCTAAGACTTTGGGTTCAATTGATAGAATTAAACTTGCATGCGACTATTGACGATAGATTGTATTTTGATCCGCAAGCATGCGTACTGCAACGGAAGATCTGCAGCCCTAAATGAACTAGTAGGATACATAGGGAAATCATCCGCTGCTACAGAGTATATGTTGGTAGCCTTTTCTGGGTGTTAAGGGTGTGGTAAACAATACCACGCCTAATGCTTATGGGGCTTGAAATACTTAGCAGAAAACTTGTCACGGGCGAAGTGGCCTTTAACCTTTATAGGTAGCCTTTAATAGGTATATTAACAGAGGCTCACAACCAGGAGGGGTCTTATTGCTCCTAAGAAACGTGCCCTGTATGGAATTCAGGTAACTCTCGAAAATGCGGAAGGGAAAATTATTGCTTATGCAGACGACGTGGAAACGGACATAAGGTATCGCAAGTATCGCAGCACCATAAGGAACATTTTTCAGGATAGTTAACAGACTTTGGCAAGGTGGACGGGTGGAGAATGGATTGAAATATACTATATATAAATCCAACCAAGACCGAGCTTTACTAGAAGGTTTAAAATACCAATCAAGGCACCTGTTACGTTAAACAGTTCTGAAACTAAGCTCCAACATATGGCGTTTACTTGAGTAGAAGGACAGAAAGGTTAGTTTAGACCCAAAGGACAAAAAAGGCAAAGAAGGCAATATGCACGATGTATCTAGTACAGGTGGAAACGTTAAAATACCCTTTTTAATTTTTTTCTGTCCCTGTGGTTGTTGCGGACAATTACAAAAATCCCTCCTGGTATAACTTGAAATAAATAAATCTCGGAAATTGCAATCAGCTGAGTTTGACAAGGTCGTACCTTGACATAAAAAACACTGCCGCAATACCCAATGCTTCTACACAATTTGCCATAATTTCGACAAAGAGCCACTATTTTTTTTAGAAATATTTTCCGAATAGTTTTGGATAATTGTCTTAAAATTGAAATGCTCAATTATGTTTTACCATTCAAAACCCAGGAAAACCTTGTAGAATTCTGTCCTACCAATTCCAGTTCCAGGGATATAAAAGTAGTATACACTTAGCACCTTATGTGGGCCCTTAGTAACCCCTATAAACATACCATCCTCGTAATTAAACCCAAATATATATATAGACAATGTCAACATTTTCGGTAACATTTTCGTTGAATGCTCTTCCTCCAAACAAATAAACATTCTAATAATTTACCGACACACTTGTTGGGTAGCACGTGTTTATGACACAAAAGGAGCTCCTTTGTAGTATAACAGTTTCCCATGAGAGAGCAAAAGAGAAATTGATTTGAAACAAGAGAGTAAATTCATTATATTTCATGGAAATTGTTTCATTCCATTGCGTTCCCACGAACGTCTTTATGTTTCGGGCTGCAGGGACAGTATAATGCTTTGCCACTCGGCCTGTAGTTACACGCTACGCAAATGTGAACGTTTGGCCCAGACTAAACCACAATTTCCAGTAACAAAGGAACCCAACAAATTGACAACAATTCAGTTACTTTTTAGCCTTTCAACGATGCGGTAGCTACACAACACAACTTGCAATACAAGAGAACCCGATCAATGTGTGTGAGTTAAGAAGTATACAAAGTGAAGGCAGAGAGTTGTAAAAGAAGAAAGAAAAAGCAGTAAGGAGAAAAGGATAACAGAAAAAGGACTTGTTGCCTTTACATAAAGAAGGGCAGAAAATATAGAAATTGAAAAAAATTAAATCAAAATTTAAAATAAAAGCAATTGAAAAAAATGTAAGAAAAAGTTTCCAAGAAACTTTAGAAAACGCAAGCGAAATAGTTTGAATCTTAAAAAAGAAAAGTTATAAATGCAAATTTCAATAAAAAAAAATAATTGAATTTTAAATAACTGCCTCAAAAAAAATACGCTCGAAATATCTAATCCGGTGCAAAGTGTTTTGTGCCACCAACCATAAATCTCGTGAACTTTTTTTAATCTCATCCTTACCCTAACATTTACCTTGTTAGCCAAAAAACATCAAAAAAAAAATAACACAAGCAACTGTCTAGGGAAACGGATGCGGAAACGAGCATTTCCTAACACCCTCAACCGGAAACCGTAACATCACCATCTACGTGCGTCGCTTGTTAACGTTAACGCGTGTGATTGGGTTTCTCAATGTGCACTAGTATGTGAGTGTATTCGAGTTTGTGGGTAACTGTGTTTCATACTTATTTTAAAGTCACGTCCCCCTGGATATATATGTATGTGGGTGTATGTTTGAATGTATGTAGGAGATTTACACCACATGCTTCCCCGCTAACAACTGAAACTTCAATTATGCGTATAAAAGCCATCGTATCTCCAGACCGTGAAACATCAAATCTAGCTGAATTGTGAAACAACCGAAAAAAAAACACCGCCAACATATTTACTCCCGTCGCTCTTTGTGAGCGATTAATCAGACAGGAAGAAGCTGCTGCTGGTGTTCTCTAGATCCTGTCGTGCCGTTTTCTTTCGAGCGTAAATATCGCCACATCAAGTAATGCTTTAAATGGTAATTATTTATTTAAACCATTTCGGTTCCTCTATGTCTACGCCAAATGGTTCTTTATTCTTTATTGGAAAATATAAAATTTTTCCATGTCATATTGTGTTTGTCATCACCAAGGCATCCTTTTTATGAGTCTCCTTTTCCTTGGGCTTGAAATTGATGATTTGGATATTTTTCTTGCAAATTCTCAGAAGTATAAAACAAAATTTCCTTAACAGCAGCCGTCAGAAAATTATTTATTATCATGTTTTTGGTATTAACACAGACTTCAGCTGAAATTGACTAAATGAATAATTAATGAAATTTACACACTTGAAAATTAAATCCTTTTAAATTTAATCAAGAAACAATTTTGCATAAAATTGAATTAACAGAGGGCATTTGTTTGATGAACTCGTTTAATTAATTGAATGTAAACAAAAATGTGATTACAGTTTTAGCCACTCGACACACAATTTTGGAATTTATTAAGAGTTAAACTTGACTTGATTGTTTATAACTTACGCTGGAAGGAATGTCCTTACGTGCGATGAATAATTGAGCGGCAATTTGCAAATAAATACTGGATTCTTGGAAACAGAAAGCGGTTGTTTGTCTCAGGCGCCAAGAATGAATTTATATATTTTCAACCACACAGAGAAAGGTTATTTCCCATACCTTCCTACACTACACCTAGAGAAATAAGAACTCCAAAATCAGTTAAAATTAATATAACTTTTTTTGACTTAATTAATTCTTCATTCAGTTCCTGTTTATATTTGAATCACCCAATTTGAAAAGGGCTCATGTCAGTTTTTTCGAAAAGGCCTTATATCGGAAAACTGTAATAGCTTCTTTTCCAGCACTTGTATATTAAAAAAAAAAACATTTCAGCATTTTATGAAGCACTTAAACGGTCAGCTCTTTTTGAAAAATATTTGCGGTCTCAAGTTCCATACAGGCTGAGAGAAATTTTGTTTTTTGTGTCTCCTGAAAAATTTCAAAAATCCCAAAATGAGCCCCTTTCGAATCTGGTGATTCAATTAGGTTTGAGATTTTACAAAACAATGGGTTACAGTTTTGACCACCTTAACTTTCTTTAGACGGCGGTCACCTCGCTTAGTGACAGCGACACTATCGAGTATTTAGCCATGAAAAAGCTTTTCACAATACCGTTCGGAACTGATGTAAAAATGTAACTCCCAATCAGCGAGTACAAAACTAGAACGCGCACTGCTCACTGGTTTGTGAGAAGCTCTCCTTAATCCCTTGAAGGGATCCAACTGGAAACCAATTTTTTGTTTGTGTTACAGCAAATAGATTCTAATCTTGGAATGATTTAAATCGGCGGCATGAAAAACCACCGCAATCAAAACAGCCAAAAATAAAAATATAAAAAATTCCCCAAATTCAAAATCGCCCAAAATAATTTTAAAAAAAACGTTAAAAAAATTAACAATTTAACAAAATTGTTTGGATTGTTCTTCATAGACTCAATAATTTGGTTTTATGTGTTGACAGGGCAGTAAAGTCGTGTCAACCGAAAAGTCCTTACAAACAACACAATCATTGGACAAACAACACAATCATTGGAAATCTTAAATTCTTTTTCACCTTATACGTCCGAATCCATATCAATACTTGGTAGCTCTTTGAAAATATGTCCATTTAGTTCTAATTACTACAAATGTAATTTGGTGGGCTTGGTGGAGTACATTTCCAATTTTCATAATTTTGAATACACTCTCAAATCTGAAGATATCGACAAAAAACGATTCGTCAACACTTCACGGACTAAAATATTTTTAACTAAATGAGTTTTAAAACAATTTTAAAATTTTGAACGGTCTTAGAAAGATGAATAGTCAAGCATTTGAAATATATATAGATATGATTATATTTTTAGCAACCTCATGTGAAAATATTGTACAAACTATTTCGAATTTTAAATTATTTTTTAAATTCTTCAAATTTTGGCGCCTTTTGTTTTGTAATACTTTATTTGAAACCCTATTCTATTTTTATTTGAATGCACGTGTATTTGCGAGTAAAACAAGTCATTGATTTTTAAAATCGGGTAAAAATTGTTTAAGTTTAAATTTATTTTTTAACAAAAATTTTAATTTTCCCCGAATATGTAGCAACTAAAAATTTAAAATCTCGCGCGATGTTTTTGATGTGTTTACATCTATAGGCACGGGTAGAACAATCTATCAAAGTGAGCATGTGCAAACAACACACAGCGTTAGCATCACATACGTGGTTGTTGTACAATAATAGTCTCCGCCTGAAAATAAGTATGATGATATTAATGAAGCGGCAGCGAAC
Source organism: Phaonia tiefii (assembly GCA_963931995.1). Lineage (NCBI taxonomy): Eukaryota > Metazoa > Arthropoda > Insecta > Diptera > Muscidae > Phaonia > Phaonia tiefii. The sequence continues at coordinate 9,140,203 of OZ008371.1, read as the reverse complement.
AAACAAGCTGGTCGTCATCGCCAAAGATCTCATGGAACGAATTGTATGACTCAAAAGCACTGGCGACATCTGACGAATGATTCAAACCGTATTACTCTCTTTTTGTCATAACTTAGTCCATTCATAATTTTGCCTTTTGAAACATTTATGCTTTTTGTATTTTTTTATGTTTGAAATATTCTATAAAGAGAATAAGCCTCGTTTATGCCCTTTTACTCAGACTCTCTACATGAGAGCGGAAAAAGAGGGCAATAAGTTCTCTATACTATTCAATACTTTTTGTCGTCGCTCTGTTTATGACAAAACAAAAACAATTACTTCAGTGCGCTAAATATTGCTTTATTTATTCTAACAATTGCTTTATTTATTTTAACAATATAAGAAAAAAGAAAGTGCAATAGCAAAAGACCCTTCAGCAGAAAAACTATTCGTTTTTTTATTTTCCAATGTAACATTTACTAGTGTGCTCATAGAAATATGTATCATGTATCAAAAAGGTGTTAACACACCGCCCTTGAGTTCGAACACTCATTGATTTTTTTTTAAATCTTTTGAATTTGTTGATTATAAGTTTCATTAATTTTTCAACTATCGTAGCAAGCGCCGCCTACGAAAATCGTTTTCAAATAAATCGCGCGTTTTTTTAAACATTTTTTACTTTGTTGATTATCAGTTTCATTTCATTTTTCCAGTATCGTAGTAAGCGCCAGATTCAAAATTGTCATTGTATTTATTAGTAACGCAAATAATCGCGTGATTTTTTTAATCATCACTTTAATAATCTTGATAATCACTTTAATATTTCAAGTTAAAAAAGAAAATTTCAATGTATTTAGCATAGAGTAAATACAAGTATAGAGGGAACATCTCTCTCAGCTAATTTATGACATTAGGTTGCGGTAGCATATGAACGTTGGATGTTGAAGTGGTTTCTTTTAATAGAAGGCCACCTCTAGAGGCCTTCAAGAAGATTGAGGTAATGGTTCAAAACAAACAACAAGAAAACAACAACGACAATTTGTGTTTCTGTGCTAAAATAGTTAAAATAAAAACCGCGCTATTTTTTGTTTACTTGAATTTGTTGATTGTTGAAATACTATAGTCGGCACAAGGGAAAATTGCCAAAGTATTTATTAGTACGGCGAGTTTATATTCGAAATAGCAACTAATACAAAAATTGCTCGATTTTTTTGAAACAAAACAATGTAATTAATGGTAACTCGTTTTTATATTCCGAAGAAACTGCGAAGTTAAGAGACGCTGTCAATAATTTTTAAAAAAAAAATCGCGCAAATAATCGCGGGATTTTTGCTAAATAGTTTTCAATGTTTTGGTTATTATTTTAATTTGAAGATAACATTTTTTAAATATATTACAATATAGATGCATCTTGGCATAACCAAATTGAAAAAGGAAATTGCTAGAGGAAATGTTTAAAATAAACGTCATTCTCTATTCTGGCGGTTCCTGATCCCTAATAAAATTATTTACTAAACCTTTTAAAATTAGGTTTCCTTTTGTCACAAAAATTCCGCGACGATATGACTTGTCAATTCATGAAATTACAAGATGGCAGATGGAAAATTTAAAATGTTGCATGTGTGAACGTATGTTTTATGTACGCTAGTGTAAATAGGCTATAAATAAGTGTGAGGGGATGTTGGATGTTATTGCTGTTAAACCGCACGATTTTCAAGTGTGTAACAATGGTAATGTATGTACGTGGCTGTTGTACTTGAGAACGTGAGTTCAATCCCTGCTCTGACCAACTTACATTTCCTTCGCCGGCTATCACCTTTCATAGTGACACCGACAACATCGAGTATTTAGCCATGAAAAAGCTTTTCAAAACACCATTCGGAACCGGTGGAAAACTGTAGATCCCACTCAATCAGTGTAAAACCAGAAAGCTGAGGACCTCTGCTCAATCCCTTCATGGGATGTAGTGGGAAACCATTTTTTTTTTATCAATGAATTGTAATTTGGTTGGGAGATTTAAAAACCGCTGAAAGTTAGAAATTCCCTTAGGTTTAATTAGATAATTTTTTTCAACCCTTTTCTGACTGTTTTTAATTTCGTTAAAAGACTCTAAATCAAACGCTGGAAACAGGAAACCATTCACCCGATATATGTATTGATTATTACAGTTTTCCTTTTTCTTCATTCGCAACAGGTGGTTAAATAACCCATTTCTATCTTTCCCTTCCCATCCCAATAAAGAATATTGAACATTGTTTCCACACAAAGAGAGCAAACAATAGTATTGGTTAGTATCCTTAGTATCCTTTAACATAACTTTGTTGGGGGGAGTGGTATTGTTTGTCATATTGTTCTAATAGAAATTGATTGGTTATTTCTTTGCTAAATATTTGATTGGATTCTTTTTTTTTATGTTACGTATTAAGGTTTACGATAATTTGACAGTAAATTGTCATTTTGTAAGTTAGAAAGGACATCCCGAGAAAAGTTTTTCATTAAGTAGCGAAACAGTTTTCAAAGAGTGTGAGGTGTATCATACTTGCAAAGGATCTTTGTTTGCTTTCTTTTGCCTTTTCTCGTCCTTAATTCTCCTTCTTCTACAATTATTCAAGTCATTATAGTAGACACAATTTTGTCAAAAGAAAAAACATTTTGTTTAATTGAAAATCGAGGAATTATTAAAAACAAAAGCAAACAAAAACAACTCATTTCCTTCGTCCATATTTACCACAGATGGGATGAATTCAATATATTTCAACCATAACGTATATGTAGTATAGTTTGAATAACCGGTACAAGTGCAAATTCGAACAAGGTTAAATACCATTTGAAAAGCATTTGCTTGACATCTGTAAATTTTGGTATTCAAGTATTTTTCATGCATAGATTTGGAGAGTAATACGAGTATGAGGCATTTTCAATCAAATCTTCAAACCTGTACATATGAAGTACTTTGATAACAGAATTGCCTGGAGTCAACCCAATTTAAAAACATTATAAGGACCACCTCATATCAGCCCCCGAGAAACCGAGATATTTCTAATTTTTTTATTTTCAAAAATCTCTAACACAAATAGTTTTTATGAAGAGGTCAAAAGGATACAAATAGGATAAAAATAATAATTGTAAATTTCATCTAATTTTTATATTTTGGAGATATGTTTTAATTTCTTCGATTAATTTGTGATGTGTTAACATTTAAAGGCGCAGGTAGGGACTAAATTCACAAAGTGAATACATCCAAACACATTTTGTCCGACTGCGATCACAGATCGTTTGGTGTTAAACTCCTCCGAAACGGCTGGACCGATTTGTATGAAATTTTGTGTGCATATCGGGTAGGTCTCCGGATAGGGCAACATCTTTTTTTCACACCCTTAAATGATATGGGTGGCCCACCCCTATATATAACACAGATTAGTCCGACTGCGAAACACAGATTGTCAGACTGCGAAAAAAACACACACTGATGTAGCGGCAGCGAATAGCTGTATTGTGTGGGTGCGGAGAACTCTCAGAGCAAAGAGAATAATGATGTGGTTATACGCATATAAAAATAAGACAGCAAGAGAGCAACGAAAATTGTGTGAACTAATGTAACGTATGTACGAACATAACAATGTGTGTATGTATATGTGTCTGTTGCTTTGCATTCTCTGTTTTTTGTGGGAATAAAATAAAAAGTATTAAGCAAGAAAATAATGGCACTTGTCTTTGAATATTTTTAAGTGTTATTAAGTATTAATACTATTTAAATGAAACGTCATCATATAAATGAACGCCTTTTTAAAATCTTTATATTAACTTCACCTGTCTGTATGCATGTATGCATGTATACCGAAAAAAATTTTGATTGATGTTTAACCCTTTTCTCGTGATCCAATCGAGCTGAAACTTCGCAGGCAAACTAATGGCGACGACAAAAATCAAAATATCGAAATATGGGTGGGATTGGACAAAGAGGCGTGGTACCTCCCATACAAATCAGAAATTAAAAATCCATTATTTCTGCTCATGTTAACGGTATTGGAACAAAATAGGGTATGTTGGTTAGGTGTACATATTCTAAGATCTGCTGCAAATATGGGCGGGATTGGACAAATGGGCGTGGTAATATATAAAAAATCTATTGTCAGAAACTAAGTTTTTTACGGGTTGGCTTTTGTATTATAAATTATAAATAAAATGTGGGTACGGAACACTCTCAGAGCAAAGAGAATAATGATGTATTATACGTATAAAAAAATGAGATAGCAAGAGAGCAACGAAAATTGTGTGAACTTGTGTAGCGTATGTACAAAAATAACAATGTATGGATGTTAATGTGTCTGTTGTTTTGCATTCTCTGTTTTTTTGTGGGAATAAAACAAAAAGTATTAAGCAAGAAAATAATGACACATATGCTTGCACTGTGTCTGTAAATAATTTTAAGTATAAATATTATTTAAATGTAACTGCATCATATGATTGAACGCTGTTTTTTATTTTCCAATGTAACATTTACTAATGTGTTCATATAAATCGCACAGGTACCGTGTAACAAAAAGGTGTTAACACATCGACCGCGAGTTCGAACACTCATCGCATTTTTTTGTTAGTCAATTTTGAACCGTTTCAGTTTGAACTGGCTCGAAGCTATTCCGGAGCCAAAATCCGGAGCCAAAAACTTTAGCTTAAACTTAAATGCGAACCCAAGTCACAGATGTTCACATAGAACGGCTTTAGTAGTTTCATTCTCAAGGAGTCGTCAAGGAAGTCAGAAAGCAGCTCAGTAATTTTAAATGATTTATCACAAAAGCAGGATAAACCACTGCCACTTTCAATGGATACTAGATGCCACTGTTTAATTTTTGCATTCAACCGGAAATCAATCAGACATTATGTAATTGATCTGTGTATCCCCTCCCATGGTCCTGTTTCTTGCAACACCTAAAAACAAAGATGAACCAAACCCCAGTTTAATATCTCAAAGCAGATGTAAATCAACTCCTCCTTGGAAAATAACTGACCATTCGATGTGGGCATCCTGTATTGTCATTCCTATCCCTCTCGCTTTATCTCTCTCTCTCTCTCACTCTCTCTCTGTGTATCAACTTAAAGGATGTAAAATCAAATCATTTAAATGCCAAAAGTGAAAGGCATCTCTGATTTGGCATCAGCAACACTAAACTAAAACCTGAGTCAAATATGAAGTCAAATCAAATTTAAAACTGAAAAAGTAACAAAATAAACTCCAAAATAGATGTGGGCATAAAGTGCAAACCTCAACAAACAAGCCGCCAAACAACTTAAGCTAAACTCGCCAACATCAAGACATAGAGAGAGAGAGGGAGGGAAACTAGAAACTATAAAAGCGACCAAGATTTAAAACGGATGGATTATGTGGGTCATGCAAGGATATAGTACATTCCATGAACAGGATGACAGAGTAAACTGCCGGAGAGTTTCAACATCATTTTAAAAAAAACTAAACACAAAAAGCGGAAACGAAAAGAATCCGCGTACTAATACTAATTGCCAGACATTTTTATATTTTTCTAGTTTTAAGTGAGGACAGGCCGAAAGGCAGTCAGCGATAACCGAGTTTCTACAACTGTCTACATGTCCGTTTTTTTATTAAACGAAGAAGGAGGCGTTTAGTTTGAGAGTGGCACCATTTTCACTTGCAAAATCTTGATATGAAAAAACCAGGAACTCATGGAGTTTTGTCGGGTGCCAGCATTTTGCTTCTCTACTGGGCCTTCATCTTTTTTGTTTGCAAATTATATTATTTGTGGATGTCCATTTTTATTTTGCGTTTGTTTTTGAAAGGATTATTTAGTATTTTCACACACATATAAACACTCCCAGTCACACAACCAATTGCAGCTTATATGGTAGACTGAAATATTTTTTGGCAACTCTATGGAAACAACAACAAAAACAATAAACTACAATAGAGAGAAATATTCTTTTTTTTGTGGGATTTGCATTTGGAAAAGTCCGAAAGATTTATGAGTAGATTACACAATATAAACAAATTATGGCAAATGGAATAAAACAAATCTAAAGGAGATTACAAATACATACGAGTATAAATTTAAAATCCAATATTAATATAAATTTTTCAATTTAATACGGGTCATTAAAAAATAAAAACAAATAATTCGAAACCATTAAGAGACAACATTAAATAAACCAACACAATAAATATTGATTTATGTGAGTCGAAATCAAAATTTGGTAATAGAGGGGAAATTCTAAATTTGCCAAAACCTCTTTGAATGTGAGGATTTCCTGAACACGGTTGATGGATTGTGGTCGGTATTCAAAATAACGTTGGTCAAGTACAAATATATCAAGGGAGTGTTCGCTATTTCTCTCAATGGGCACCTCCCCTGGGAGGTTCATAGGCAGGGCGACCTTCAGATATGTCAAGTACGACAGAAATAAAATATGTGGGGGGAATTAGTAGCATATATATTGCATGATAACATAGGTACGTCTCTAGTTAGCAAGTGACACAATCTCATCGAGCTGTCTTTTGACCTTAGAAGGCGCATGAACAAACACTACTGGGCAAACCAAGATCAAAATATTTTCAAAGGCATATGGCACGCTCAGCAACCCAAACACTTTCAGATCCATACAAAGTGATAGATTCCTCGTCCTCGGGTACAATGAGCTAGCTCCACCTAAAACTGGTTTAAATTAGATACAAATGGATTCAACTATGGACACACTTAGTTCAATAAGTATCATTGTGATACCACGGGATATCAGGTTCGATTCTCATCGTTGAGCCTGTAAATTGACCAGGTGTGGGCAGTTAATTAAGAGACGACTTTTCAATTACAGCTGAAGCTTGCATTTACTAAAGCTTGCATTTAGTAATATTATTCATTAGTTTCATGAATGTTGATATAATATGCAACTAATGAATTCAACAGGGTGACTTATATAGTTATCATGCGTAGGCGCAATACGGGTAATAAAATGCGTCAACATATATATTATAATTTAATATAGCACAATAATTTTATAGAATTGCCAACCAGTTTGAAATTTTGATAAAATTACGTTCCTCATACTGCCTGAGAACTAACATTAGTCATACACATATTACTTTGACTGAAGCTTCCAAGTAATCTACCATCTACCAATCCTTTTGATTTGATATAACAAAATAGTTTTGTACACTTGGCAATCATTTCATTTGCATATAAATTTTGCGATCACACCGTATAACTCATATGACCTGAAAATTAATATTAATCATACGCATAAAAGTTATACTAACTTGAAGGGGGAATTTATTGCACATTTTAAAAATATTATACATTTTTTGCCTTTTCAAGTTCAAGTGCGCAGTTATTTTCTCTTTCTAGTTAAAAAAAAATTAAATTGTTAAAATTTTAATTTGAACTGAAGTAGTACAATACTTTTTTAAAAGTGTAAACTAGGTGATGATGATGAAATTTATGATGCAATTACGTTACTCATACTGTGCGACAATTAACATCAATCACACGTGTATAAATATGACCAAAGCATACAAGTTATCTACCACATATTTCTTTTGATTTGAATAGTTTTTAATAGTTAAATTAACTTGCCACAAAACATTTTATTTACGTATGAACATTGCGATCAACGCACATTACTCACACAACCTGAGAATTATTACTAAACAAAATCATACGAATACACGTTAAACTAAAGTTCACGATTTATTTATTCAATATTTTAAAAATATTATAAATTTATTACCTTTTCAAGTTCAAGTCCACAGATATTTTCCCTTTCTGGTAATTAAGCTGTTTGTTAAAATTTTAATTAGATGTAGTACAATAATTTTGAAAAATTGTAAATCAGGTCGGAAGCCTGACATTACTTTATGATGAAATTACGTTACTCATACTGTCTGAGAATTAATATTAATCACACGCGTATAAGTTTGACTAAAGCTTACAAGTAATCTACCGCATGTTTCTTTTGATTTGTTATAACAATATAGTTGAACACACTTGTCAAACAACAGTTTATTAGCGTATGCGTTTTGCGACCAACCCACATTACTGATACGGCCTGGAATTAATAATAATCATACGTACATCATCAATCATACAACCAATCATACCTAAGTAATCATAATAACTATATAAAATTGATAACCTATCCCAAATAAGTCAGGATGTTTCTGAAGAACACATGCACATTAGGATCTAACGAACAAGTTTGTGCTCCGTAAAAATATTCTCAGGAACTTAACCCCCTGAATGTGTGTTAGATCCAGTATGAAGATAGATCTTTGATATTGTCTACTATTACACAAAATACCGAGTAGTTGCATATGAAATGTTCAACGCTCTGGTCCTTCTCTTCATCTCCACAGCTTTTGCAGTAATCATAAGCTGAGATACCAATTGTGTACATACTTGTTTGGCTATAAAATACTGTCGAGTGATCATATGGCCTGGCATGGAGATATCCTATCCTCGACTTGTTGTCAAGTTTATCATACGACCAGTCCATCTATTATCCGCATGTCTGACAGCTTCGGTTATAAACATGAGCTTGCATGTAGAAACCTCCATATTCATTGGAACAAGTAAAGTAGTCCCAAATTTCGCCAGCTCCTCCGCTCAATGATTCCAGGGAATACTCCTGTGGCCGACACCCATATAATCCAATTGCTTGACCAGTCCATTTAGAGATGCGCGACCGTTTCAGTAAGATAGATTTAGAGATTTTTTAGCAGCCTGATTGTCACAATAGATGACAACACAATATTCAAACTAGTCTGTCTAGCAAAGTCTTGGTTGACCTATTAGTCGATGTCCTTCGAGTACGTCTTCGAATATCTTTCGCACTCGTTAATGCTGATTCACTCTACTGACATGGCCTAGCCAGCGTAAACGCGCTATTTTGATATTCATAACTACGTTGATGTCGGGATACAAATTATACAGCTCATAGTTGCTCCGTCATCGATACTCCCTGCTCTCTATTATATGACCTTATATTGTTTGGAGCATTTTTCTCTGGAAACTCCCAGTGATGTTTCATCAACATGCGATATGACCCAGGATTCTGTGCCATAAAGCAGGAATAGTTATATGAGAGCCTGATAAAGTTGGATCTTTGTTTCTCGAGAAAGGGTTTTATGTCTTGAATGCTGGTCCAGCCCGAAATAAATCCTGGGTACAAGCACAATTCTCCGTTTGATTTCAAGGCTGACGTTATTGCTTCTGTTGACGGCAGATCCGTGGTAATCCGTGGAGGTGGAAAGTTTCTGATATCCACTTATTTGGGAGTGGCTAGAAATGATTCCCTCATAGCAGTTTACTACTTCCTAGAAGCATGTCGCGGTTAATGGCTTTATCGGAACCCTCCGTTAGCTAGCTAGAGTGAGAACTCGAAACGAATGAGCGGCCTGACTGATTATGCGATAACTGATGCATCTCAGGTTAAATAAGTGACCCTGTCACTGGAGCTCTTCGAACTAGCGGACATGTTCCTTTGTCCTTTGAAGGCGGCTAAGCGAACACTACTGGCCAATGGGGTATCAAATGTAAAGAATTCAAATTCGGCTTCGGAGCACTGCATTCTGATCAGTGTCTGATCCACAATGGGCGCCTGAAACACAATCAATCTATCAGTAGATAAAATGCGAAATCAAGATGGGCTGGGCCTGCCTTTCGCTACCATTTTATTGCCACTGACAATACTAAATGAGAATGAGAAACCTTATCGTACTAAGTGCGTCAATAGTGACAGCCACTTCTATCTAAGCTAACCAACACCACGACCATTTTCGCCCGCCCATCTGACCAAAGTCTGTATATGTAATATCTTAGGGTTGTGGGATACTTGCTTCTTATTGCACAACTGTATTCTGTGGAACCATGTGCTACATGATAACATGGTTCCACGGGATACACTTGTGATATTTGCGCAGATATTTATTTTCTCTTATTCAAATATATTATTTGCCTTAGTATTTTAGCTATTGAATATTAATACTCCACATTAGTTTACAAGGATATCATCGGTTACAAAATTACCGATTCATAATGTGGGTTAAAAAAAGAGTTTTGTAATCCAATAACAATAGACCACAGATATTTTGACTTTAAATTGTGTAAATAATTCAAACATCGATTATGTCTTATTTGCCGTCACTAATCTCTTCAATGACATTAATTTCCATGACTAATGACCCAGCATTCACAATAGGTGCCATATAAAATGTTAATTTAATACTCCAGTCCTTAAATTATGGTCATCATCCAATCAACAATATCCATTCCTTTGAAATTAATATATCTTGTCTAATCATTGTAATAAGATAAAGCTAGTAATCATTTGTTGGTATATTAATTAAATTGTTTAATTGTATATATCTTCCACAAATCTATTGCCTTTATCTCGATGAATCTATTGTCCATATCGCCATGAATCAACAATTATCCTTTTGTTATATCAGCCTTCAATTTTAAGAAATTGTGCCTTTACTTAATTTTAGTTAACTGACCGTTTGTCGTTCTGTTGATTTTATGCAAATAAGGAAATTAAGTCGTTCGTTAACTTCCCTATTTTGGTATTGTCAATTATCGAAGGTAATGCCTTGAGATAATAGATTGTAATTTACATATTTTCCGGTTGGGGAGGAGGAGAGGTCGAAAAGGATATAAATAATTTATAAATAAAGGCAACATTTATCAGAACAAACCCGTATTCACTCAATAAAATACAACAATCAGGACAAAGCATAAACAAAAATAGAAGGACGGCAATGGAAAAGGTTACTTATTATCTTATTTGTTATCTCGAAATGGGGACTCAGTTTATATTTAGATTTAAAGAAATACAAAACGCACAGGCCATAGATCAACACAAAACTGGAATTAACAGGAAATGTCCCGATATTGGGTTAAACCCTTTGTTATTTTGATTTGAATTCCATTCTCTCAGTTTCGTTTTATTTATTATTTACCATAAATCATTTAAGTGTTTTTGTTTACTGCTGCCTTAACTCTTAACTTGCAACTCATGCTAGTTTTCTTTATTCATTCCTCTTTTCTTCTTTGATAACTTAATCTGCGTTCGCTCACACATTTATTTTGCCTTTGCCAGCTGATAGATGGATGGCTAAGACCAGAATCTATTTGATTCGCCTTCTTTATAAGCAAATTTAATGTTATCCTTGTATTGGCTTAAAGCAAGTGACAAACTGCTCATAAAACACCAAAGAATTCCATGTTCATGATGAATCCTTATCATTCTCCCGACTGTTGTTTTGGTTTATTTACGAATTTGCCAAGTTCTACCATAAAAGTTGGTTCCTTGTTTGGGTTTTCTGGAACGCTGTCATTTTTTAATGCCACAGTGATTATCATCAAAGTTATACTATGTTGCTCCATTTTCTAGTCCCTTTTTTTGTATTACTTTTATCTAAAAGAACAGACAAGGACAGGAGAGCCGAGGATTTGTATTCGTATATGACCGCGTTTGACTGTAAAGGGGAAGTGTGTGAATGAAAGTTCCGTTTCCGCCTGGTAAAGGTTAAAATGGTTTGTTTATACTGTGTGTTATTGTGCTTGTTATTTGTTTGGGAGCTTAAGTTTCTATTTATTTATTTTCTAGTTTTTTGTTGTTGTTGTTGTTATCGTTGTTGTTTTGCGGTTGGCCTTTTAGTAACTTTTAAGCCAACTTAAAAGATCAACAATAAGGAACAAGGGAATGAGAAGAAAAATTAAACAAATTTTGGTTAAAAATTAGAATGAATAACAAAAGAGGCTGCTGTTATGCAAACATACACCCAAAATTGAAGACTTAGTATTTACCCACAGACAATTTATTAATTTGCTCAAATTTCTAATTCCGAAAGCAAAATATCTTTGGGGTTCTGTACCAAAGAAATTTCAAGCTAATGAACTGACGAGGTTGGTTTGAAAAGTTGGTCTTTAACATAACCATAGAAACCGCGCATGCTCGGTGGATTCCTCTATACATAAGAATCACCATTTTTAGGTCCGTAAATACTGTGTGGCATAAAAAACTCAGCAGATGCTATTTTGCTTAATCTTTAAAATCAAACAACATAACGCCATATTTTTTTGTAATGTTTACTTGAAACTTTAGATTTTTTCGATTACTTTTTGAAGACAATATCGGTCAAGTGGATGCCACTATCGTTGGTGTCCATGTGGACTCATTTTGCCGCATTTTCAATCGATCTGGCGAGAATTTCGGGGGATAAGTTCTCGCTGATTGAGAGAAGTTCTCCCCAATCCCTTCATGGTATGTTATGGAACACAATGTTTTGCTTTTCTTTTTATGTTCTCGCACTCTAGTCGTGTATTCTCTCTGATAGCAGCCATACAGAAATAAATCTGGCCCGGGCAAATCAGGCGATCTGGCCAATCACTGCAAATGGCCAAAACGAGCCACTGGCCGCCCCAAAATGCATCCCTCAAAATGCCAATTGGAGCCCAAGCTGTGAGTACATCTGCAAGCTCTTGTTGGAACCGCATACCCTTCAATCCCTACTCACCGAAGGTCTCGGAAAAATAAGATTAAAATAACTAAATAGTTTTCCCATTACATTTCGTGAAGGAATTGGGAAGAGCTTCTTACAGCCAGTGAGCTGTGCTCTTTCTAGTTTTATACTCACTGATTGGGAACTACAGTTTTTACACCGATTCCGATTCACTCGTTGCAGAGTATTACTTCTAACGGCCAACACGGTTTTCTGAATTAGAAGTCCACTGTTACAAATCTCTTAGAGTTTATTCTGTACCTTTTTTCCACATTTCATTCAAATTGCAGGGTGATGTTGTTCCTTCTGTCTTCAGCAAGGCCTTAGACAGAGTTTGTCATGCTCTTCTACTTCCAGAATTTGATTTGATTGATTACCCTGGGGCTATTGCGATTGTTGTCGTCACATTCGATTGGCAGAACTCAGGGAGTATTGTTCAGGACATTTTTGTTACATCTGGTGTTCCCCATGGGCGTTACTTGAGTACAGGTTTTTATAATTTGGCCTGGAAAGACCTTTTAAGCAATTATTCGCAGTTCAAGTTGAAGATGAAATGAAACTGTACTATTCTTTGGGGCTTTTGACCATTGACTGGGGGAGGATTTAGGGATATTACTTGATTGGTGCCAGTGTAATTACATGTTGTTCAATGTAAGAAAATATATGTCAACAGGAGAAATGTTGTGCCGACTTCATATATGATTGGTGACAGTTTATTGGAAAGCCTGTCTTTGTTTTGCGACATAGGGGATACCTTTGATTTTTTTTTTACATCTCCACATAGTAAGGTGTCCAGTTTATTAGGTCTTGTCAAACGCTGCTCTAGAGAGTTTTTGCTATATTTGCTATGAGGAATCTTGGTAGGAGTTTCATTATTCTTTTGCCTATTAGTACTACAACATCTTGCACTGATTGATTTGGCGACTGTTAAATGTTGGAGGATTGGAGGTGTTTGGCTTATGACAAAAATGGTTTCCCACTAAATCCCACGAAGGAATTGGGGAGTGCTTTTTACAACCAGTGAGCTGTGCTCTTTCTAGTTTTATACTCACTGATTGGGGTCTACAGTTTTTATGCCGCCGAAATAAACTTAAGGTGATCAGAGCAAGGATCGAATCCAGGATCTTATATACAAGAGGCGCGTACATTACCCATTCCACCAAGGACGGTTTGCTTTATAGTGAAGTTAATAAATATAGAAATTAATTTAATTAATTAGTTTTGATCTCCAAACTTTATTTGAATGTTCCTTTTCTTGCTCCTAGATAAGTTGTTACACTAAATAATATGTAAGTATACTCAGTTATACAAAGCTATAAGGTATTTAATCCTCTACACGACCTGAGTAAGAAAATTAATGAATTTTACATCTTGATTTCAAGATCTGACTTAAGTGGAATGATAACACCTTCAAACCTCTATATCAATACCTTTCGTATCCTGTTTGGGATTCTTCTTGGCCTTGTCTTTTACCATAACCCCCTACTGCCCCCCTCAATTCTTGTATTAACAGTATAACGCCATCTCCAGGACATATTTGAATATTTTTAAATGCCTAATCCTTACACTAAGTGTGGAGAAGATACATTACGAATATGGCGTAAATAGGACAACTGGTTCGAAAGTTATTGGGTCATTTGCAGACGTAGGCTGAATTTCTATAAATATATAGTTTTCAGGTTGTTTTAAAAAAATTGATATTAAAGCTGTTATCTGGCTGACTGAGTAAATAAATGGTAAGTACTCAATAGTGTCGCATCACTAAGCGAGGTGACCGTCATCGAAAGAAATGTAAGGTGGTCTGAACAGGGATAGAACCCACGTTCTCATGTACAAGAGCCCCGCACACTACCCATTGCACCACTGACGGCTACTATAAACAAGTACAACTTTACAAATGAATCCTTTCAAAACAGTTTAGCTTGTAACCCATTGATATTTTTTTGGTTTTCTACAACAACTAAATATGTCACACAATCATGAGTTTCTTGTAAAGACGTTACTATAATACTTTCTAAAATGCTTTCAAATGGTACTAAAACAGGAAAAGCTTAAACCCCCCTTAACGAATATACTTATACCAGATACAGCTTAAAGGGTAGAATTCAATCATATAAAAAACTCAGTATCATCATAGGTACTTATTACAGGAAACCACAGATATTTATATACCCCTGTTATCTATTTCATCTTATACATCCTTCTGCACTTATTGCTCTTTTCCTCAAATGAAATAAAATGAATTTATTACATTCCCTGAATCATTTAGTCCATTCTCCCTTTCCCACGAGCAATAAAGTTCTTAGCTGTTTTTTTTTTATATTATTACATTTTGCTCTTCTCCAAATATGAGTAGAATTTTCCAACACAGAACTAAAATCCCAATATGTTCAAGTTCCTTTACTCTGAATAAAGTTAACAAAGTTTTTTTTTGGATGGACGAATAAAAAACGCAATATAGCAAACGAAAAAAATCCTTATCAAACTAACCACACATACACAAGGCGATGATGTCCTTAGTATCGAACATCAAACAATCAACCACACAAGAGGATTAAATCAACCACACTAACACATATATGTACAGTAGAACAAATCGCTAGAGAGGGAGAGCGAGAGACGGCGAAAACCAGGGAGAGGGAGTATAAAAAATATTATTGTCATGGTGTGATGTCCTATCAAAAGTAAATGTTATTGAAAGGACTATTGAGTGGGATAGTGTTTTTTTTGTCCTTTTTGTTGATGTGTTTGTGGTGTAATAGGTTGATTTAAGCCATAACCGTCTGATATATGATACCTATTCACACTCTCATAAATACAAATGTGTACTAAGAAAAACCTGACAACGTGTCGTGTGTGATGAGGACGATAATGTGTTGCTACATAAGGATATGCCACATACAACTAAACACTGATGTCTAGGGAACAGTGCTTTGATGTAGAGCATAAAACCCCCAACTTTAAAAAGTAGGACATATACATTCCACAAAAATGCACATCAAACCACTGTGAATTTTATATACGTTCCTATCATATTGGCGCCATAATTGTTGTATAAATTGAGTGTATATATTTGCTGTCCGAATATATAGGATGCGATAGTCCTCTGAGTAAACTCCAGCATCCATTTACACACATACTCGTAAACTCTTGTCTGGTGTCTGTATAACAGCCTCTTTGTAAAAGTGAAAGTTCAACAAGGATAACGTTTACAAGCCGAGCAAAAAAACACACGAACCTAGATAAAATCAAAAATGAAAAAAAAAACTTTTGATGTTAAGAGTGGTCACATAAGTGCTTTATGGCTTTTATCGATTCTTGTCTCTCGGACGCTTTCTAAGTCAACTTAAGTAAAGTGCATGACTTTAGTGGTGTCTCTATCGGTGCCACACAGTGATTTCAAAGTCAATGAGCATAATGAAATTGAAGTATCAGACGGGCGGGTATTCAAACCAAAAGCAGTAAAAGGCTGATCCAAATTTTAGAATCATATAGGACATGAAAACGTATTTTTTTGACGGCCGACCAACTCCTTAGATCCACGAATGACCATGGCAAATTCCACGATACTCGATAGCTGATTGGGACAGCACAAAATGTTGTCCAATGCCCTTTCCAATTTGTATTTCGGATCCTGACTTACTGCCAAGTGACTGACCAACTATTGTATGGGTGGTACCAAAATGGCAGAGACAAATCATCCATTTTCCATTACACAGTAGCGTTTGATAAAACATTGTCCAGTAACGAATTTTATAACGATCGACTGTGTTGTACTGGAGCTATTGCGTCTTTTAGCCTAACCCAGCATTTCTGTCTACAAAAATGAAAATGGCACAATCGCCGTTATATATTTTTTTAATATGTCCTTCATTTATCTAAACCAATTTATTTAAACAAATGAAGTGAAACCCCTAAAATATAACAATAACAATTTTCAACAGAAAGTTGGAATAACAACTTTACGAAGGACATAGGTCGCCAAAATATTCCCTCCATCGGTATTAGAATTTCACAAAGTATTGTATTTTAATAAATTTCATAATGATCTGATGTGTTTTGTGGGAGTCCTCGTGTCAACCAACCAGGATACTGACTCACTTTCCGAACTGTACAAATATCGCAACTAACACTAGCTGTAGGCCAGTGTTTTCTCTTTCTGCTATCACACGATTGGGGATGATTGATGAAGTGGTTGATGAGACTAAACTCCTTTTTACTATACATAGCTTTAAGCCCGTTAAATCATAAGATCTGGATGGTATATTTCAGGTTATACCGTAAACTCGGTGGGGCGATTATGACGACCATCAAATGCAAGAAACTTGCGAAACACATTTTTTACAGAGGACCAATTTTGGTAATAAAACTTAATGATTTCCAAGCATTGTTCTCCTATAAGCGAGAGAAACTGAACATTAGTGACTTTGACATATGTTACGAATCACGAGTGTGAACTGCCAAAACCTTCACACTGAAAAATAACCAAATAGCAAAAAAAAACTCTCCCATTATAAGAACATTGATGCATTTAAAATATTTATCAATCAAATATTTTTCAATCATAATTGAAAATCTCACACACCCACACACTGAAAAAATACACACACAAAAATTACTCATGCGTCAAATCGCTCCAAAATTTTTCAATTCCGCTGTCTGGTAAGATGAATAATAATAAATACTCAGTTGTTTTGGAAGAAATAAAAACACTGTGCGCTAGTTTTGCCACTTCCATATCCTCCTCTGTTCCAGCCACAGATAATTGAATTTAAAATACGCGCTGGTAAATCATTTCTATTTTGAAAATTTAAAAAACATTTAAGCTATTTCCTGAGTGTGAACCAATGTGGGTAAGAAGAAGATTCATCGAAGCATTTAATTTTCTTGCTCCAGTTCGTATAAATATTGGCATGAGCGGAGGTGAGTTATGGCCAGAAGCGAAAAGTTTTCATATCATTTTTTAATGGGAGCGAAAGCATATTTTCCTAAGAGGGTCAATGAAGCACTTGCAAGATAATGATTATGTTTGAGGTTAGAAACAGACAGAAAAGAAAACAGACAGAAAAGAAAATTTCTTCCACATATCAAACGATTAAGAAAATTAGGCAAAATCAGTTTTTTTTAAACAAATTATTAGTAAACAAATCACTTAAAATTCTTATGAATTCCTCTTATTCGGTGAATAATTTCGCCATCCTAACACTGTAAAGAGATGTTGCCATAAATTTCCTTATATTTCCCTTGCTGTCCCTGTTATCTGTTTGTCATCATAAAATTTCCAATATTATCAACATGATAATATGTTTATCTCATCAAATTAAATATGTTTACGGCTGTGTGTGTGTGTGTGTATAACTTCCGTAAATAAACTTCGACATATTCGTACTCGTATATCCTTTCTAAGAATTCCTGGCAAACACTTGAGTTCACATCGCTCCATTAGATGTTAAAGTTGTTTTGTATCGATCTCGTTTTGGAATAAAACCCTTGAAATACGAGTTATGTCAAGAGTTATATAAATAATATTTTCAATAATAAAATTTCAATTTCATTTATTTAAGTACTCGCAGTTATACCCACGCACATATACATACACGTTTACATATGTGTACATAAAAAACTGTAAAAGAATTTTTGATACCCACATACTCACGCAAATTTTATACTGCAGACGAAATTCCCCAGGGATATGCAATTGAATGTCTGAATAACAGTGGGGGAAAAAGATTGGATGTGCGAAAGCACTTTTTTGTGGTTTATGCCCTGAAGTTGCCGATTTAACTAAGGAGCACACTTTTGTTAGTTTAGCCTTAGCTGACAGATTTCCTGCCGGCCAGATTCATGGTGGGCTAGATAACGAGAATTTCATATATTAAGAATTCCTCTTGAATGTATTCCACTCATAAAATATGAAATCCAACAAATGACGTAACACGATTACAGCATCAGAAATTTCTGAACCTTTCAAAGCCTACATATCGAATGAAACATATCCTGCTTGCGGCGAAGGAGTCGAGGACTTTTAGTTTAATCGACGCCAAATGAAAGACGTATGGCTCAAATTCTTTTAAAGCTTGGTGTATTCTCTCCTTCATATACTACACCATTTCCAATTGAAATATGAAAAAACTCAATTGAAATTTTAAAATTATATTTTAAATTACATTTGAAAGGCACGAATTGAAATTTAAAATATATCAATTAAAATTTAAAACACATCAATTGAAATTTGAAAGACATCAATTGAAATTCTAAATACATCAATTGAAATTTAAAACACATCAATTGAAATTTAAAAGACATCAATTGAAATTTAAAAAACATCAATTGAAATTCAAAAACATCGAATAAAATGTAAAAGACATCAATTGAAATTTAAAAAACATCAATTGAAATTTAAAAGACATCACGCTGGTTTGGCCGTGTCAGCAAAATCGATCAGAATGAACCACTGCGTAAGATATACGACGACTACATCTCAAATCGTTGTCTAAATTTTTAAATATATATTGGCTCACCTCTATCTCGTTGCTTGGGAAATTTAAGACACACCTTAAGCGAATCACAGACTTTCCATTCATGAGCATGAGCTTGGTCGATAACTTTTTATCCAACTGATGAATTTGAAAAAATATTACCAAAAAAATGTTGTGAACTGCATAGTGATGCGAACAACTTCGATTACATTCTTATTTTGTATCAAGAAGGGCGGTAAACCAAAAATAAACATCAACGATAGCTGATGCTCATGCTCATGAATGACAAGTCTGTGGTTCGCTTAAAGATCCCACTCTATCTTCAGTTAAAACCCAATTTCATAAACCCTAAAAATATATAATGTTAAAATTAAATTGAATTTTAGCTGTATGATAAATATGTACCTATGCATTCTAATTCTTAAAGATAGGGGCGTATACTTAATATTTATAATCATTTCCGTAATTTTTGTTAATCATACGTTTACTGGGTACATAAACAAACCTACTCTCATTTACATTAAATGAATTTATTCAACGATGAATATTAAGCAAAGTAATCAAAATTAAAAAATAATTTACCACCCTATCAAAATTTTAGAAAAATTCACTCTAGTTTTAACTCCATATTGATACCAAATGTCTCATAAAAGCCCGCCGGACAATTGCGACTGATCACCATATTAATCTCAAATTTCTCCTGACCAAACGGATTATTTCTGTCAATGAAATATAAATTGGTGTAGTTTTACTTTGTTCTCCCACTGTGCTTAATACTGTTTATGTCTACGATTTACTCCGTGCCCATCGTACCAAATGAAAGTTTTATAACAGTCTTATGGTCTACATAAATAAACAACAATATTTTATATACTACAACATTTATACCAACATTCATTCATGTTGTCATCGTTTGTCGTCGTGATGTTGCCTTCAAATTCATAGATTATACTTTGTTACAGAAATTTGTTGTACAACTACAAGGTGCAAACATATTAGGTTCCAAGAATCTACACACTGCTACCCACACACACACACCTCTCTCTCCCTCCCTCTCTCTCTCTCTTTTCTCTGTTCCTGACAATATATTTGTGTAAGTGAATGCACATTTGAAGAATAAAACCAAGTTGCTGGCAAACGTATGCATATGTATGTAACCCCAAACCTATACATATAATACAAAATTTATGTGATGACATGACTTATAGTGTTCGCAAGGATGTATAAGCAGACATGTAGTAAATATTCTCACGCATATCAGTATACATGTTTGTACAAGGATATACATCATATATACATATATTACCTGATTATTTGTGCGCCACCTCAACATACATTGCAACTTGTGTGGCAACCTAAACTTTAGCCAAAAAGTTACATGTTATACTTGCAAATTCTACTTGTTCACAGTCATCTACATTATCCTTTCCAATACATGTGTGGTAAGGATATGAATGTGTATTTGCTCATGCATTATACTTATTTTGCTTTTAGAAATATCAACAAGTCTTACACAGTAACCAATATATACACACTGAACATGGATTGCTTTAGTATAGTAAAGGGAGAAAACCATTGCATACTTAACCGTAGGCTATTAATAGCTATAGTTTGGTATACTTTTAGGCATCATTTAAATTGAATGAAATGCAAATGAATCATATCATTATTTATTTATTCAATACGGTATTTGTAGTTGATTCAATAATAATATTGGAAGAGGCTGCTCGTTTACCAAATTAATTGGATGCATTTGGGAAAACTTGTGTGAATTAGGTAATTGTTTCAGCTCTGGAGAAATATTATTATAGGGCACTTCATTAGTTAATGTATCGCACTTTATTATAATGCGTGTATGTATCAATTCACTTTAGTTTTTCAATTATATTCAATCGAATTGGTAGGCAAGGACAATTTTATATTATATCAGTGCTTATCTACGTAATGAGTGAGAATATAAGCTTTTCTGAATTAAAGATGATTTTGCAAATATTTACTGTTACATACTCTGAACCCCCGTGTCCTTGATTTGTCCTGTAACCTAAAATTGTTTTGTTTTTTCTACCTATATTATGTATATATTGCTATATTTATATGTTTATATTATTTTTGTAGGGTTTAAGGAAAGATCGTCTGCTTGTTTTTATATGCACTGAAGCCAATACTTCTTCATATTAGTATAAAGGGCCGTTAAAACTATAATCCAAATATCGAAAGCAACGTTCTTTGTCATCAATTGTCAAATATAAATCAAATGTCAGATAACTGCTGCTAATGGAACGTATAATTAATAATATTACATGATACCATTGTTCGTTGTTCGTGTTACAAAACTTTAGCGTATGATAGATATTAATTCTTTAGATCGTGACCAAGTTATACGCATCTACTAAACGAGACTAACTACATAGTAATTTACCTTTATAGTTCTCTAAAATTTAAATGTTCAGAACAATATCCAATATGTGCATTAGTAAATATATGGCGTATACTTAATATTATTCAAATTTATGAGTAACAATATTTCTAATAGCATATCTTTAATTTCCAACATTTATCTTAACAGAGAAGTATTCCAAATCTTTCAAAGAGTATGATTAATATTAATAAATGATTGTATTTAATTATACGACCCTTGTTTTAAAAAAAGAAAATGGTTCCCATTTAATCACATGAAGGGAGTAGGGAGAGCTTCTCACAATCAGTGAGCTGTGCGCTTTCTAGTTTTTACTCTCACGGATTGGGACCTACAGTTTTATACCGTCTCCGGTCGTTATTTTGAGAAACTTTTTCGTGGCTAAGTGCTTGATAGTGTCGCCATCTCTACGCGAGGTGACTGTCGTCGAAAGACATGTAAGGTGGCCTGAGCTGGGATCGAACCCACGTTCTCATGTACAAGAGCCTCACACACAAGCAATTACACGACTGACGGCCATTCCGTATAATAACACGTTTAAACTAAGCATTGAGGTACCACTCTCGCTCTCTTTCTCCCTCTCTCGCTCTTTTCCCCTATTTCTGGAAATCCTCTCTGTCTCTCCGCCCCTTCAGACAAAAAGTTAATTTCATCAACATTTAAAATTAAAATATTTACAGAATTATGGGCGTATGATTGATATTTATAATAATTCCTAAAGCCATACATACAAACGTATGATTACTATCAAAAAATATAATTACATTTTCATATTAATCATATGTCCAGTAGGCCCATAAACTATAACAGCTTTGTGTACTTTAAATTCATTTATTCAACGTCAAGTTCTTCAGATCTTTCATATTCCATAAATATTTACATAAACCCTCCCAGTTTCCAACTGCTTTCTTGAACGATGATATAGTCTAATTTTGTAGTACGAAGGACTATAATATTATAACTTCAACACAAGTGAAATCCGGTGTTCACTAAAATAATTTTCTTAAATACAAACATCCCCCAAAACGTTTTCCTTTCCCCCAGCACACAAAATTATGACACTTTCTAGATAGTTTTGGGTATCCTGTTTTTGTGGAATTTTTGTTTGGTCATCTGGTTTAAGGAAAAGAATGCAGGAGAATTTTTTTATTTTCTTTTAGTTTGTTTTATACTTTTTCTCTGTAGACAACCTCGAGATAAGGCTATGAAATGGTGCCTTCTTACTTGTTCTCTAGCACTAAAAGCCTTTGGCATTGGCGAGGGTTTCTTCCACCCAGCACCTAACCAGAACCATATTGAATATTTGCCATCGTTTTCACACCATCATCACCACAACTACAATCTTTGTTTTTATGGCAAAACTCCGAGGAATTTAAATAAAACCTACAAAAACTGTGAGATTTCCTTTACTAAGAACGTGAAATGAATGGGACCAAAAAGGATTTAAAGGCTTTTAAATTTTCTGCTTTAAAACAAACCAAGAGAGAGAAATACAAAAAGTTAGCAAAAATATTTGTAACAAAAAGAGTAAAGGGTCATTTTGTAACCAGGAAAAATTACACAAGTATAAGTTGGCCATCGGGAAGATGTTGGAATTTGTTTCACATTATTTTGCTTAAATACATGAAGAGTTTCGCAGTATATTATTCAGGATGTTGATTGCGATGCTCTTTTGCTGCAGCTCCAATTCCTAGAGCATCAAGTTTAATTAAAATTTATTTAAAGAACCTTGTTGTAACTCAAATGGCTTGAGATCTATCTAAGACTTTGCTTGGAATCACAATGAGAAAACCTTCAGGATCACAAAATTGCAAACAAATTGTGCAACTCAAACACAATCAAGACGGTTTTAGGATGAAAAGTTTAAATGTTAAAAATAAAACAATCATACCATCGCATACAATCGTAGATTCTTCTTAAGGACCTGTACAGACTGAAAAATGTTATAACAATGGGCAGATGAAAGAGCAATAAAACTGCCACACAGACGGACTTGAAAAGCTAATATTGTGCTAAGTTTCTTTAAACAGTGTTGGCAAGTTGATTTAAAAAACTTTTTGTAAAGTTGTTCAAAAAACTTTCTAAGCCAAAATTGTTGTACCTCAAATGGTTGTTCGTAGGGTAAATTTGTTTAAAGATCTCGACTGTAAACAAATTCCAGCCATCTCTTCCATCTGTCAGTTCTCAGCTCACAAATTGGACTAAAGAGCTTTTAAAGTCGTAGCCACATGACTCAACGGCTTAAGTTTTCAATGAATAATTAGTAGTAAAAACGTGACAGAGTCCGTCTCTTTCACTCCCTTCGCACTCATTATCAGTCATATTCAATGTTGTACTTGCTGCTTTCATCCACAATATAAGTACAGAAGCAGCACGCATGCTAGAGAGCTCATCACGAAATGACCTATCGAATAAGTGGGATGACGACCAAGTAATGACGTGAGATATTTTTGAACGGAACACTGCATCATCCTCTTATTTGAGAATTGAGTCATTACCAATGAGTATTTTGCATCATAATCAAGGAAAGTATCTACACTGTCATAGGAAGGTAGGATGGGTCAGTTAGAAGACATACGATGTGTTTGTTGTACGTACATTTTCGTGAAGAAATGGGGATTCGTATGGCTTTTTGGAATTCCCATCTTTCGTTACACAAAAGAAGTGCCACCGGTAATCCTGCTTGTGTTTATCCGGTGGCGTATGATTTATTGTTTTTTGTTGCTAATATTATACACATACAAAGTGGCACCGGTAAGTTTGTTAATGTTAAGACGGAGGTGTATGATTCATTGCTATATATGGGTAATATTACACGCAAACAAAGTGCCATTTGTAGCCTTGTTCATGTTTAATTGGTGGCGTTTGATTTGCTAATATTTGCCTCTCGGACATTTCACATTAATCATACGTTCTATTATCTTCTATATGCAGTAGTCTTTGATAATGTATATATGGGGCGTATACTTTATATTGTTTTTTCAATTAGTTAGTTAGGATTAGGCCGCAGGCCTGGGGTGTTGGCCTGAGATGTATCAGTGATCGCATAACCAATCAGGCTGCTCATTCGTTCCGCCTTCTCACTTTAGATAGCTAACGGAGGTTTCCGATAAAGCCATTGCCTAGAATATACCGCGTGGCAGTAGTGAGCTGTTTGGACTGCCCAATAAAAGTACCATTTTTGGCCTCTCCCAAGTGAATGGTTATCAGAAACTTTCCATCCTCAAGGACAACCCCATGTCCATGTATTTTTGGGGATACACCTAAACCATTTTGTAGGCATGCTGTCCCGGAAGAACTGTTAAATGACTGTAGGAAGAACAACTTCCCTAATTATTTCCAGTTCGTTTCTGTGTGATGTTCCGAACTAAATTTTGTGACATCAAAAATGTGTTGGTCTCTATATCCTGTGTAAGCTTTATAATGGGAGAGAAAGTGTTGCATCGTATTTACGTCCTTCTATCATGCTTTGCATTCACTTCCATCGCCTAGTTATAATTAATGTACTTGTGTCCTTCAAGTGGAGTGTACAATTAGAATAACAGGCATCGGATCGATTCGAATTATCCAATTTTGTATATATTTAATATTAACCATACGCTCCGTAATTGAAATGTATTCGATTGAGTGCGAAGTTATTTATATTATTTAATATATAGGCTAGGATAGGTTTAGTTGAGAAATATGAGTTGAAGCACTAGCACTCCTAAGTGGCCTCCACTTCGTTCCAAAGAGAAGTTTCAAACTGGCTATGGAATCATCGCAGAGGTGCAACGGTTTCCAGTTGGATTGGAACATAACGCAGTCTGAAGAAGCTTATCGAAATGTAAGAGAAAAAGCATATTGGCGTTGGAACCAATTGTGGAGATAATCTACGCAGAATACTACAGAACCCACAGTACAAATTACATATATGGCTACGAAAGCTTTCTACAAGACACTACTAGCTTCATGTCCAATAATTAACCCAGTGCGAAGCGGCACGAAGGAATGGAATACCTTCAGCCAGGCTTTAAGACTTTAACACGACCATAGTGTACCTTAAATACACAATTTAATAAATTAATCATACGCTCGGTGTGAAAAATAAGTCCCACAGATCTTAAAACATTTAACACACATCCCGCAGTACATATATCGCACCCTAACTTCAAAAGCATCATAACTCAAAATTTAAAATTTTTTTTTATTTTAATTTCAAAATAATCACCGAGGTCCATTTCTCTCTGCTGCTAAAATCTGGCGTTAGTTTATCTTCCCTTTCATCAAAAAATATATACTATAAAATATATATTATAAATATAACCCAAAGAATTTATTTGGAGGCGTATGATTAGTATTATCGTCCAACAAAATATTTAATATTAATCATACTCTCTTTTTTAAAATATACGATTTCTGTAGTTGTCATAAAAAACACACACATTTTTAGTTCCCCTCTGGCATATATATTTTTGAGACATAGAGTGCCGAATAACGTTAATTTGTTTATCTGTTTTCACTCAGTTTTCAATACTGCCAAATTGAAATCCTTAATGCTGCCAAATTTAAAACCTACTATGACAATTTGGGCATAAGATTTGCGTTTCGAATACCGCTTTAAAAAAATCATTCGCCTTCACATCCCCCAAAAACAACAATCCCCAAATCAGTCCATATTATTGGAAGCGCATATATCATCATTCAATTGTGTCATAATTCAAACTCAATTTAAACCAAAGCCACACAAAAGATAAAACGTCAAAAAATAAAGAAACGAATGAGAAAATCCATAAGATTAATCAAAAGCCAATAAAAAATTTATTGTACAAATGCCCAACACATTGGGGAAAAGAAAGTCCTTCGTACATATATTTCGCCAATATAATGTATGTATTAGGGTGTTGCGATTTTGATGTTTTCTTTCCAATAAACTTAGTGCTGTCAAAAATTAGAAAATTGAAGTATAAGAGCATAATTTCGTCATGTACCCAATAATAATAAGATGAAGCCACACAACTGACTGCCTCTCTTTACGAGTCATTCAAATCTTAAGATCCTTTTTATCTGAGCTTAAGGAAAATTGATATTCAAACTTTCAGGATTTTAACATGTAGCAACATCGGAAACTATTTGAAATGTAGATACGAAAGATGCGATAATTGGAGAGGAAACTTTTAAATCGATCCACCCCTGGTCTATGTAGAAAATATGAACCACGCTTTACCAATTACCAATGATTGTACTGACTGATATTATGTTCGCTCTTAAAATTCATAGCCAACAACAAAAACGAGAGTCAAACCACGACGAGCTCTTCTTCTACCAGTTGTTGAGCGAAATTTATGCAAATTTAAAAGGATATAAAAAAAACATGATTGTTGTTATTATGATTTTATATTTGTGTGTTATCTGCGTATATACGTGCATGAATTTAAGTACATAAGGATATGTGTGTGTGCGTGTGTGTGTGTATAGCACTCTAACAGACCATAAATTTATTTATTTTTAAAAACAAACGCACACATTCGTATCGTACACATTCGTATACAAAATCACATATATTTTATAGGCTGATACACTCCTTCATGGTTGTTTATGACGGCATTTGATTTTTATTGTTTTTGACAAATTTTCCAGGATATAGAAAATAAATAATCGTGTACATGTGTATGCTAAACAATAAATATTGTATTTATATAATTTTGTATCTAGCTTAGTCCTTTTTTTATAAACAAAATTTAGAAAATCAACCGGAAATAGGCCACAATACACACACACACACATGCGTTCATTTTACTACAATCACACATGGACATGCACTCTGTAGCTTTTAAGCTACAGCACTGGATGTGTGTGTCACTTCCCTGTGTGTGCGTGTGTGTGTATATGTATGCATTGTATCAATGCATGTGCGTATGTGTATGTGTATGTGTATGTGATATAATGGTAAAACTGTTTAATGTATTTTATAGTTTAACCATGACTACTGGTTTCTATGCTCGTAAATCTTTGTTCAAATCAGAATGTGTGTGATATCACAGAATAACAGTGGCTTTAAGCTAAATTCTACACAACAACTGCAACACAAAACTGATTTTGACAGCTTGATAGGAAGAAGTTTCTACAGAGTTTCCTTCGAGCCTTAAATTTCTCCTCAATTTGGGCAGTTGCAAAAGGACACTAACTAAAAGCGACTACTTTCTCTAACTCGGTATAAATCTAATTAAACTATTCGGTATTGAAAGAGGCCTCAAACAAAGCAGCAGTGTATCATGTAATCCATTTGAATTCTTAATGCAGGTTAAAAGGGGATGTCAACAAAGCCTTATCCGAACTGTATGACTTTGCGATGGACCCCGGCTTATACTTACATGGGATATTAACAATCCATGAAATGTTAAACGTACTCTCAGAGCAGTCAAAGATAAGCCGTGCGATTACTTCAACATCTCGAGAATGATTATAGAGAGAAATGATTCAAAAACTCGGATTTGGCTGATAATGGTACATGCTGAAGAATGTTGCATCCTCTTCGATAGGGAATTTGCTAATTGGGATTCAGCATTACCACTTCACAGCAACAAATTTCAGATTTCTCCGGATCACCATTATTCGGTAGTATAACTTGTTTCAACAAAGCCATAAAAGCCCCTCTCTCTCTCTCTCTATTTCCGTATCTCTCTCTCTCTTTCTGTCTCTCTCTCTCCCTCTTCAGACATAAAGTTAAGTTCATCAATATTTAAGATTAAAATGTATGGAAAATGTTTAGCGTATAATTGATATTTATTGCAATTCCTAAATAAATACATACGGACGTATGATTACTATCTATAAATATATGCATAGCTTCATATTATTTATACGTCCAGTGGGCCTATAAACTAGCACAGCTTTGTGTACTTTAAATTCATTTATTAAACGTCGAGTTTTCCAACGCTATCATATTCCTTAAATATTTACAAAACCCCCACCTATCGACTGCTCTCTTTAACTAAGATACAGTCAAATTTTCTATAATTATAATTTCATAACTTTAACACAAGTAAAATCTGGTGGTCACAAAAATAATTTCTTTCAATATATAAATTCTCCAAAGTGTTTTTCTTTCCTGCAACAAACGAAATTTATACTCAGAGAAGTCCCAGATATGCCGTATGATCACTTCAATATCTCGAGAATGATTATAATGGAAAGGATTCAATAACTCGGACTGGAACAATAATGGTACATGGTGCATCTTTTCTGACACGGAATTGGCTAATTGCGCTTTAACATGCAACTTCCAGTAATAACACAGCCGAAGGAGCCTTTCCACTGCTCGACGACAACCTGGATATGACTAAGGTGTAGAGACCAACATATATTGAAGTTTCTTCAGATCAACCTCCATCATACTAAAGTTGCTTCTGGAACTTTAAACTTTGTGGTTCCATCGAGCCCTGAGCTGTTAAGAACAGGTTTTGTGGTAGAGGACGAAAAGGTTCAAACCAATAGCCATACTCAGTTATATCATTCACAGACTTTACCCTGTCGTGTACAGCGACAAAGATAATGTTGCACTCAACCTCTAACTGATCCAGGCACGTACGCAATATTTTCTTTCGGGGGGGCTCAACTCGAAATTTAGATTTGAAAAATATCACTAATTTCAAAATTATAATAATTTAATAATTTCGGGAGGGATTGATATAAAAATATAATATATAAAATTAAAAAAATGGAGGTCTATAGGCCACACATTGTGAAAAGATCCTACGGAGGATTGTCGGCCAGCTCTGGATTGGAACCCTAAAAGAAGGCTCAAGAGGGGTCGCCTTAAGACAACGTGGAGGTAACCCTGCAAATGGAAGATGATGAGTGTTGAAAATCGTGGAATAAACTAAAGGTGCTAGCAAAGGACACGACCAGATGTAGATGCTTTATTCAAGCCCTATGCCCCAGAGGGAGATAAAAGAATGGAAGATGATGATGATGGTGAAGAAATTAGAACAACAAACTGCATTCAGTACGGGGACCATTTACTCTTACCTCTCTACATGTGAGTAATAGCATTTTAACTCTCATGTGTGGTACGGGAACTGATCCAGAGTTGCTCTATTTACTTGTTTGAGACGACGTTTGAAAAACCCACGCAACTCGCTCGCGGGCTCTAGCTTAGTTAATTGATTTTTAACCAAATTCACCAAACCGTTGTTGCCCAATTCATTAATTTAAAAAAAAGAAAATCCCGATACAATTTGACTTTTTACATGCCCAGAGAAATCCCGCTATTTTAGTCTTGGCGAGCCAGACTTTGTGCATTCGATATCTGGCAACTCTAATTGCAATAACTTATCTGGCAACTCTAATTGCAGTACTTATGAGGGAGTATGATTAATATAGTTTCTTAATTTATGTAAGACAAATTTAATAATTATCATACGCTCCGCTGGCTATCTTGAATGTATGATATTTAATCATTATTCAAAAATCATGAGCTATAGCGCCAGCGGAGCTTCTTTTATACCCTATGCCATCGTCTGAATATATTCCAATGCACTTTTAACATCTACAGACGATATTACCAAGCTTGGTAAGTACACTTGTATACACGATCCGATCGTTCGTCATTGCCGCAAGTATACCTAGTCTAACAAATTAGTTTCACGTCGATTAATATTTGGGTTTTGTAGATTAATTGTAAGAATAAATACACAGACATAATCGCTAAATCAATTTAACAATGATTCTCAACCCATTTATATATGAACTTTCTTACCTTGTCTAGTTAGTGGACGCAGTACTATAATTTGTTCCAAATAATTTGTTACAAATATAAATAATTTGTTCCAAAATAGCTTTTAAGATTGATTTTTTGTTTCTTTAAAATAAACCTTTCCACTTTTCTATATAAAATGAAACCAGCCCAAGCAAAACCCTTATTTAATTAAATGCAAAAACGTACTCTGTTTCCAAGTAAACAATTCTACCCTATAGATAACTTGAGCTTTGAGTCACTGTATTCGTTGCCTTAATGGCATAGGATCAAATATAAATAGAAAAATATTCACATCAAATAAATCAATTATTGTGTCATTTAAATAATACTGACACAAAAATATAAACAATAAATCCACTCCCTGGCAGATATCCTTGCTGTAATCTATCGACCAAACACAAGCTAAAAACAAAGGAATTTGGTAAGGATCAAAGGAGATTCTTTGTATTAAATCAGTGTCATCTATTCTAGGCCAATGGCAATTTTGATTTGAAAATGTTATGACATTAATTAAATTTGTTTGATTTGTCAAAAAAAAAACATTAGTGATGCTTTAATAATTTTAAAAGATTCAATGTGGGATGACCCGGAACTTGTCCACCTTTTTGTTGTATGGATGCAAACATAGTGTGCGTGTGTAACTTGTCCCAAATATAGTATACTTGTGTTCAAACACATTGTGTTATTACATGTTGGGCACACAATGATTACTAGATGACCCAAATGTGGGTTTGTTTATTGACAATTGATGGAGACGAAAGCGCAACAGACAACAAAGAAACAAAAACGAAGCAGATCTTCAATTCATGAAAACAGTGCTTACAAACATGTAAATGTTTCCTGCAATATATTGTTGGGCCGTTTAATTTGTCAACGTGTATATGTACACTTTTGTGAGAACTGTCTATTTGATGTATCTACTCCTCTTGTTTAGAAGTATTTTGGTCGAATATTTTATTATCCTAAACGTTTGTGATGGAAAGAATAGTGTACATATTCGCTCGAAAATATCATGTACTCAGACCCGGAAGTGAGTCTTGGAACAAAGGAGTTCAAGGTTTATAGGAATATTTTAAGATCTCAACAATAGTTCTCCCATTATGTAATTCATATAACACGTCAGGAGAGAGCTTGTCGCAATTACTGAGCTGTGCGCTTTCTTTTTTTTACTCACTGATTCGGACCTACAATTTTACATTTTCGATTTTTAAAACTTTTCCTGGAAATTGAAAAAAAAAACAACAATTTTCTGAAATATACCCCACTGTGCGATTTTCAACGTTGATATATCGTCATAAATATTGACTCGTTGCCAACAATCGGATTTTTTACGGAACTTGAAATTTTTTAAGAGATCAAAAGATATTGATTTTCTGCTGATGGATACCAATTCTGAACCACTGTGCATCGGTGGTGCAATAGATAGTGTGCGTGATTCTCGTGTTCATAAAAATGTGAGTTCGCTCTTACACTTCTTGCGTTCACAACTGAATTGAATTGATTACAAGTGCATGATCAGAAAGTGCATGTAATATATTCTTGGCAACTACAGTTGTCCCTTTCTCGTAGTCTACTTGATCATTTTAGCTTTTCTCAGTCTGAAATGTGGCTATTAAGGAAGCAAACGGTTAGCTGAGAGATATTAGTCCAGCAGTTATGGCAATGCCTTTACTGACAGCTGGACTGCAATTATGTTCCTGAAATAGGTCTGCCTCAACTTAAGTTCTGCTTAGGAGTGCAGCAGACTACAGACATGGCTCAGAAGTATAATACTCGCTTTGTATGGGTGCTTGTGCACAGGAACACTTAGGTGAACTGCATAGTGGAGGAGCTGGTAATAAGGCACTACGTTACAGGTTCCACAATAACTAAAATGTGTTTGTCATTCAGGAGCATGAACATCAGTTATCGTTGATGTTTGTTGTCGGTTTACCGAACTTCTTGATGTCAAATAAGAATCTGAACGAAACTGTTTGCTTCACTATCATGGCTGCAAAATTTTCTGATATTTTTTTCAAATTCATCAGTCAGATAAAAAGATATCGAGCCAGCTTTTGGTCATGAATGACAAGTCTGTGGTTGGATTTAAAGGGACACTGTCTGATTGGGTGTTACTCGGCGAGGTTCAAGGCAGGTAATTTTTGTAGATGCTGTACTGCTTAGGAATAACCTACTACACATTTCCTCTGCATGTCGCCAACACTAAGACCAGGAGAAGTGCTACTATGGAATCCTTCTTTTTTAGGGACCTGGGAGAATGGTCTCATTTAGGTGTGGGCCCGATTTTGACTTTATTGGGGCAGGCTAAATTGTTTGAAAAATATGGATGGATTTAAAATTAAGATTTTATTGGTAAGGCGCATCACTGTCAATTATGAATGAATCACAATATCCTTCAGATGGCTTCTACAACGGGCTTTACAGTACCTTATTTGATTTACTTACTTTTTCAGTAAAATTCGGTTATTTGGGCCGCTATCCCTATCATGTGAACTACAACGTCGAATTGGTGTTTTAAGAAGTCAATGGACTCGGGAATGTTTAAATTTTACATTTTACGACGCCCCCAATATAACAGACTGACGGGGATTAAATTGCGGCTGTGAAGTACCCAATGAACTTCCGAGTTTCAGTTGATTATAATTATTTGGTTTTCGAGCACAGTGCGCAAAAGTTCGATTGTAACGTTGGCTGAGTGGATCATAGAGCCATCGTGTTAAAACCAACGTCATCCATATCATCCTCTTAAACTTCTGAGAACAATAAAACGCTGGGCATGGCATGGTAACGCTCGCCATTGACGGCGACTGCTTGCTCATTTTCAAAGAAATTTGGGATTGTGATGTCGCCACCAAACAGTCACTCGTTGTGAAAGTATCAGCTTCTCCTCGATGACGTTAGATTTTCCGAGCCCCAATTACGACAATTTTGTCTGTTAACGTAGCCCTTGTGGTGAAAATGATTTCAAATGAAAATGATTGAAAATAAATGATTTTTCGGTAAAAATTTTCATCTTCATTCAAGCCAGCTTCAGCGCATTCAGCGAAGTGAAAATACATCGAATGGTCACGAGGCTTTAGTTTCAGTACTAATTGGGCTTTATAAGCCTTCATACCCAGGTCTTTATGCAAAATTCTACAAACGGTGGCGAGATGATATTGATGGCTGTTCGGGCACAGTTTCAGCTACAGCGACAATTAGATGATTTTTATATATTCGCCGTTTTTTATTGGAACGTTTTTTATTTGAATATTCAAGCTCAAGACCGTTCTATATTTTTATAAAAGAAGTTTTGCAAAATGCACCCGCATGATTAAAACTCATGACCATTCTATAGTTCTATAAATTGAGATATAGTTTTCAAAAGAAGTTTTGCAAAATGCATCCCTATGATTCCTGGAAAACCGTATAGCTATTTCAGATCTAGCCACAGATCTTCATCAGCGGTTGTTTCGAATGATGAAAAGTTCATCAAACTAAATGCAAACGAAAACTCATTTTAATTGAGAATTTCACACTATGCAAGTCTTTCTAAGCAAAACACACAAGACAACATTTGCAGAAACTTCTTTCCATCCCCAGAGAACTATCGGTTCCCATTATAAATGATTTCTGTTGTGGCCTAAAGAGACAACACAATTCTTACAGGCACTAAAAATTGCCTGCAATTTTGTCGTGCTGTACGTTCATTAGCGATGATTTTTATTTAATATTCTTTTTAAAAACTATATCTATATATACAGAAATATAGAACGGTCTTGAGCTTGAATATTAAAATAAAAAATTGTCAATATTTTCCATGAGTTATTTTGTCCAATAAGGACCCGGATTGACGAACTCGCTTCACAAACTGATCCGTATACTGCGTTGATTCCACTATATTGCTATCAAATTTATATCCTAGATTTCCTGCAGTTTGACTTCAGAAGAAATTTTGTAATATTTCCCAATTTTCATCAAATTTAGAATAAACCATTTCGTTTATTTCTAACCCTTAATTTCATCAGGGATGATTTTTATTTATTCGGCCTTTTATTGGTACTTTTCAATTTTATTGTTCAAGCTCGAGGCCATTCTATATCTCCATTAATAGAGATATAGTTTTTTTAAAAAGGAGTTTTGCAAATGCAAATGACCAGCGGTTGTTTGGAATGATGCTATTGAAAAATTAACCGTTAACTAATATTGCGTTATTTCTGCTTCCATATAACTGGAGGGTTCATATTCAAAATTGTACATGGAATTTTATTTTAATTCCAGCCAAAATTAATTACACTTTTACAGATTTCAACACAGTTTCCGAACTGTATAAATATGAAATGAATAGCCCTAAGTTTCAGTAGTTCCAAAGAAGTGATTCTTTTTATCATCCTTTACAAAATGATTTCCATTTTAAATTGGGATTTATTTACCTTACTGGCGCTGCTTTTTATTTTACCACAAACACCCGCATAGGCACAATCACAAGGATACCTTTCAAATACCAATCAATTTAATTTCAATACACATTCTGATGGTTTACAACTACAACTGTATACAGTCAGTTTTTATGCACATTCATTAAACCTTTATATAACCGATACATGGATTGAATCATACTCGAATATGTATGCATGCATATAGTTAATGCTACAGGATATAGTCGTGCATGTGCATATCCTTTGATGAATTTTGTAAATAAAATAAATGTTTTATTCATCGTTGCAATATGACGGAAGTTAACGATTTCATTGAAAACATTCTGTTTTTATAACGTGTAGTGAAATAGAATGATTATACAAAAATACAGGGAAATTAAAGGCAAACAAAATCGCGTATGTATGCGTTTGATTCAAATTGCATTTATTAAATGTGTTTGTACGAAAATTGCATTCCTCTTAGATTAAACTAACAGCTGCATTGTTTTTTTGTAATAGTCTTTTCAAGTAAGTGGAGTGCAACGACTATGAACACGTGGTAATTGCAACCGTTTTGATTGGGGACTGTCTAAAACAAGGTTGTTGAATTCGCTAAGTGTAAATCATTGTGAAATTTACTAGGTGGTTCTAGATAACGTTATGACTATATCCACAAGAAGGTACATGAATCCGCTAACTCGAGAGTAATAGTATCAAGGTAAGAGTAATAGTAGCAAGGTGGAACGATAGTTATTGAACATCGAATAATTCTGCAGAGGACAGGAGCTATTTTGGGATTCGTTCTTTAGTAAAGACGGTGTATACATTTATACACAGGTGCTTCGGCTCACAGTTCCTACACAGGGGCTTCGGCTCACTGTTCCTACACCGGGGCTTCTACTTACTGTTCTTACACAGAGGCTCCGGCATATTGTTCCTACACTTAGTGTCTCTCATGATAACCGATCCCGAACCGTTCTTACCGGACATGTAAGGCACATACCGACCCAGTATTCCGCATATCCGATACCGATCTACGCAGCGAATCCGAATGTTCGCCTGTGCAAGACACTGAGTTGCCTATCATCTTAGATTCGACTAGTCCGCAACATATCCCAGAAGAGTATTGTTAAGCCCAGACAAGTGCACCCAGAAGTGTTGTCAAGCCAAGACAAGTGCCCCCGGAAGAGTGTTGTCAACCAAGACTAGTGTTCTCAAGCTAAGATTAGTGTTCTCACCGAGTGAATCATTCGATGTTATTCCTGTAAATCAAGTTACATTGTAAATTAAAGATCAATAAAGAATCTGAATTCGAACCCCCCGAAAAGGGTAAACTATTCTGTTGTTATTTCGAAAAGTTTGGTGGATCCTAACGAAAGACTGTGGACATGGCTGAGCTTACCTCAGCCCTCGACCAAACCAAGTTTCAAATTGAATGAATTATCCGTTTGGTCGTCGGTGGTGCAATGGTAGTGTGCGGGGCTCTTGTGCATGAGAACGTGGGTTCGATCCCTGCTCTGACCACCTTACCTCGCTTAGTGCTGGCTACACTATCGAGTACTTAGCCATGAAAAATGTGCTCAAAATACCATTCGGAACCGGTGTGAAGCTATAGGTCCCAACCTGTGAGTGTAAAATTAGAAAGCGCACAGCTCACTCGTTGCGAGAAGCTCTCCCCAATCCCTTTATGTAAATGGGAAAAAATTTTTTGTACAAAAAGTACATTAAACTTTAAGTAAAATACATTAAGTAAAATGTACATAATGCATTTATTTACCACAATTTGTACATAAAATATACGACAAAAGAAATAATATACTCCAACAAGTTTGACAGTTTGTAAAGATATTAAAGTTATGTGCAAACATTACTTTGCTTGTGTGCAAACATTATTTTACTTGCGGGCAAATATTGCTGTGCTTGTGTGCAAACATTATTTTGCTTGCGTGCAAATATTGCTGTTCTTATGTGCAAAGATTATTTTGCTTGTGTGCAAATATTGCTTTGCTTTTGCAATGTGTTCATTACGAATCACACGGCCTATAAGCGCCATTATATCATATACATATTTGGCCTTCAATTGATATCTCATACACTTTAATTGATGAATTTTACATATCCACTAACACAACTTTCTTTTTTAATTAATAACTATTGAAGTTTACAACATTTTCTATCTGACATCAATTGTTTGTAAACCCTTAAGTTAAATAAAACTAAAACTAAATCAATTTATCTTCTTTATTTTAATAAACATTCAGAAAATACATAAAACAGATTGTAAGCCATATCTGATCAAATCATGTGTAACAATTATAATATCATCGGTTCCAAAATTTGTTTACTTTATTGCCCAGACGCTGTCAACACGAACAACTATATATTCACCTCCACTCGTATCCTGGCCAACTACTTCTTCTTATAACACACCACACGATGTCACTACAATATCATTCATAGGTTTTCCACTGCGAGAAACTTCGAAATTTTGTAAATTGTCCAACACATGTAGGCCACGTCGTATCTTGCCAAACGCTATACGTTTGCCATTCAAAACCTCAATGGGCTTGAAGCTAATTGTAAAGCTAATGAAGCGAAATTTGCTACCACGTAAATAACGACTGGGAAATGACAAAATACCCGCGGCACTGCCATGATTAATGGCCGTCGGATCATGTTCTACATTCGCCCCGGTAAGGGCATTCTTGTCATCCACTTGCAGTTCACCCTCCAGCCAGAGGGGAGCAAACAAGCGGGTGAAGTTAAACTTTGATTGTTGTCCCTGCATACAGACACGAACAAATTGCAGAACAATTTCGGGACATGCTTCGGTAAAAAGTTGTATCACCACTCGACCCAAAGGTTGGCCATTGCTGGCATACAAGTCCAGGAATACTTGGGGTCTCAGGAGTTTCTCCAATGTCTCAGGTGTTTTAACAAACGACAAGTGATTATAGCGTTGCCATATATGAGAGGGTACGGTATAGGAGAATTTGTTGAGATCTCGCGGTGACTTCATTTCTCCAAATCCATTTCCAGTCCCTGTGGATTTTTGATAAAGGGATATACTCGATGCTACATTTCCTCTTAATTCCCGTTTTTCCAATAATTTTGTATTCATATTATTTCCAGAACTTTGCTGCGCCCGTGTTGGTGATTTTGTAAAGGTCCTTGAATTTCTTTTACTATACAAAGCTGCCATCATTTCGATAAAGGTTAGTTCTCTTTGTTCCCGTGGTTCTCGATTATACGTGGGAGCTTGGCTATCAATCACGCTGGTGGCTTTCTGGATACGCATACGATGTTGGCGATACCTTTTCTTGCGCTCTATTTCAGCCATCTTACTGGCATTGCTTGGAGAATGTCCAAGGATATTACAATGGGATTTCTAGTTTTATTTCAAATAAGTTAGTAATTTTACAAAATAAATTTGTATCGTTGTTTGGAAACTAGAAAATTTTCAAGATAATTATTTTTAAATACAATTTGAATGATAGTTTGAACAAATTGTCATATGCCAGATTTTGAAGACTTGTAAAAAGCTTTTAAGCTAAAAAAAAAGCAGGGTTCGTGTTGACTGTAGATAATTATTAAATTTTTATAATCAATCAGGACATAACTGTTTACTATTATTACTATCCGCGTTACGGGCCACCAAAGCGAACTGAAAAAAATTTATATTTAATCATTGGATTACACCTATTTGTGTTGAGTCCAAATACATATATGGTCAGAAAAATATGCCAAAACTAACATTTGAATCAACGGATTCAAATCCAAGATTGTTTTAACAGTTTAGTGAAGCTTATGTTAATTATGTTAACAGAATCTCACCACGAACGGTGGATGAAATCGCTAAGGAGCTTTCGCGACGAAACGAGAAATATGTAGATGACGCTACTAACAGATCGCTGCGATATCATCTGAAGCACGTACTGGGAAGAATTGTGACTGATATAAATAGCGATTGATACATAACATCAATTAAATAATAACAAAGGGTTTAATACAGAATAACTAATCAATGCAGGCCATTTTATGCGAAGGCATTAAACTGACCTCCAGGCATTAAACTGACTCCCAAACTAAATATTGTATCGCCGGAAAAGGTGTGGGAATCTAAATCCCGCAGAAGCGGCCAATGGCAGAGAAAGTAAGTGTTCTATCATTTGGATGTAATCCTCACATGCTCTGCATTCATTTGTTCCGGTCCCTTGAATTGTATGCAGAAGAGCAAGCAGAGTGGAGTGTCCAGTTAGGACATCCACGAGTCGGCTCAGTTGGAGTTTGTCCACCTTTTTCACCTCTCGGGTCTTGTTTTCATCCATCTCGATTCACAGGATCTTTGCCGTGCTGCTGTAGTCTGATGTGTGCCAAAATCATATTCTCACCGATTCATAGGGTTCATGAAATATATGCAATGAAATGGCTTCGATGTCAACCTAAGGCGGTTCATCAGATCTTTAATTTATCAATGACCAGGGATAGCATGAAATCCATTTGATTCCTAGGCTACCAGATATTCCCATTACGAGAAATACCAGAGAAACCCCACGAAAACCACATCGCCAACTACCACCTCTTTATAAATTCTAAGACTGTTATCGATT
Source organism: Phaonia tiefii (assembly GCA_963931995.1). Lineage (NCBI taxonomy): Eukaryota > Metazoa > Arthropoda > Insecta > Diptera > Muscidae > Phaonia > Phaonia tiefii. The sequence goes on along the minus strand of OZ008371.1, from coordinate 9,101,059 downwards.
GCCCGCTTCGGGGATATCTGTAAAAAGCTATGTCGGATCCTAGTACGCCTTTGTAGAATGACACCGACCGACATGAGATCCTCAGTAAAGATTGGTAAAGATCTCACCAAACCATTAAGTATGAGACGAGACCTCAGGCAGAGCGAGACCCTCTGTTGATATACCTTCATGATTTTAGTAGAGATCAATGTGGGAAAAATTTAAGTCAACACGAATAAAACCACATGCTGTTTGCGTTTGCTGAAGGTTTAGATATCGTATCTGCGACAAGGTACTGCAGTGGTTTCGAGAATTGTGAAGGAATCAGCAAAAGTGGTTGTGGCAGTAATCGAGGACCAGAATTAAAAATTAATGGTTTCGACAAGAAGAACATCGACCCGATTGAATGAAAGGTTGAATATTGATAATCGTTCTAATTTCGCAATAGTGGATGAATTCATTTATCTCGGAACTGCCGTTAACAATGTCAACCTAGAAATATAAGGGAGAATTGTGCTTTCAAACAGTTCATATTTCGGGCTAAGCAAGCACTTTAGAGATAAGAGCTCCTCTCGAGAAACAAAGATCAAACTCTATCAGACTCTCCTACAACCTATCTTGCATTAAAGAGCAGAATCCTGGATCATATCACATGCTTATGAAACATGACTGGAGTCTTCGAGAGAGAAATGTCTCGTTTATGGTTCCATAATAGAAAACGACGAGTATCGACGGCAGATGAACCGCGAGCTGTATAAATTATATCCCAACATCCAACGTAGTTATGCGTCCCAAAATAGCGCGTTTACGCTGGCTAGGCCATGCCACTAGAATGGATCGGATTGAACCAGTGCTGAAGGTATTCGAAGACGTATTCGAAGAACATCGGGAAATAGGACGACTAAGACTTTGCTGGAAACAACAGGTAGAAGAACGACTGTGAGAGCCTGGTGCTACCAACTGGAAAAGAAAACCTAAATACCGAGTCGGTTGGAGAAACATATTATCCTCATATTGTAAGACCCTTCACCCTTCTGGGTTGTTTAAGGTCACCTTAGTAAGTAAATAAGTGACATCAAACATAAGATAGCCCCACCTTATGGTGAAATTCGTTCAACTTACTTTGATGTTTAGATTCCAAAATTTTTAAGGCTTTTTTGTTGTTGTATACTAAAAAGTGCACCTGTAAAAAATTTTCAAATAATAAATATTCTCTAAATCAAAAGGACATTCGCAAAATGCTTTGCTTTACAGAAAATTGATTGCATGGATTATTATTTTTGTATAAAAAATAATTTTCTGCCATCTTTCTTTCCTATGCGTCACTTTAGCACATAATTTACAATTATAAATATACAAATTACACCCATTTTTATTCACCACTTCAAGTCATCGTCTCTAATATGATTGTACATCATTATTCTGTGTCAGCTGTTAAGTTTTTCTCTCTATTATTTCTATTTCCCTCAGCTTGCACAATTTGTATTCAGTCGGTTCTTTATATTTTTTTTTTGCTTTCATTTCTACTCTTTAGCATTGCAATGGACTTGAAATCCGGTACATTACTCGTACCACCGGCTGTTAAAAACTCAAGTTGTTCACATCCCCGCTACACCACCCACAATTTCCTGCTGCACGTCGGCATCGCTGAGACCATCGAAGCTGTGCTGATACTCATCCTGACACTGGGCGTAATTGGTGCCAACGCCCTGGTGATATTTGTCATAAACAACAGACGTTACTCACCCTATATACACCAGCAGGTAAGGTTTATATACATACATATTTCCATACGGGAGTCAATCGCTGTCCTGCGGTATGAGACTTTTAAGGCATTTACAAAAAAAATGTGTCTGCCTGCGATTTGCATTGAAATTTCACGGTTACACTCAATTTTGTATGCTGATATTTTGCTTGTTTCCGTTTCCGTCTCCGGTGATGTTTCATGTTCTTGTCTTTTTTTTTGTGTCTTTCTTTTTTCCTTTTCTCTTTCTTCCCTTTACTCTCTTTTAAAGCCTCGTTATTTGCTAACGTCGTTAGCTTTAAATGACCTCACCATTGGTTTGCTTATCACACCATTTGGTCTATTGCCAGCTTTGTTCCATTGTTGGCCTTATGGTGAAATATTCTGCCAAATACAGGTAAGTCAGTGAGTGCAAGAGTGTGAGTGTGGGGAGTGCAAATATGAGAAGGTGTTAGTGAGTTTAGTGTAAAATAAAACAGCTGAGACAGCAAGTACTCAGCCAGATTCAAAAGTGTAATATGAAACTGACGTTTGTAAATGGGTCAATTCGGATATCATTTGGTTAGTTTCATATGGCACTGGACAGGATAACAAAGAACAGGAAGCGTTTCTTGACACGGAAGGCATTTCATGTAACGGGAAGTTGGATATTTCATCGTCACACATATTTTATGATAATAGGGTTAATGTTACACAGCTACATGTGATTATTTCGCACCGGTTGATAATATGGTTATTATTCTTTTATAAAATATCATTGAAGGCAGAGTTCGTATTTCGTGGGGAATGGATTACCCTTGGTAACCCATTATTATTGCCGTGGGGAATGGGTAGCGATTGCGTACCCATTACCCACAGGGTATGGGGAAAATAATGGGCAGCTAACCACAAAAATGGGGAATTAGACGTCACGATTACCCATTACAAGCAATGGGTAGCTACCCAGGGCAATGGGGAATTACCCATCATGATTACACAGGACAATAATGGGTAGGTACCTACGACGATGGTAATTACCCATCACGATTACCCAATACACACGGGGAATGGGTAAGAGGCCTTTACCCGATGGGCAATGGGTTACCCAGGGTAACCAGGGTGAAACACTATACTGAGCAAGAGGAACTTTTAATCCCTACAAATCACCTCGCCCTGATGGAATAGCACCAGTGGAGTTAAAAAGTCGACCACGAAACTTTACACGAGTTGCACTTAGCTATCTCATTTTCCCGTCAGATAGACAGAATGCAAGGTAGTATTCATTCCAATACCGGGGAAATCATCCCACATTAGTCCAAAGGACTTTAGTCCAATCAGTCGCTCGTCTTTCGTTCTGAAGACACTTGGATGATTTCTGCGTACGACCATAGGTATTCCTCAGCTCCTTAGCTCAAAATGATAATGGTGTGTACAACGGGTGCCTTCGCACAACCCATACAGAGATTTTGGGAATTATACTTCACCTGATACCATTAGATATGGTGGGTAAGCAAATAACTGTAATGTAGGCAATCCACTTAACGCATTCCTAGCGACGGTCCAATAGACGATATGATGCATGGAACGATTCAAAATAACTGCGGCAATCCACCACTTCTGTCCCAAACAAACAGGATTGAAAGGGACGCATACCAAGAAATAGAAGATATTTATGCCTCTAACCTGATGACTCCAAACTAAATCGCAACGAAGGTGTGTGAGTAAATTGTAACGACACGGATTTTGCTTAAAAGCTGCCAGACCATTGTAGTATTTTTCAGTCTGAAGTCATGGCATTGGGATCAATCGTCATCAGCGCCAGAGTTATCAATATCTACTCGGACCGTCAGGCTGCTTTAAAATGTCTGCAATCTGTATTCCTGGCTTCAAACATTTCCAATAACTGCCAATAAGATGGTCAATCAGTTTGATATCCAATTTATATGGGTGACGATCACAGGAAAATTCCAGGCACCGATAGAGTGGATAAGCTGGCGGGATCAGGTACTAGATTAGCTGTTCCACTGGAAATGGACCATGTAACTGTGCGTGTTTCCGAAAACAAGCTCTTGCTTCAACATCTGACCAGGACTGCCACAGATTTCTTAATTCAATGGATCAGCAGTTGGATGTTCATCTTAAATAGGTACTGGGTCATGTGGAACTTCCAGAGAGCAGCAAACTGTAGAAGATGGTAAGATAAGAGACTAATTACTGATTATATACGAAGTGAAAGGTGTCGGCATGGCCCTAGTGATTTGTAAGCATATCCCGTGTGAACGATCCTTTCTAATATTGCACGAACGGTGTATAAGAGGTACAGATTGTACACGCACAATACAAATCTGGCCCACATTGGATACAAGGTGATCTATGAATCTTCTGTGTCTAGTCAAGACCAACGTATTAATGCTTATTTCAGTTTTGGCAGGACATGTGATTGGAACACACAGTGCAATGACCAATGTTCTTTGCATAAGCTGATACAATGAGGCAGATAAAGTGTCTACTGAGTATTTAGTCCACACGTGTCCAACTCTAACCACCAGGAGATTATCGACCATGGAATCTCTCTTCTTTAGAGACCTGAGAGAATTTTTTTGATCTGAATTCCTTGGAGCAAACTAGTTAGTTTTCCTGTGGGGCTAGCGCTTAATCTCCTTAGCCTGTAATATCACAAAGGGCCGTTTGCCAGTAATACCCAACCTGACCTAAGCAACTCGTTAGCCACTAGTATCCACAGAATGGGAAGAGTACTTCACATTGCGGTGAGATACGCGTGCGCAGCTTTCAAATCGACCTTTCCTCTAGGGCAGTATTGATATTTCGGTTGACAAGAATATGGTCAATCTAGACGATAAGAAGTTTTGGCACCTCGCGGTAGTTCTTAACAGTACTACACCTCGTAGTATTAAAGACAACTTGTATATAAATTGATTTCAGGGAAGTCTCCAGAAGCTTCTCATAATTGAAATTACCTATAGGGTAATCATATGGTTTAGATAACTTTTTAAACAAATTATAAAGGTATCTATACTCAATACCAAATTTGTTGATTGTCCACATATATTGTAGCATACATTAAGATGTTTGTTATTAAGGTTTTAACTAAAGCATATCTTAAGGCTTCAAAAATTCCCAATTAACTACAGTTATATCAGGAGAAGATTAGTTAGCACTTGGTTAATTTTATAGTTTACTAGACTGGATTAACACAATTTGCATCATTTTACAAGGCTTCCGTGCATTACAAGTTGTTCCACATACTATGCCTCTTTAATGCCAAAATATAGTCAAATAGATTAATTGGCATAGACCGTAATTTGCCCCTTAATGTCGGCAATCTGTACCTATTTCTAGCTGTTTGCTATTGGCATTTTCTGAAGCATACTGTTAGGCTTCGTAGATATTAAAATTGTCTCAGCATTTTGTTAAATAAAGTTAGTTAGCATCAAATTTAATGGAGGTGAAAATTAGTAATTATGTTTTTGTTTAGTAATTTTCTGTATTCCTTTTCAACCACTTCTCACGAACAGGGTCTATTACGAGGAGCTCTGTCACAACAAAGTGCCGTCATACTCGTGTGTATGGCAGTCGATAGATACATGTGTTCGTTACATCCGCGGCGTTATTATCAGCATTCAAGTAAAAAGGTAAGTCGACTATAAATATAAATAGCATTTAAGTCTCTTTAGTATGTACAGGCTATGTATTGGCCATTATGTCAAACGAATGTATCCCTGTAGAGGACTCCTATTGGCAAATGGCTTTCTTGAATTTCCAATAATGGTCCATCTGTTATCTCGTACCAATGTCTTAATTTAAAAGTAATATTTCCTTGTTAGCAATTCGCTATAAATAACTCGAATCGAATAAAGATTTAACATAATGTCTTTTGTATTTTGGTGCTATTTTCCACAAGAAAAAGAGGAAGGACCTAACGAAAACCAGCAGGGTGAACTTAGGGGAGTGAGCGACCTGCCAGTGTTGTTTAAAATATATTTTTGCTGTTAAAACAACAGTCTGACATTGACTAAAACTAAAAAATGGAAACAAATTTCCAAAAAAAAAGAGATTAGATTTAAAACCAAAACGGGCAATTTCTCTTAAACGTCGGGTACTGGAGCAGGGGGAATTCTAAACGAAGCTTCTTGTATTACATTACATTTTGACTCTGGTCATAGAATGAAAGATACAAATTGAAATCATTGCAGCAACCAAAAGTAATCCTCGACAAGATAATAAATATATAATGTAAATGTATAAGTAGATGTTCGTTTTAAAGAGGGACATTTCGCTTATTTGTTAGTTGATTCCTAGGGTGTTTCCTCTTACGTGGCCAACAGTCATGATATCCCATTTGGCAGCTTAAAAGACAACCCACTTAAGAGATAATTTCAGCACAAAAACGATGACAAACAATGATTATTTAAACAATCATGCTAAAGTACAGCACATAATCTTTGCAATTGAGCACTGGTTTTTTGGTCACTGCACAGTGGGAGAATTCATAGGTGTAGATAAAATTATAATTTCTAATTGAAGTGGCCAGCAAATATTTATTAATTAAGTAACTGGAGGAGCTCTCGTTTTTAACAAAATGTAGCCGCAATAAAGTCGTTGGGTTTCGGTGTAAAATTGTAGGTCCTGATCAGTAGGTTTACAAATAAAAGGCGAGTAGCTGACTGATAGTCAAAAGATCTCTCAACTATCCATTCATGGGGACTTAAGTAGTCAAAATAATAATTGCGGACTTTGAACCCATATTTGCAATTGCAAAAATCGCTCAACACCAGATGGAAATTCTCAATCCAATGTCCAAGAAATATCGGCCTATATTCGATGGCGTCTAAGGGAAAAGGGAAGATTGTGGAAGGTCTGGCAAGCAACAAGAAATAGTTGCGCAAACTTACCATGACCCTAATAACAGGTTACCAAAAACCTTGATAATTTCACAGATGAAATCAGATATTTTTGTTAATCGCTATTCAGGTTAATAATGTCCATGTTAGCCTTAGCACTTGATCCTGTTAAAGATTGTGCGGGAGCAGTGTATAAAATCTTTGGTAGTTTATCTTCTTCATCAGATGTTCCGCGGCCAAGTGAATAAGTTCTGTGTTATCGAGAACCCAACTGTGAATTGTTGTCATATAAAATCATACGCATGCGAAAGAGAAAGAGAGAGAGAAAGAGAAAGAGAAAGAGAAAGAGAAAGAGAAAGAGAAAGAGAAAGAGAAAGAGAAAGAGAAAGAGAAAGAGAAAGAGAAAGAGAAAGAGAAAGAGAAAGAGAAAGAGAAAGAGAAAGAGAAAGAGAAAGAGAAGATGAAAGAGAAAGAGAAAGAAAAACTTCAATTAGTGACATATTTGACGCCTATGACGCTGATAATAAGAGCGATAAAAAGAGTCACAAACTTCGAATCGATCAGCCGCCAACGTAAGTTTAAGTCCACCTTCCCACAGTGGGGGGATGGATTCGTCATAAAGAAGTTCACAAGAATTAAATAAATAAATTAATTTGGTAGATTTTTCCTCGAACAGCCGTCTGTGGTACCAAGAAGTATCCAGAAGTATTTTATCTTTAAAGACGAAAACTCATTCGCTTGTCAAAAATTTCCTTGATTTCATATCAAAAGTACCTTTGTTGGTAACATACCATTGTACCTTTGTTGGTAACAATGTAACATAAAGGGTTATATGGATGATATCCAAAATATGTGTCTTTCGCCCAGTACAACTCCTAACTTAATTATCCCGTCTAAGGACTTATAATATACCACAATTGTGCGAGATAACGGATAACTACTCTATCTCTACATCCTTTTTCCCCATTTAATAACATTTTTTACTAAGAGAACATTTCATGTGTAGCAAACTTACACAACAACAAACCAGTTTCAAATATAATATTTACAAACTGTTTGCGTATGTATACTATTGCTTTTTCACAACCCTTGCAAGGATACATATGAAAATCCTTTTTAAAAAATGTTTGCAAACTTATACATTAAAATATATGTGTGTGAATATTTATGTCATATGTATATATAAACTATGTCGGTGTGTGTTTTTAGCTTTTAAGGACATTAATATAAAAGTTATATGTATCTCTCTGTTTCTATGTGTACGTGTGAAGGGTTGTGTGGCCGTTCTCAGTCTAACGTGGATTATCAGCCTGACAGTCTTTGGATTCCTGGTGCTACCTAAAGGTATGACAGTGTTCATGTTTTATCACCTCCCATATATCGTTATCCTTCATACCTTATCCACATTGTATACAAACATATTGCAAAAATTTACATGTTTGATATTTCTCTTTTATGCTCCTATTTCCTTTATCTTTATCTGCGTCGTTGTCATTGTCTTTGATTTTTCTTTCTTCTTCTTCTTTTGCTGCCTTTGACTTAATCATAGGTTACTATTTCAATAACACGGGTTTGATGGCTTGCGAGCCATTTTATAGCAAGGCCTCGTATCGTATATTGGCTACATGTGGCTTTTACTTTCCCACCACAATGGTGCTGATGTATTGCTATGGCTCCAGCTTTCATATGAGTCGTTTCAGACTGAATGATCCCACGATGCCTCTAACTGCCGCCATCCAGCATCCAGCATACCAATATTACCCACATCCATATCATTCGCATCTAATGCAAATGCATCATCCGGCACAGTTTTCAGCTCATCAGCAGCATATGCAGCAGCAACAACATCAGAATCAACAACAGCTGCAGCAACATCATCATCAACAGCAACAACAACTGCAGCAACAACAGCAACAGCATCATCATCAACAGCAACATCAACAGCAACAGCAGCAGCAACAACAACAGCATCAGCAGCAGCACCAGCAACATCATCAGTTAACAAGGGGTGATAGTGCGAATAGTGCAGGTAGTGTAGGTGGTCGTTCAACAGCAGGTGGTGCCAGTATCGGTGGAGTCTCTGGAGGTCCTGGTTCATGTTTAAATACACCCACCACAATGCTGCCTAATACTCCAGTTATGAATCTAAGCATGGCCATGAGCATGGGTTTGGGATTCGGTGGAAACACTATCACAAAGAAGGTAAGAAAATTCTCTTGGTGAAACAAAATGAAAATCTACATTGAAATATCTTTACCTGATGCAAAACTTTCTTAAACTGGATTGAACTTTGCTCTTAATGAAGTAGCAAAGGATGCCGGAACATTTTCTTTAAAATAAATGAGAAAATAAATGTTAGTTTCGACATCATTTTGAAAAGAACAAAGGAATAAATTGAGAATGGTTCCTTGTATACCAAAGAACAATTGAACCCTTGAAGGATTCAGGTTTTGTTAGGGCAAAACTATTTGCAAAACATTAAAGTGCATAAAGTCAATCAGTTTTGATAAAATTAAAGGCACTTAGAATGTGAATGATGGTCATTTGTTGCGATGCCACTTTTGGTCCTACCGCCACTGCTTGAATTCAGCATGTTATTCGAGGAGCCACTAGGCGAGAGGCCCCCGCCCCTTCCGCAATGGACGGCACTGGAACACCGCCGGTGGTCGAATTGACTACACTGTGTAATATTGCGCACAAGAGAATTGCAGACACCGTCTGCCTCTTCCAGTCGACCGCTTTTCCATTTATGTATTGGAAGTTCGGAATTACTATGCTTGAGAATCTACTGAATTGTCTCCACATCGGATGAGTTGGGTGGAATCCATGCATGTGTCCTGGGTCTGGATAGGAGGTCATTCCTCCGAACAAACAAACTTACTCCTCATCGGATGGGTTGTCTGTCACGAGGTGTGTGCCCTGGACTTAGATAGAAAGTCCTCGCTCCGAACAACACCCAGTTCCACTTTTTCAGAGCTACAACGTAGTAATCTACCACCGCTGCTCGCCAAGTCCAACTAATTTAACCCAGCCTTGAAACCAGCCTGCGTCGCTATATGGTGGAGGAGGTCCCGGCACCTTCTTTCGCAACTGAACTGAATCTTAAGAAAACTATAGCCACCATATGATTCTTTTTAACCTGGTTGTAAAAACAGTCATTACCAGGGTGCTATCTACAACCTCACCATTCCGATATAGAAGCCGCTGTAATATCTTAACTTGCGTGCCCATTTCAGAGAATCTTCCTGTCTACTGGCCGGCATCATCATTTCTCCTGATATTTTAATGGCGGGAACACTGACTTTGGAGTCGGCCTCTATACGAGTACGATAGTAAGTACTAGTGGGCATAGTTCAAGTTCGGGTATACCTATATAGGTTGTCGCCTTGTCTGAGGACTCGGTTAGTTTCGAGAGGTTCGCTAAGATCCTTACCAACTTTCACTGCGGATTTGGTGTTCGTCAAGGTCGTCCTGCAAAAGCGTATGGGTTTTGCAGGAATACCAAGCTCAGATATTACTTCGTAGGGTCTATTCCGTATCGGGCTATCGAAGAATGCCTTATAATTGGCAAATATATGATATGTGTCGATTTGGTTTTCGTGGGTCTTCTCTAAGATTTGGCGTCGTATGAAAATCTGGTCAGTTGTCGATTTTCCAGGCCTAAAACCATACTGGTCAGCGATAATTGGGTTTAATCTTTCACACATTATACTTGATAGAAACTTAAAAGGCTTATTCCACGGTAGTTGGCACAGAGACTCGAGTCACCTTTTTTAAATATGGGACATAGTACACTTCAGACTTCAATCGCCGGGCATGCATTCATCTAACCAAATTTTGCTAATGAGCTGATGCATGAACCTTACCAGCTCATCGACGCCAGCCTTAAACAGCTCCGCCGGCAATCCATCGTTTCCTACAGCTTTGTTGTTCTTAAGCCGGACAATAGCTGTTCTGACCTCGTCTCGATTAGGAGGGGGCAATCAACGTCGTCGTCCAAATTGGGATCGATTGTCTCGTTCTCATTGGATATCTCATGTACCAGTACCGCGGAAAACGAAAATAGAAATTGTCAGAGCCGGACCAAATTATGTTCAAAATTAATGACAAATTCATTACTGCTTTGTTGGTGAAGTTTTATATACTCATGCATTTTAAAGGGTTTCATGAGCCAGCATTATCGACATAACGATATCGTTTCCATCCCACTACTAGCAATTACTATTTACTAAACTTTTCTATCATCCTGTTGAAATTTTATTGCAATACATAATACTGTAACGACTTTTAATACCAATTTCGCCATAATTGATTTAAATCCTTTAAGCTTTTGATTTCAAACATTTAGTTAATTAACAATTTTCCCTTTTTCCCCATATTTTCCGCCATGTTCACTCTCCGCTTTGGTGATTTTAATTGGAAAAATTTGCGTGCCAATTTTGTTGTCCTTGTTACAAAATATAGATTGCGCCGCCGACACGAGAGAAGAAATCAAGTGGTGCAACGTCACGTTCAATGGCTGCCATATCATTGGGTTTCATTGTTATGGTTACACCCTGGACAATACAGGAAATTGTTGCAACATGTACGGGTTCAAAGGTAAGTGTTATCCGTTCGTAAAACGAAATATTGTTCACACTTCCTGTGAACTCCCCGGCCCATACACTCACACACACACACACGCAATATCCAATAGCCTGTAAAGGACATTGAACGTAGTGACCCGTCAAAACTGTTTTCAATTTGAATTAAGTTTTAGCACAATTTGTAACAACGGACTTTATACGTTTTCCTTGTATTGTTATGGGATTTCAGCTACCTCCCTTTTTGGATTTTGTGGTCACCTGGACAGCCTTAAGCAATAGTTTTTGGAATCCTTTCATATATTGGCTGCTGAATGATGACTTTAGGCGTGTGAGCAAAAAACTAATGCCATTTCGGGTAAGTTATATATTCATCTATGTGGTTCCGCCTAAGGTCCTCCTGTTTTATATTTCAAACACGCAATCAAATAGGTTTCATTCGTTACCAGGATGTGGTGTAGCATATGAAATTTTTTTATCTTTAAATGGCTCATATTCTTAAGGATTAAATGGTGTCCATTAAAGTCCTTCTTATTAAATATTAAGGTGCGTCAGGGATTTTCTGGTTGTTTATGTCCTTTGGATGTTTGTAAATGGCTGTCGTAGGGTATCATGTATGCACTGCGTTTGTGATATTTAATTGAATTTATTGAGCTTAATTATTTATACAAATAATATTTAATTCAATGCAATGGAGAATAAGAATATGAAATGGAACATGAAAGGACTTGCAAGTATTTGGAAATAATAAAGGATAACTGTAACATAAACTACAATCACAAGTTGGCTACTTAAAGTATAAGGCTACATTCACGAAGGCTTCAAGAAGTTAGCATATAACACATTTGGAAGCAATCTCCAACACAAGGATTAAAGGATTCTTTTGTCTTTTGTACATTACAATATTATAATGTTTCTCAATGCCCTAAATGCAAAAACAATTTGACTGTTTGTCTTGTGCAAGGCATACAAAAAATATCCTTTAAGTATTTTACTGTTCTCTGTTGTTCTTATTTCTCTCGCACTTACTGTGCAATCCTTAGAAATCGAATTAAATTTTCATTTAATGCATTCAATTTGAAATAACCTAATAAGAACTTTTAAGAAATGTTTGCTTTATTTAACTGTCAATGTTTAAGTTCGACAGCAGTAAAAAGGAACTAACTCAATTTTAGTTTTTCAGACAAATTGACAACTCAGGAAATTCCATAATTTTTCTCTCTCTCTCCCTGTCTCTCGCTCTCTCTCTCTCTCTCTCTTTCGTTCATCCAATCAAGGATTGAAAACAAATGACTTCCAATTACAGAAGAAGCAATGCAACATTTACGAATTATAGAAATGGCAACTGGAATATTGCAAACATAGTGTGAAACAAGAAGGTCCGGTTATCGAGTCGAAAATGGAATGTAAATTTTAGGAACAAGTTTGGTTCGGTTTGGGATATTGTCACTTTGATGCAGGCATCCCAATCACTGCTCAAACTATATCTCGCCAGATTCGTGTCATATATTTCCGCACGCAAAACACAGCTTGCGACACGTGCAGAGAATTACGCACGTGCTCGGAATTACAATCAAAAATTAAATTTTAAGGCTCTTGAGTAGTTTCGAAGAACGAGCAGAAAAACAACCCGTGATTAGGTTCGTTCCTAGAAAATTTACTATTCGCATCTGACAGAGTGCGCGAGTGTTGAGCAACAACTAACTACTCCCACTTGTCCAAAACCCCTTATATTTTAAAAGGTAATATCTTGGAAATAGTACAAAAATAATTGGGAACATTTTTCAAAAACCACTCTTAGTCATCCATTATTCAAAATACAATATCTTGGAAATAGTACAAATGTAATTCAGAAAATTTTCCAAAAACCAGTACAAATATTTCCGAACCAACTTAAACATAACCTCACCCTTAGTCATCCATTAGGCCCAAGTTACATTGGGTACAGTTACAGTTTTAAAAAGTCCTAATACTGATTTCATCCGAAGATTCTAGGGGTTAATAGGGATCATTCTATACGTTACATTATTTTCCTATTAAATGGTTTATACACCCATCCCTATGGGCCATACAGAAAAAACCATGTACAAAAGACACGTACGAGAAAGAACACAAAGTGTGCAAAAGGGTTCAAATGAAAAATCCGCCAAAATGTTCACAAATGTACTTATACAAAAATGCCAAAAAAGCACAAATTGTACTCTCAACAATAAAAGAACACATAGGGAGTCCCAGAACGGTACAAAATGTATAACAACAATGCCCATATAGTGCACAAAAAGTACACCAAAAAGTACGTAAAGTGCACCAAATGGTGCATGAAACTTAACCAAAAGTACATAAAGTGTACCACAAGCTAAACAATGTGTGACAAAAAAGAATTATGAAATTACCAGAAAGTACATTAAAGTACACTAAATGTAGCAACAAGTACACTAAGTACATACATTGTACCAAAAAGTACACAAAGTGCATCAAAAAGTACATCCTGATTTGATCTGTTAGCTCATTGAAATCTTCTAATAAAAACAAAGGCAGATCGTATCATAAAATTAGTGCATTCAATGTTTAAAGTAAATGGAAGTACACTTTGGTGCACTTTATGTACTTTTTGATACACTTACATACATACTTTATTAGTACACTGTACGATAAAAACTTTGTAAATAAACTGTGTGTGCGTTTTGGTAGCACCGTGTATATTTTTGGTACACTTTATGTAATTTTTTTCTCCGAATTATACAAAAGTACCAAAATGTGTACTAAAAAGTACATATAGTTTATCAAAAGTACACAACGTTTGGTGGAAAAAGTACATTTTGGTACCAATAAGTATATGAGGCATATACAAAAAAGGTACCTAAAATGTACCAAGAAGTTACTTTTTGGTACCAGAACGTAAATAATGGTACCTTTTTTCATCAAGTACATTTTTCTCATCAAGCTAAGAATATATTGGGCCAGATACAATTTCGAAAAATAGCAGTTTAAAAACATTAACCGCCTTATTCATAAGAAATTGGGAGAGGTTAGAGAGACGTTTTTTGTATGATAAACTGTCACTCAAACCTTTCGTAACTTTTTATGAATAAGGCCGTCAGTCTCCAGAGCCTGGCATGGTATCAGCAGCGTTCCGCTGGTGGCCCGATGGATTGATCCTGTAGTGTCTTCCAATCTAAAATACTGGTCATTATGACGACTGCAGAGGAGCTAGTAGAGATGGACTTACTACAACCAACTCGAACTTGTGTAGCTCGAAATTGGCTATGGAATGCAAATGAGCTCTCAATATGCTAGCGCCGCTAACGATGACAATTTTCTGTACTACCGGCTATAGCAATATGGCCGGCAACGAGACAGCTGACCCTGATTTCCAAATAAATTTCCCTAGTGCTAGTCTGGATTCGAATGCTTCTGCTAGACCCCCCAAATAATTTACTTTTTGTAGTTAACGTAGTTAACTAGTTAACGAGGGAGAGTGGGCAATTCGTACAGGTTTATAGCCGCTGTTGCATGAGATTAGAACCAAATTGCTACTACAATTAATCACGGAAATCACGGGTCAGTGTAATATGAGATCCCTAGCCAGTAAATTAATAAATAATCCTAATACTGGATTATTGTCGAATTTGTGAGGATGATTACTGTCAAATATACGAGGTTGAGCAGGATATTGAAGCCAGCGAATACCTTCTACGCCAGTGTCCGATTCTGCAACACAGAACCTGTGTTTAATTCTGCAATATAGAGACTTCATGAGGATCCTTTTCATGCTGTTGATACTAGTGGACATTTGGAGTTCCTGCGAGGACTAAAATGACAAATGGTCTGTGAACTACCCTTCCTCTTCTCACCAAAACAAGTTGGTTATTTATTGATTACGAAAAATTGTATAGTGATTAGATATTCTATGTCTGTTTAATTCTCATTGCATGCCTGCCACTATTCCATACATCTCTGTGGCTTTCCAACTGCATTTTATTTACCTCTACGTATGGTTTTTCGCAGAACTATTATAATGAGTCAACACGCAACGGAATATTGTATCAACTGGTTAAATCTTGTTTAATTTACTGGATACGAGTCCATACCCTAACGTAACAATCATTGTCCTATATGACGTATACTTTATGTCAGTCAAACGTATGAGTAATAATAATTGAGAGGGTTCTTTTCAAAACTTGACTATTCCACTTTCTAAAGAACTGATTTTAATTTTGTATTTTTTTTTTCGTATGGTAACATTAAAATTAAAACTTAGCGTAAATAAAATTGGACCAAAACTCTATAATTACACGGGGAAAAAAAAGTAGTTTTCGTCAAAAATTGCATTCCTAAAAATCTATTTTCTGAAATTGTGAAAAAACATAAAAAGTGCAATAGTCAATATTTGAAAAGAACCTCCTCAATCATGGGAGCACATTTAAATGCCTTACATGATGTTAAACGAATATTGATGGGAAAAATGAGTAATAATATTAGTGTGCAAGTTGAAAAATATATGCGTAGACTCCACAGCTTTACCCTATTTCGGGTTTTTACTATTCAGAATGCATCAGCATATTTATTTAGTATGATTTATTTTTAACATATTTCTGATATGTTGTATACATGATTATAATAGAAAATAGAAATAACAATACTTATATGACAACCGTATTAAATTATTACAATATTTTTCAAAAATTTGAGCGTATGATTTATACTAATTAATAAACCCGGAGTTAAACCATGTTTTCTAATGACCTAAGAATTTTGAAACAAAATGCATAAATATTTACGATGAAGAGTTTTACCTTGACAGGAAGTTGAAAATTACTTGTATCCTAACTATTATATACTTATAATTATTATATTACTCGTTTCTTAAAATTATCTTCTCTTCTCAGGACAATCCCATAGAGTCAATAAATCAACGACTTAAGTATCAACTGTTTAATCAAATATATAATACGTGTATTTAACCTAACCTTTCATTTTTTGGCCCACATGACGTATACTTTTTTCTGTTAAACGTATGAGTAATAATAATTATTTGAGCACATTTTGACATCTCAAATTCAACTAAAGTAATATCTAGCAAACATATATGCAATAATAATACTGTGCAAGCCGAAATATAGACATGAGCGGACTCAACAGTTGTCTCGGTTCCTTCCCACCATTTTCAACGTCTATTTACTTCTACCGCGCTTTTTGCGGATCTTGACAGCCTATAACTTGCACGTAATTGTTTTTTTCAGTAAGTCTTCCTCGACAAATTTGGTCAGGATGTTCCCGGTAACATCTTTTAGGAACCTAAAATTAGTAACAAAAGCCAGATTTGCCGATCAAGTTAGGATAGATGTAGACTTTGTAAGATTCCTTCTCTACATTAGGTTTATAGGCTAATCTACATTAGGCATAGGGTAAGATACCTTCACATGTAAATTGACAGGACTAATATATGTATCTTTCTCTGTAAAGTTTTCTGCTTCCATAAGGTCTCGTTTGGGATAACCACAAACTAAGTTGACAAACTGTTTAAGGATGTCATTTACTAAATTCTTTTATATCTGCTTAAATTGACAAATTTGTTTCTTTTGCATTTACTACTTCTTATTGTTCTCAAACCATTTTGCCTAATATATCCTTATGCCGTTTATCTTTCTTTCTTCTGCTCTTTTCCAGTGTAACCGTCAAGAGGACACAACACCCGAAAGCAAATCACCCTGTTGTCACATAAATTCCGATTTAGAAATCACAACTCTGCCAATGCCTCCCGAACCACCAACATCAAGGCCACCACAAAACAGTGGCATTGGTGGAGGTGGTGGTGGTGTTAATACCAACTCATCCAAAGGAGGAGGTTCTTCTGTCCTGGGCATATGTGCTCGGGCGCGCAGTAATAGTCTCAATCGTAGTTCTTCATTTCACATCAAAAACTCGGGCAGCGGTCTGCATTCACATCACAGCCATATGAGGCCCGACATTGAGGGGCTCTCCGAAAAGTATTGGGGTGAGATACTGGAGCGTACGGTCAGCTCAAATAGTTTGCATGCGGCAATGCAGAAGTCCTATGGTCCACCCACGGGGGGCCATTACCAACACCCATCATATCATACGACATCGTTTAGCAAACACAGTGATCTAAATTTGCATATACGAGAACATGACGAGGCTCTAGTGGAATCTGGTAACACGATGACAGCTGTGGTTGGCAGTGATCTTAATAAATTTTCAACATCTGAACCTAAATTGTATGACAATGATGAGTACGACCATGAAGAGGCGCAGTGGGCCAAAACAAAAGCCAACACTGAGGCGAATAGAGCGCTGGGTGTCAGTGGTGGTGGTGGTGTTGGCGTTAATGGAGGCTGTGGTGTAGGAGGTATTACAAATGCAGGCAGTGGCGTTAGTGGCTTCCCAAGTGCATTACCCGGCGGACGTGGTACCATACCGGATATTTAGTACGCAGAGGATGTGATACAAGCAAAAACGAAATCACTAAATGCTTGTAAAATGGCGCTTTTAACCAACACCAACATGAGTGAAGGAGGAGTAGAAGGAGGGCTAGGTAAAGGCGGTTGCGAAGGTTTGTTACTAGCTGGAACTCCCATTAAAAAGTTTCTAACCATTTCACGTTCTTCCTGTCACACACCGCCCCCAGCCGGAGCAACAAACCGGCGTGCGGCAACATTGACTCGTCACAGAATCCCAGCAATGCCCTGTTTGCGTCACAGTCGCTTCTTAAGTAGGAGTGTAATTTTTAACGCCCCCAATGCCGGCGCCACTGGATCCACATGCACCAGTAGCACTAAATGTGCCACCCACTCAACAACAACACCACCGAAATTTGTCGCTATCGCTATACCAATGGCCGAATACAGGAAATAAAATACTGGCTGACAGTTTAGTCTTAACTTTAACACCCTCTGCTGGAATTCCCCACATTCGGTTTAATTCATACGCTCCGTTGTCCCCCAACTCTCCGTTTCGATCATCTCTTCTTGGTGTTTGTTATTTGTTCAAGTGTTTTACAGGCATCGAGGCCACATGATGTTGCAACATCTCACACAGGATGTGATTGCATTGCAACATTGCAACCATCACTTGTGGGTTTTATGTTTGTTTGACATTCGGAGGGGCAGTCAAACTTGGGTTTTGTTTCTTGGTTGTCAACATATGTAAATATGTATGTAAATGTTAGTGTAGGTAAATGTGATTGTATATGTAAATGTAAACGTAAGTGTGTGTGTGCGTGTAAGTGTGTGTTTGCGTTATAAAACTGTGAAAAGGATTGTGTATATATATATGTGTAATATTTGAATTTGAATAAGTGTACTCTACACACCCAACGATATTTGATAAAAGTACTCATACTACATGTACATGTGAGTCAATATACTTATATATGTATGTGTACAATATGAGTAAATATCCTTATATATATATATGTTTGAGTGTTTATGGTGTGAGGTGTGTGTGTGTGCAGGTGTGTGCTAATTGTACACACAATGTTTTAATTGGGATCACATACATATGAATGCATGGATTTGTGAGTGTTAATGAAATGTTTATATTGTCACCGACAAACGCAGACATTGCAAACATTTCACGATGTCCTTGCCACAGTGGAGTGAGTGAAGGGGATTAAGCTACTAATTCTTTCGTTTAAGAAATTTGTATGTCCTTTGTTTTGAAGAAATCTTTAGCAAACATTCATCGAAATCCTTGGCATAGTAAAGTGAAGGGGATCAAGTTAACAATTTTTTCGTCCAAGAAATTTATATTTATTTTTTAGTTTTTCTATAAAATTGAATTATCAAACGATACAGATAAACTCCGGTTCACTTATTTAAAGGCACTAAAAATGCAATATTCAGCAGCCTGTATCTTTTACAATTTGTAACCGATTGCAGAATTTTAAAATGGAAATAGAAGCTATCTCTCAAAATGTTTAGCTTCCAATTCCATTTTAAAATTCTGCAATTGGTCACAAATTGCAAAAGATACAGGCTGCTGAATATTGCATTTTTAGTGCCTTTAAATAAGTGAACCGGAGAGAATTTTAAAAAATGGTCAAAGTTTGTGATACATTGGAGTGAAAGGAACTGAAATTCCGAATTTATTTTATTACTTCCTTAAACACAATTATAATTGCAACAATACACCCTAATATCCAAGTATTATTTTCAACGTTTTCAAAAACACTCAAGATTTAGAATTAGAAAGAACGAACACATTGGCCAAAATTAAAATGTAACTGTTACGAATAATATTGGTCAAATAATTCAATTTATTTTTGATATTCGTTCTCCCCATATTCCTGTAATAATTGTCTTAAAGAATTATCTCATTTGACACATGCAACCCTATTTAATCATGTTTTAGTTTTGGCCGTTTCATTTGTTCGTTCAAATTCGTTTTATGAAAACTGGCCGTTAATCGAGTCAGAAAATTCCTGAGGGCTTATAAGAAAAAATTCAAAAAATTTCCATTATGTGAAAATTTTACTGGTTCTTAATTATGGGGAATTTTTGAGTTATTTCTTTGTCAGCTTCGATTCATTTCTAGTGTTTTAAATATATCACGCTCCGAAATAAAATTTAAAAAATCTTTTCTTAACCATAAAATAATGTCCAAACGAACAATATGAGCATTTGAAAATACGATTTAGGATTGAGTACTTTTCGACTCATTTTTGATGAATTTATTTGTTTTTTGATGTATAAATGTTGAAATAAAAAATTTAAGGAGACTTTAATGAGTAGTAATGCATTATTTGGAAAGTGGAAATATGAATATTGACTCAATTTTGAATTTCAACTCATTATCATTTTCAATTCATTTATGAGTATTTAAAAATTTTAGGCTTTGAAAATAAATAATTGCATACAAATTTAGTGTATGTTTTTTTGAAATATGAATATGAGAAAATATATAAATTGTAAAGGCTTTTAAGTCTTATAGCCTGTTTCTCCATCTCGTACGAAAAGCTAAGCGAACGAAAATCTGTCACTCACATTCGACTCAAAT
Source organism: Phaonia tiefii (assembly GCA_963931995.1). Taxonomy (NCBI): domain Eukaryota; kingdom Metazoa; phylum Arthropoda; class Insecta; order Diptera; family Muscidae; genus Phaonia; species Phaonia tiefii. The sequence continues at coordinate 9,080,894 of OZ008371.1, read as the reverse complement.
TGGGTTCCTCGATGTCGAAATTTTCGTTCGCCTAACTCTACGTTTGTTTCTAAATGAGAGGACATTCCAAGTAGACGATCCAAAATTTTTACTGGAAAGGT